>JAJJMC010016780.1:5335255-5516600 GCA_023531435.1 Papaver californicum
ATGAAACCCCAAAAGGTTTCATCTGTAGTAAGATGAAACAAAAAAAATGTAATTGGTATGTATGAAACCTTATTCGGTTTCATTGTTTTTTTATATGCTGAGACATTTTTTCTTCAGAAAAATGTAATTGAAATGGATGAAACCTTATTCGGTTTCATAGTGTTTTTTTCATCTGTTTTTTTTTATTTGAATGAAAAAAAGAAAAACTATGAAACCCCAAAAGGTTTCATCGTTTTTTTTCATCTGAAATTTTTGAACGAAAAAAAACGATGAAACCAAAACTGAACATAATTGAATCATAAATAAATAAGGGTGAAAACAAATGGAATTGAAACTTTCTATCTTTGAACCTAAGTATGAAAGATTGATTTCGAAACAGATGAAACCTAAACCTAACAAATGATGAAACCATTTTTGATCTGTGATTTTGTTTTGATTTTAGGTTGAAATTGTTACTGATGATGATGAACAACAATTTCGTCAATATTTTGAAATTGTTTTGATTCTGATTCTAGTTGTAGATGATGCAGATGAGGATGATGAAGACGAGGATGATGAAGATGAAGACGAGGAAAAAATTCCGTAAGGTGAAGGGGAAAAAAATTCTGTAAGGTGAAGGTGAAGTGGGCGTGATGGGCGTGATTTGTTAATGGATTTGGGCTGAATTATAAGTGAGGGTAATATGAACAGTTGGTTTATAATGAGTTTGTTGTATCAAATTTGTTTTGTTGGATTTAAGGTAGTTGGATAGTGACACCTTTGAACTTATAACCCACGGTCCGACATAAAATCTATTAATAAATATACGTGCTTTAAGGAAAAAAAACCCAACTCCAAACCCACCGGTAATCCCACAAAGCTCCACAGATGTTATAGTAGTTTGACTTGACCACACCGATTACTGATTTTGTCCAAAAATAAAATAAAAAAAATATCACAAAGATTAACTCGCCATTTTGTACTGTCTGAAGACTCTGAACGGCAGAACCCCCCATGTTTCCATCTCCATCCATCAAATCCATAAATATATGTAAAAGGGTTATAGTGTTAATCCAAAGAAACAAAGAGAACCTACTAAATTTCTTTTTGATAGAAAGAAGAGAACCTACTAAATCAATAATCAGTCTTCCATTTTTGAATCGCAAAAACTAAACGCATGGATGTAAATCACTTAACCACCGAGGAAGTACCATCATCTTCTTCCCCAGCCTTGTTGAAGAATGTCCAGGAACTAGCAATCGATGGTGAAGAACCACCGCCGAGATATATTCGTAGAGATGGTGATCACAAGGAGAAGAAGCAGGTAGCTGCACACGAGTCTTTATCTGTTCCAATAATTGATGTAAGTCGCTTATTGCCTACTTCATCCAGGAGAGAGAAGGAAAATGAGATGGAAAAGCTTAAATCTGCACTCAACTCATGGGGCTTGTTTCAGGTATAATTTTGTGTCAACCCATCTCTTCTCTTTCACTGAAGTCTAGGAAATTCTACTGTTTTCTAAAGTTCCAAAGTGATATTAATACATGCTTCAATTCAGAAATGTGAATCTTATCTGCCTTTCAATGAATCAGATTACAACAGTAAGGCAATAAAAGTCAACAAATTTCTATCGCATCCCTAGTTAAAGAAGTAATAAAGTTACATGTACTCTGCTTTCTTCTTACCTGTATCACTTAATGTTTAATCTTTTCGAGTTATGGTTTCAGGCAATAGGACAAAGTATCCCGAAAAGCTTACTCAACGATATATATGATGCATCAAAGCAGTTCTTTGATCTTCGTATAGAAGAAGATGAGATAGTTGACTTACAAGGATATGGGAGTGATACCATTGTTTCAGAAGATCAGGTGCTAGACTGGTCTGACCGGCTATACCTCTTAATACAACCACACGAACAGCGAAAGCTTCGACTCTGGCCTGACCCACCAGCTCATTTTAGGTACTATTACAGATTTTATGTTAACCAGAAATGAAAAGAGAAAGAGAAAGAAACCTGTTAAACATATGAGACTTATTTATACCTTTGCCTTTCTAAGTGTAATCGTACAAAAAATCATTCCAGAGAAAAAATAGTTTAAACCAACAACTTCAAATCATGGTTACACAGTAACAATTGGAAATTGTACTGCAGGAGAACACTGAATGAATATAGTGTTAAGGCTGGATCTGTAGCCGAGGTCATTCTGATGGCCATGGCAAGATCAATAGGATTGGAAGAGAATGGCTTCATCAACCAGCTGGGTGAACAAGCAATGGTGTATGCAAGGTTTAACTACTACCCTCCTTGTTCAAGACCTGATCTTGTTTACGGCATAAAAGCTCATTCAGATTGAGGAGCAATCACCATTCTCTTGCAAGACCCTGGAGTAGAAGGTCTTCAAGTTCTTAAAGATGATCAATGGATTAACATTCCATGCATGCCGGGCGCTCTACTCATTAACGTTGCGGATCAAATCGAGGAATATTGTCACTTAGATAAAATTTAAAATCTATAATTGTTTATATAATCTGTAGAGAGAAGGAGTTTACAAAATTTATTAAATGTTTCTTGACAGATAATGAGTAACGGAATTTTCAAGAGCCCGGTGGTAACTGTAAAACCTAAATATTTATCTTTATGTATATTCTAATAACAAAAATGAATATATTATAATTAAAAGCGGAAGCAAAAGAGATCGATTATAAATACCTCCAGCCATTGCTATTTAAAAGCTTAATCCTTGAGTATGCTCTATATGATCACTTGATTAGAACTTTGGTTCCAAACCCTCCTCCTCAACTTAGATGGTGTATTTTCATATGAGAGTGAATTTGGTGACCTTAATCCTTATTTTTGCTATCATTTTCCATATACTAACTCTAGCCATCATAGAGTAGTTGGCATGATAGGATGAAGTTGGGTGGTTTTCTAAAGTGGAGAGAGTCATGGGGAGTTGCCTTGATCAATTGCAACTTTCCACTAAATGGATCACTTTATTTATTTATTTTTCCTTTGACTAATTAATAATTAAATAAATTAGTTATTGAAAAATTGCTAACATTCTCCCACTTGATCCATTTAACGAGAGACTTCATATACGGATCATGGCGACTAATCCTCTTTAAGAGCAAGAATTAATCTTCCATGTATCACAATATACTTAGTCTTTCACCACTCATACTTAACTTAATGAGTAAACCATATGTTTGCTCTAGGTCAAACTATAATGATATTTCTCAACAAAATAACTAAAATAAGTACGTACATAATTCCAAATGAGAATAATCCAACTAAATGAAAGCTTCAGAAAAAACATAAAGAATGTACTACATAATAGGACCAAGACCCATCCTTAATACATGATCCTTGAATTCTTTAATATGCATGCCTTTAGTCAAGGGATCAGCTATCATCAATTCAGTGCTAATGTGTTCAATGATCACTCTTTTCTTGTACAGGTTCTTTTACGGCTAGATACTTTATGTCGATGTGTTTACTTCGACTTCCTCTCTAATTATCCTTAGCCATAAAACAACAACTGAATTGTCACAATACATTCTTAATGGTCGGCTAATAGAGTCAGCAACGCTTAGCCCAGATATGAAGCCTTTCAGCCATACACCATGTGAGGCATTCTCAAAACAAGAAACGAACTTAGCCTACTACTTCAAGACTATTTGTTCGTTTATATATTAGCATGTTATCCTTAGTACCCTTAAGGTATCTCAATACTTTCTTCGCAGCCTTACAGTGATCGATTCCTGGGTTACTCTGATGTCTTACTAATATTCCAACGACATATGAAATGTCGGGTCTAGTATAGACCTAAGCATATATAATGCTACCAATAGTTGAAGCATATGGAACATTTTTTCATTTGTTCCCTTTCAATGCCATTCCTGGGCATTGGTCCAAACTGAACCAATCATCTTTTACAATGGGTGCTACACTTAAGGTATATACATTGATCCATCACTTAAGGTCTCCCACTGATCTTAAGGTATATACATTGATCCATAAGTATGAATCTGTAGAATTTATGGCTTGTGAAAATAACATAAGATCATTATAGGCTCAAATATTACAATCCGAATCTCGCAGATACACTAAATAGTCACTAGAAATAGTTGACAATCAACTTGTCACTTGAAACAGTAGGTGGAAGTTGATCATTATCTTTTTCAGGAACAATTTCCTGAAATTGATCACTCCCACTAATCAAGTCATTTTCAAGAAATTTAGCATTTCTTGATTCCACAATTCTAGTGCTATGAAGAAATCTACCATAGTACTCTCCACCTCTATCTGGTCTCACAATCTTAATGTGCTTACCACATTGTTTCTCTACTTTAACCTTCAATAATTTAAAGGCATCGAAAACTCCGTCTTTAGAACGAAACAAGTAAAGATACATATATTGCGAATAATCATTTATGAAGGTGATAAAGTATTTCGGATTATTAGCGTTTACGTCTGGACAAAAAATGTCCGTGTGTATGATCTCTAATAGGTTTGAACTTCTCCTGGCACCAATTTTGTGTTTGTTAGTTTGCTTTCCCTTAATGCAACCAACACAAGTATCAAAATCAGTAAAGTTTAAAGTACCAAATACCCCATCATTTACCAATCTCTTAACGCTCTCAATAGAGATATGACCCAATCTCCGGTGTCACAAAATTGAGGAGTCATCATTCATAATACATCTTTTTAACCCAATATTAACATGCGTAGAACTATGAGTAATGTCATTTTTTCAAATAAAGACGATAGACAAAATACCATAACCAATAACTTCAGAATTTCTGAGAATACTGAAACCAGAATCTGAAAAACTAAAGGAAATTCCTAAAGGTACAAGTCTTGAAACTGAAATCAAGTTTCTAGTGAAACTTGGTGCATAAAATGTCTTTTCTAAATGCAAAATAAAACCACTACTTAAAATTAAACTGCATGTCCCAACAACTTCCACATGTGAACTCATCTGACTGCCTGAATAGATGTAATGTTCACTTCTCGTTGGTTTCCTTAGGTTTGTCATACCCTGCAAGGTATTCGAAACATGGATTATAATACCACAATCAATCCACCATGTATTATGATTAATATTAACCATATTAAATTCATAAACAAACGCTAGAGAATTACCTTTGTTCTTAAACCAAGTCTTAAACTTAATGAAGTCCTTCTTCATGTGTCCCTTTTTTTTTACAAAAGAAACACGAAGACTCCTTGTTTATGCTTGGTTAGCTGAAAGCTTTCCTTAACGTGATCCCTTTTCTTCTTTGAAGAAGAAGCAATAGTAAGGTTCACCTTTTCGCCCTTTTCCATCCTCAATCTCCCCTCCTCTTGAACACACATGGTCATGAGTTCATTAATTGACCATTTATCCTCATGTGTGTATAAGATATCTTAAAAGGGGCCATATTGTGGAGGAAGAGTACACAAAATGAAATAAACTAGGAAAGAATCATACATGGTAACTTCCAAATCCTTAAGTTGGGCCGCACTATCCCTCATGCTCATGATATAATCACACACATTCTTAAACCCATTGTGTCTCATGGATGAAAACTTCATAACTAAGGTGCTAGCAAGAGCTTTGTTAGAACTTACAAAATGCTCATCAATGTCTTTAAGGAGATCTTTAACCTTAGTATGCTTATCGAAAGAACCCCGAATACTAGTACAAATTTTGGTCTTTATGAACATAACTGAGAGACGATTAGATCGATCTCATTTTTCATAAAGATCAACTGCATCTAGAGCACTAGTCTCAGTTATGCTAGGTGGTTCGTCTTTCCGAATAGCATAGTCGATATCCATTCATCCCAATTATAAAAGCACTATTTCTTTCCACACCTTATAGTTATCACCCTTTAATTCAGGAATGTCACAATTGACATCAGAAATATTTCCAGTTAAAATTGTTGCAATGAAAAATATATACATGCTTATAAACAAAAATTTGAGACTTAAACTTAATCATGATTTACCAATGCAAGTCATGTATAAAAAATATGAATCTAGTGACATAAAACTTGTCTGTGGGCTAAAGTCCTACTCAAATTAGATTCATAACTACATGATGAAACTATTAAACCATATCATTCCTTAATTCCTGTGGGTAGATTAAGAAACATAATTCAATATTTCACCCCAATTAATCATACAAATATAATAAAATTTCCTGTGGGCATATTTCATCATATTACGTATGATTAATTACAAATTTATGTCTAGTTTCCACATGTGATTTCTTAAGAAAATTTTAAATAACTAGAGATGATGTGGCTACTCTCTAATTACTAAAATTATTAAATCACTTGACATATTTCTTTAATCTTTGTTCATGTACAATCCTAATGGTTTTATTTATAACCATTGCACATGTCAACAAATAATAATACAACAAATACTATTAGAGCTAAACATACATATTTAAATGATTCTCTCTATGCCTGTATGGGATTGAGAACAAAATCACCATGTGAAAAATTAAAGATTGTATGTGCACTCAATGGTTTTATCACTCTAATAGTTCACTTAGACCCCGTAAAGTCGAAGTCATACTCGAGTTTAAAAGCATCATAAACTTATCACTGTGGGGTTTGGCCGATACCTTAATTCAGCTACAGAACATAAACATCCTTAGTTTTTTAAATATATTCTGCAAAACTATATTCTCTAATGTCACCCAAACATAACCTTTCAGAAATGCTCACAATGTCTCTCTTATGTTTACCAAGTCTCTGTATGTACTAATTAACCGTAAATATTGTCGTCTACTTGATCAAAGACATAATCTCAGCACAAAACTGAAACTAACATTTAAAGGTAAAGAGTGACGTTACACTTACCTGATTTTTATGAAATTCAACATGAAAACTTATAAGAACCTACACTACAACATATTAAATTTTCAGCAGGTTCTAACGGCTGGAATTTCCAGACTAAGGTATTCAATAAACCTTATTTCAACATAATTCTCTACTGACACAGTTTGGTCTAGCAGGGTTATGGGGAACTAAACGGAGTCCGATCTTCCTGAAATTTTTACAGGACAATTATAACAATAAGTATCGTACGTAGTTAAATTATGAGAAACATCTAACGGTTGGATGATTTTTTACAAGAGCTCCTCGGTACCACATGGTACCTGAATTTTCCAGAAATACAGTTCCGAAATCAATCTATTCGGAGCCTTAACAATGTCCGATTATCTTCAAAATTTAAGAGAAGACACATGAGATACTCGACTAAGACATAATCAAAATCCAGCCCTAACCAACGGTTGAAAAAATATTAACAGGCAAATTAATTTTATGAAAGATTATTGGAATCAAAACTCATCAACAAAATAATTTCATAGCAAGCAAGGCAGAGGTGATTATAGGCTCTGATACCAAATGTAAAACCTAAATATTTATCTTTATGTATATTCTAATAACAAAAATGAATATACTATAATTAAAAGCGGAAGCAAAGGAGATCGATTATAAATACCTCCAACCATTGCTATTTGAAAGCTTAATCCTTGAGTATGCTCTATATGATCACTTGATT
Organism: Papaver californicum; assembly: GCA_023531435.1. Taxonomy (NCBI): domain Eukaryota; kingdom Viridiplantae; phylum Streptophyta; class Magnoliopsida; order Ranunculales; family Papaveraceae; genus Papaver; species Papaver californicum. The sequence goes on from JAJJMC010016780.1 coordinate 5,342,799, forward strand.
AGAACTTTGGTTCCAAACCCTCCTCCTCAACTTAGATGGTGTATTTTCATATGAGAGTGAATTTGGTGACCTTAATCCTTATTTTTGCTATCATTTTCCATATACTAACTCTAGCCATCATAGAGTAGTTGGCATGATAGGATGAAGTTGGGTGGTTTTCTAAAGTGGAGAGAGTCATGGGGAGTTGCCTTGATCAATTGCAACTTCCCATTAAATGGATCACTTTATTTATTTATTTTTCCTTTGACTAATTAATAATTAAATAAATTAGTTATTAAAAAAGTTGTTAACAGTAATAAATAAGGAATGTGAGAGGCTATCTTTGGCCATGTTTTACGGACCAAAGTTCGACAAGGAAATTGAACCAACAGCTGAGTTGATCAATGAGAGTAATCCTAGAATGTTCAGGAAGGTAAAAGTGAAAGACTATCTTGAAGTCTTCTTCCCAAAATACTTGCAAAGAGAGCGAGCCATAGACTGGGCTAAAGTTTAATTCTCTTAATCCCATATGTTTATCCCATGTTTTGTTTGAAAACAAATTGTACTCAAGTTCAGGGGTTTGAGTTGACTAATATGAAGAAGTATGTTCGAATACGATGTGAGACTAGATATATTGTGGAAAATTAATCTAAAGTTCAAATGTGAGGCACGGATAAAGTTTGCATGATTTACAAGGCAAGTGCAAGTTAGAGAAAAACAGCCAAGAAAACATAATCTAAGTAAAGATATATAATAACGGATGAGAATGTGACAAGAAAAAAACACCAATCTCTAACAGAACATCCTCAGACCCAATGTTTCATGTGTTCACACACATTGTTATCAGGTGATTACGCGTAGCCTCTATCATGACACAAAGCTCTTTTTTTTTACGGAGGTCCTGGTTCTATCGTATAAACAGAAATATTTCTAGTTTTAGTCCCATGTCTTTCCAGCAAATGAAAAACTCTTCACTCCAAACAACTTTGTGGCATGGTTACCATGAAAAACCTCATAAGTAATGATAAATGATTACATAAACTGCATATGTAAACTCAGTGGTGACATGGTTATTTGGTTTCATTCTAACTTTAACTTGACTTAACTTTAACTTGGCTGATCCTATTTTCAACTGACCGGTCCTTGACAATTCCACAGGGAACTTATAAGCTCTGAAACAAGCCATACACATTGGCATCCCCTTGCACTAAAATCTATTGTGCTAGCTTAACTAGATATACACATAGATGCGGAACTAAAAATTTATGTTTATCTCTAGCAAGTTTGATCAAATTTCAAGTAGAATTTACTCCCGGGGTGTAGACTTGTCTGCAATTAAAGACTAATGAAGTAATGGAATATTTCTGGTTGCACGACAATTTGCTAGTCTCAAGCTGAATACCAAATTGAGAATGAAATGGAAAGGTACTTCCCAAGAAACAAATGGCAGTTGAGCTTTCATCAATTAAAACATCGAGATCATCTAGTTCACCTTCCATAAGAAATATTTCTAGTGAATAAGGTTGAACTACAAGAGCTATTAAACAAAGGAGACTACAATTGAGCCGCATCAATTATGAGGGTAAGCCCACATACTATTTGAAGAGCCTTCTACCCAATGTAGTCAATCTCGGATCTCATCGCGGCCGAGACCTTGACACCTTGATAACGATATCTCGGGGAGATTATCGCCGAAATCTCGGAATAACTCCCAAATAAAATGCAGCTAGCAAATGAATAAAATCTTGCAGTTCCTATGTAATCTAGGTCACGTCCAATTACCCTCAGCCAAAATCAGATTCATTGGAGAAGCCCAAGTTTGTTCAAGGCTATTTCCTTGGGACAATCAGCGAATACTTAACTTGCATCTTCTGTTGGAATTTCCGGCATGTACTGTTGGTGTTTTCAACCATCTCAATCTCCTTCCCTTCAAATTAACCACCAATTCAAAACCAACCCATATCTCTTAACACATCAAACGTTCATATAATCAATCATGGAGACCAATCAAGCTCCATCCTGCCTTCACTCCATTACTGCGCATCAATAGCAGCACACACAACATCAATTAGTTCGCGGAAAAACTCTGTCTAAATCCTTGCTTATTTATATTCTAATCACCAGACTCATTCACCTTTCCGTCATCACAACAAGAACTCAAGAACCCATTGTGCATCACCATCTTTCTTTTCCGTTCAGCACCTGTAGCACCGGCAGTGACAAGTCCATCTTCCCTTTATTATTCTTGATCTTGAAACAACACCAAAACCCTCACAGAAACAAACATCAAATTCTCCACTATTTCTTTTACCATTTGCACTGCGCCTCTATCTCTCCCTGTAATCTTATTCTTCTTCATAACTCGAACTCAATCTCTCAACCAACAACAGCTCACCAACTGATTCTCCCTTCTTTCCTTGAATTCATGTCACCTTCTTCTCATTCTGCCATATACTCTTGCTAATGAACTGTCGCTACTCTTTTTGTCTCTTTTCTTGGTGTTTCTAAAACATGCAATAAATTAAACACCAAATGCATTTAGTCATTGTGATTTGAGGCAGCTAGTGGCATTAGAGGCAAATGCAGCTACACATGTCTACTGTCTCCCAAAACCTATTTTGCTCTTAAAATCCTTCTCCTTTTTCCCCCTTCTATCTTTTTGTCCCATTCCTAAAAATCAAAGACGAGTCAAATAACCCAATGTTTAATGGTTTCCGAATTATCATTTTTAGTACCTAATACAAAAGACAAATACTAATCAAACAATCAAACAATCTCATCTGACGTATGCATGCAAGAACGATTAGAAAATAAAATCCAATCTAAAACTGTAAATGGATTCAACACCAAAGGCATTCACACATTGTAATTTGAGCATCCACCTAAATTGAAGTTGCCCCCGTGTCAGTTAATCCTCCTATTTTGCTCTTAAATATAACCCTCTAATTTTGCCCCTTGTTTCCCCTGTTTCCCCAGGAATCTTTTCAATTCCATAAACACAAAGAACAAATCCTAGTAGTAATCAATTAAGATCCCACATGCAAGAAAACCAATCCAATTAATACCACTAAACCCTAAATCGAAACATATTGAACTAAGAAATCAAATTTTTTTTTTTAAAAAAATGAAGAAATCAGTGAAGAGTGGGATTACAAAGCGATCTTGTAATAGTTTAGCTCCTTCAGCAACAGCTTGACCAGCGTGATGAACAACAATATCAGCATAGTTACGAACTGTACGTGTTAGATTATTCTTGGCACCTACTTCTACTGCTTTATTCAATGCTGTCTTTAACCATGACATTGCTTCCCCCAAATTAGGCCAACAATCAAAATTCTTCCAGAGAGAAGTGAAGAAGAAGATGATGACTTTGAAATGTGGTTATGGCGAAAGGGGAAAAGGAGAAGAATGGTGATGGAGAAAGTCAGGTTTGTTGACCTTTAAATAACGATTTAGAAGAGTTGGATTCGTCAAACAATCTGAAACCATTAGATTAGAATAGAAAATACCCATTTTACCCTAGATTCGGTGACACGTCTCGGTCGATATACGGGTAAATCGGTCGATATTCACGTTCAAATATCGTTCGACGAAATCTCAAAAATCGTCAAGCTCTTAAGACGATACCACAAAAACGCCGTTATCTCGGCCGTAACGGCCGAGATTAACTACCTATGTTTTAAAGTGTTTACTAACGATACAGTAGCAGATAATAATTGGTGGATCAATAATCAAGAATAAGTAAAACAAAACAATAAAAGAAAAACTGCTCTAAACCGCCTAACGAAACAAGTAATACATAGATTACCAGCAAGGCGACTCAGTTATGACCTCACAGGTTTTTTGTATCAACAAACAATAGTTAGCAATTTAACAGGGGAAGATAGGATGTCAATTAAAATAGATTTCACTCAATAAATGAAAATATCTGTTAAGTTCTGTTTCACATGGAAGAAAATAGCCGATAAGAATAAATAAATAACAAATAGATGATACATAAATACACTGTTGATATGTCTTGAATCAGTCGTTGACCGGAACTCTACGAAAAGTCGAATACCTAAACGGTATACATAATGTATTATCACTGGGTCTGTTTTCCGTTATTTAGTCGAATTAGAGTTTTTTCTTTGCACGCATTGAAATGGATTGTAACACGACTTCATCCCATATTCTCCAAAGGTGGTTCAACTGCAACGCCATTTTGAAGCAGTTTAGGGAACACCGATTTCAGCTTACACTCTTCAAAAGCCTCGGCATTCTCGAAAAGTTGTTTCCTAAGAACGTCATGCAAATGCCCGAAAAGTTGTTTCTTTAGTGACTCAAAAGCCATATCTAATCTCTCTAACTGCTCCATTGCATTTTTGTTATACATAAACAAACCATAGTAAAGATCAAAACTATCCCCAGATGTATTATCGACCAAATTCAACAAAATTTCATATCCTTTAGTATTTATCGACGTCGATTCTAACCCAAATTTCTCCAAAACTCTCCCCATCGTATGTGTAATAAACTGAGACTCCGCAGCATCTCTATCATGCTCAGCACAACACATTTCCACCATCCTACAACCTTCCTGAACGAATATATTTAGAAATTTTTCGCACCGACTAATTCTAGATTCCTCATTCCCAACTCTAACTTTATCATAAACAAAAGGAAGATTTTTCCAACTATCTTTACCACTTTCTGGTCCAAACATTGGATGAGTACATAAAACATCAAATTCTTGCGGTAAAATCTGAAGAAACAGATTCCTCGGAAATTCTTTAACAGAAAGAACATCAACAAATAATGTACTTCTTTTCAATCTCTGCAACGGTAATGACCTAAGAACTGATTCGGTAGAAATAATAGAAGTACAAAGAAGTATTACCTCGGGATGTTCTTCACATAAATCATCAGCATCACTGAAAAATAAAACCCCTAATTTTCGAGCTATATCAGAATAATCTGACCGAGAATGAGCTAATACATTGTGTCCTTGACGAACAAGGGTTTTTGCAAAAAACTGACCGAAATTACCAAACCCAACAATGCCAATCTTTAGCTTCGTACTTTTTTCGATACGATCATTGATTAAAGCTTCGTAATCGCAAGGTTGAGCTGCATCTAGAGGTCTGATACGAAGAACATTTCGACGCTTTGAAGTCTGTTTTTGGTGTTTTAAAATGAGAATTGAATATCGGTGATGAAAAGAGTGAAAGATTGAAGATGGATTTGAGTGAGGAGGTAATCTGATTTTAGAAGATTGGGGAGATGAAAATGAGAGCATTTCGAATCGGGGTTTTGTTTGAAAAATTAGACGAACAAAGATTATTCAAAACATAAACCCCTAGAATAAAATGAATCAAAGGAGGAGTCTACAAGGGTTTTAAAGAGAGGAGAGGAGTGGGGATAACGTCTTTAGACAAATCAAAGTTGTGCAACTGATTGTTTTCGATTTTACAATAACACCTTGTGTGGTTTAAGATTTTGAAACCAGGGTAATCTTTTCCGGGAATTAAATTCTGGATTCCTTAGTCTAAGCTCTGTACACATGGGTAAATTGTCTGGTTCACTATGTCAGGTGGCTGGTCTAATTAGCCGCGCCACTATTAGAAATGTAATAAGCGACCAACTCTCTTTCACCTATAAATAACATATTTTTCTTTATAATTTCTTCACGGTCTCTTTTACAAAATTTTCTCATATTTCTTTTTCTAAAGTTTTTACTTTAAAAATTCTTTTGCTACAATGAGTTTGTTAATAAATAAAAGAAACAAAAATGAGCAAACATCAAACACCTTAAAGAGTGGACTGGACTGAAATCAGGATAAAGATGTGGAGTTCCAAAATATTAGACAACAAACGGGCGCCGATGTACTCGAGGACTATATATATGGTTATCAAGAGAGAAGTCAGTTTACCAAGTGTAGATGGTAGGTTTTTGTCAGGGGTAAAATAGTAAAGATAGTGTTTGTGACCAGGGTCTCAGAAATATTAAACTTTCTAATTCTACGAAGAATTTTGATGCAGGCGCTCATCCCTGTCTTTCTCTGTATGTCCATAGTAACATGAATGCATCACTTAGTTGACCTTATCAGATTATTACATAGACAATCAAATTTATTATATGAATCAACATTCATACCTGTACAAATATTCCACAGCTAAATTCCTAAAAATTACCTTATGTCAACACTCATGCTCAACTGAATGATATTGATTTACTAAAATTCCTATACAACTTTGTATAAAAGTAAGTAGCAAGTTACATATGAATTTTCTTGACTAAAGCACCACAATTATGCTTAGATATCAAGCCAAAATTGTGCTAAAGTACAAAATATAGCTTCTACTAGCTAAATTTAGCCTTGGCTACTTCAATCCTTGCTTAAGAAAACAACCAATGGCATAAACATCCTTTATTAAACATTCAAGATGCAAGAAAATGGCCTAGAGGCCTAAAAGTACGTTTTTATATCAAGATTGTCAGAAGCAATTCTATACTGCCCAGTACAAAGTCGTAAGCTGGGAGAAATTGGTAACGAATCAATGAATTATTTATATACCAAACTCTTCGTATGGATGTCCGCTATAACATACTAAAAAATCACATCAATCGGACAAACGATCTAAGAGATATGATCAAAACATCCAACTAAGTTGCAGCTGAAAAATTTCTGAATTCTTCATAACTTTTGTCTGTTTCGTATTTTTGAGGTCCTAAATGAACTCAAAACTCAAATCTCAAATCCATCTGCGATGGGAGGTATCTGGTCTTCTGGGTATCAAAAGTTTGGGGTAGATAATCGAAAACGGAGTCCATATGAAGATTTTACAGCGTTTTCAGTGAAAACCCTAAATCTGAATTTCCGACGATGAAGTTTCATGAAATTATTTATTATTTCACTAAAAGAAGAAGAAGAAGAAGTCGAGAGGGAAAAAGATCTCTTGTCCGTCCAAGTCCAAGAAACTGATGCCCCATTACCTTATCCTTCTTCATTAAGCTTGTGCTTTTTACCTTAAACTATTAAGCTTGTCCGTCTTAGCTTTAACACAAAGCTTGTTCGTCTTGGGGCTTAAGCAATAGTTGCTTATCCCTATTAGGTAAAATACAAGGCTTGACCGGCTTGGATTTAATACATGGATACTAACCTTATCCGTTTTAGGCAGGGATACAAACCTTGTCCGTCTTAGGATATAGCCACGGTTCATGGGCACCTTAGCTTATAGTCACATTTCATGAGCGGCTTAGCCTATGATCACAGTTAACGTACACCTTATCTTATGGTCATAGTTCGTGTGTGGATTAGCTTAACCCTCTACCTTGTCCGCCTTAGCTTCACAAACAAAGCTTGTTCGTCCAAGCTACCAAAGCTTGTCCGTCTATGCTAGCTTGCTTGTCCGTCTTACTTAGCAATACTTGATTGTCACCCTTAGCTTCCTAGCTAAGCTTGTTCATCCAAACCATAACTTTTCCGACCAAGTTTTCAAATCTCATCTTATCTATCAAAAGGCCATACAAGGCTTCAATCATATATTTTATATGTGGCCTCACACATATATATTTTCATGTGTGGCCTCACATACATATTCTTGTGCTTAACATGCTACGTATATGCTTATACTCAGCATGATACACTTATTTTTGTAAAAAGCACGCCAATGCTAATTGACCTATTTGAACTCACACTATTCCTCATAAACATAATAAAATAAAATAATTATATATTTTAAGTTTAAATTTAGTCTGCTAGCCTCATCAGGTTACTCAAGCAAGACAAGTCTTTAGCCAAAAGACTAAGCAAGTCTCATTCGACTTCACATTAGTAGTTCTTAATACTATAAAATTTACATGAGACATCAAAGATGTCACAAATATGAGGATATTCACTAGGGCATTAGTCTGGCGGTCTACGACATGTGATGCAGCAATGCATCCATAAAAGAGAAAACTCTGGAAAGTTCGATCAGTAGTTGAGTAGGAGTGGTGGGTTGAGCAACCGCCCATTCAACCTTAATCGAAGTGGGAACAATTGCTAACACTTTTTACACCTTCTCCACTTCACGACTACTCAAACATCAACACTTTCTTCCACAGAAAAGGTCAGGTGAACGATTACAATAGCTATGATATAAATAGAATTCTCAATCTATTGAACATAAAAAGGACAATTTTGAAGTCTGATATGGACAACTCTAACACATAACAACATTGAACAACTCGATCATTCAACCTTCTCACACACATAGAATTATTCATAGCTATTCACAGCTATTACATCCTACAGAGTATGATACTCTGACCTCAATCCTTTTCTCGCTTCCCTCCCTAAGACCAACCTTTCGCCTTCTATTTTGTTACTGAAGCAAGACTAGAACGGCCATTGCTTGGTTGATAAGGCCAGGATTGTGCAGATTGAACTCTCGAATCTAAACAAAGTACTTCAACAATACAAATGTTTAAGGATTAGAAGAATTATCACTTGCTCACCCCACTTTTCCTAAATTAGTCTTAATTTGTTTTCCCCACAAATATTTTGGCGACCACAGTGGGAGGTCAATTTCTCAAGTTGCAATTTCTCAATTTCTTGAATTTTCCTCAGTTTCAGAAGCGTTTGATCTTAGGACAGGTTCTATAACTAACTCTCAATACCAATTCTGCTACTACCAACGTTGATGCTCCTGGTAATACTCCTCTGGTCATCGATACTGACCCTAACACCCCTCCTCTATCTGGTCAGCATACCGAAGAAGTACGGGATGCACAGACTCCACTTACCACAATCGTTGTGATGCAGATACAAGAGACTCTTGCCAAAATCAGGCAATCGACTACAACTACACCTCTTTTGATTGAGAGAGTCAGATCTGCTAGGAATGAGGAGCATGTGAGACTTGTGTTAACAGATGACTCACAAGTAAGCAGTACAACATTCAACCATCTGTGGGTGTTATGAAAGAAGGAGGAAAAAAAAAGGTTCAGCACCAGAGCACAACCGTATCTTGCAACGCCAACACAAAATTCAACTCCATCACCGATCAACATCAACAACAACCAAGGGAAGATCCGATCTCTCCTTACTTCCCCCAACATAATAGAAATAACAAATCTTTGGAGTATTACACTTGGGGACTGAAAGAGTACATAGAAATCCTTTCCTTATCAGGAGTTCCACCATGTCTAGAGAACCTATTAATCAGACAGTTCAATCCATGATGGAACACATATGTAGGATTTTTTACTGCTCGAAGGAGCAACATAAAGATATTACTACTGTTTTCAACCATTTGTGCCTGAAAGATGAAGGGAAAGAAAAAATATGATCGGTGACTGCTCACCAATACTTGTCTCAATGATACATAATTTGGTGATATACTAATTGATGCAGGATGCCGTCAACGTCGTCCCTGTCAAGATACTCAAAGCTGTAGGGATTACTCGTCGTGAAGTTATCCATGCTCCAACAACGATCAAGGTTCCTAAATAAAAATCCATAAATACATATGTTCACATCACTCTTCAAGTAAAATGGGTTCTTATTCTACTGCTACCATATTTTACATAATCAGAGAAGATCCAAGACTTTCAATAACGAGTAAAGCCATATAAATAATCAAGGGAACAAACAACTCATCAACAGACTAACCGTCTATGAAGTACAAGGCAGGCGTCCAACTCATGATTCTTTATATCCCAGACACTCGACACCAACCTCCATGTAGATTCTTGCTTCAACCACAACGCATCAGCAACAACCAACACTACAAGGAGACTGCGATATCTCCCTTTTTCTGTACAAGAGGATTAATTTCTAGAGACATGATAAATCCATCAAATAGTGTTATGCCTACTCCAGTGGTGGATTCCAGGTGGGCTACACTTGGGGACTAGTCATTTCCACGAGACTTTTCTTCCCAACATATTAGAATATCCACCATCTTTAAAAGACTGGTTATTCAAAGAACTAGATCGTTGATGGAAAGTTCGAATAAAGTTCATTCACTCTCTGAAGATTCGATGCATTCATCAATTTTAATCAGAATTAATTGAATCATCTAAATTTCCAATTCAATTAGGCTACTGATGTCGGCCACACATGCTTCCCATTTTCGGACAATTAGCAGGCCAAAAATGATTCTAACATGCCATCGTTGTCATCAAAACCATCGCCTCACCTCTGATTAACCTACAACACGGTCTGATCCACTACTCTGTTCGCTATCAGCTGTTGTCGTCAGTTGAAGCTTTTTTCATCTATTTTATGCTGAGGACGTCACCAACTCGAGATCTTTGAACGTTACTTATATTATTGTTGCCTATCTCCTCAATTGTCCATCAGCGGTAACTTATACCAGTCGGAAGTACAACGCAACATCCAAGCTTCATCTTTTGTCACACAATATTCTAATAGAGCATCAAGAGCGACATACTCAGATAGATGTAGGGTTCATCTCTCTTAAATACTTGTAATATGGAGGTTCGATTTGTTCTTGATAATGGAGTTGAAGGCTTCATATCAACTTCAGCGTTAAAAGATGAATACTCATGAGCATAGGATTGTCCGTCTCATCTAATTATTTATTTGAAGTTAACATCGACTACTCTACCTCTATCAACGTTGGCTTTTCACCTCGGCTCGATGCTAATGCACCTGCATTGCCACTCTTCGGGGTACACCACACACAAAGTCAAAATACTTCTGCAGAATCAAGACACATAAAATTCATCAATCAAATTGTTTTGACATTGATAGAAGTCAATTACTCCCTCCGCCCAAGTTTAGTTGAAGGTTTATATATTTTCACGCAGATTAAGAAAAAAAGTAAGAGACTATTTTTTTCTTCAAATATATCATTTAATAATAATTCTTAAAATATTTAAATTTTCTACTTTTTCGTTCCTTGTTTATAGTAGTTTGATTTCAATGCAGGGACAAATCAGAAAAAAATGAGAAAAATATGAAAACCTTCATCTACTTTGGGACTAAAAATAAACCCTAAACCTTTAACGAAACTGGGACGGAGGGAGTATAATTTAGACGAGTTATTTGCACTCTCTAATGAAACACATCTAAGATGGAGTTTGTCTATATTAAAAATTTTATCAGGGTTCATCACCATCTTCTCATGACTCCGTCTTCTAACTTGCTGCTACCAGCTATAACTCGAGTCATCATCACACATTCACTAGTGTTCCATCTCTTGTTTGAAACTACCTGCTACTGCCTACAACTCCTCATAGCATCAACTCCATGACGAAGCCAGACTACATCGAATTCGAAAGTTCTTGGACACCTCCAAGTGTTATACCCAAGCTATTACATACTTAGCCCCCAAATTTTGAAAAAACGTACTTATGGGTGAGGAATGGGGCAATGCGTCCTTCACACAATTTATTTGTACATATCTCTACTACAACATACTGAAAGGGTGCGTCAATAGGATACCCGAGCTAAGAGATATGGCTCTTATACTACAGTCTACAGTATCTGAAAATTTACGCGGGATTACTAATCACGTATGTTCATGCATGATTGGACGATCTAGCAAACTCCAAATTAACTGATTATTTCTTCTTACGATATCTTAGTCTCTTGGCTTTGAAATTTGGGTTCAAACGCATCAATCCGAGTTTGTATGAGGATTCTATGGCCTTTTCCGTGGAAACTATAATGTCTGAATTTTCTGACGACGAGTCTTCACAATAAGTTTCAGTTTACAAGCTTGTACCTACCTCCTCAACTTATTTGAAGACTTGTACATGAATTCATGATGGAGCATGCAACCCAATACACTTTCTCCAGAAGATGCAACATCACTTATCCATGGTCGTCACATACATGCGAACAAAATCAGTATTATCCATTTGTATTGTTGACAAACACCTCCTGACCGTTCAACACCTGGGTACTTGATCTTATTGGCAAGATCAATTCAACTTTAGTGACCTCAAAATCAAGTCAATAATACTCAAGTATAGTACTGAGGATACCAAGGCATGATCAACAGAAGCTTTTCACACCAAGGCCATCATACAACTAGGGAACTTTTTCCTTATGATGATCACATATAGAGTGGGGTTACACCACTACTTATACCTGCTTCAACAACACCAGATTACCAATTAGAGACAAGCAATAGAGTTAAGTTCGTTCTTCCAAGAGCAGACGATGCCAGCAAAAGAAAGAACATGAAATGTTGCTCCCACCTTTTCACGTAAATACAACTCATGTAAAAAAAAAGACAAGGAAAGACTAGCCTACCTTACTATCAATGACCGACTGATGCTCTTGATGATTGAAGCAATGGACTTCTTTGACCGGTCTAAAATAGGGAGGAACAAGGCTCTTCTTTTATACCAAACAAATTTTGAATCTGAGAAGAAGAAGGATTACTCCCTTGTCCGTCCAGCTATATGTGGCTTTCTCACTTGTCCTTCCATGCCCCTACCTCCTCATATGTCCGTCCAAGCTGTAGACTCTCACTTGTTCGTCCAACCAAGGATCCTCTCTCATATCCGTCCAGCCATGCCTCTCACTAGTCTGTCCAAGTCATAGCCTCCTCTCTTGTTCGTCAAGAAGGAGAAGGACTTCTCTCTTGTCCGTCAGCTATAATAGCCTCCTCTCTTGCACATGGTCGTACTCAAAATCCTAAACTGCTGATGTTATATCCCTGATGGTGATGCCTTGCATCTATACATCCCTATTGATCATTCTCGACTTGCAGATCCATCAACGTAACGATATTCGAAGTTCAAGCCAAATGCAATATCTCTGGTAATACTAATAATTAAGCATTGTTATTTGATTTTTGCCTAAAATCGTAAAAGAATATGTTTCTGACCCGGGTTTCAGAAATATCAAACTTCAGAATTCTACAAAGAATTTTTAGGAAGGTGCTCATCCTGGCTCTCTCCATATGATAATATATGTATTGAATCTACAATGATTGGACAACTCCTAGATGGATTGCCCACTAGTATAAAGCAAGTATTGTCCTCAGAATGCCACTGGTATTGGTTAGAATTCCTCCCTAAATGGTCCCTGACTATACAGAATATACATCCAGAACAAATTTTTGTTCCTAAATGGATACTCAACTCTTAGATGGATTTCCCACTAGTATATAACAACTTTTTCCTTAGAATTACATGGGTGCTTGATGCGACTCCTCCCAGATGTTCTCGGACTATACAAAATATTCAGAACATACTCTTGTGCCATTCTCTTCCTTAACTTTGTTCTTGAATAACAAAACTCCTAGACATATTGTCTACTAGTATTGAGCAACTCGAACCTAGCTCCTTGATAGATTGTCCACTAGTATATAGCAACTCCAACTTGTTCCAGGTGCAACAATTATGTAACTGAATCCCTTGAAGACGTTCCATATATATATATCAATATTAAGACTCATGTTGAGTAATATTTATTTATTAATGTATTCACAGTATCTATATGTACCTTTAGTACTTGAAGTCTATTTATCAATAATACAATACTAAACTCATCCATGCCGAACTTTCAACTGACTTGCATGGACCTACTATTGTTCTATATTCGTTAAAGCTCTCACTGAGTAACATTTAAGCACTACGGTCTACACAGTATCGTGTATATGTGTTCAATATTTGGAATATCCATCAATAATGTATTTTCCCCCGAATAAACTATTAAATTTATCTGTGCCTACTCTCATATGAGTCATGTGGATTTATCATAATATTTTCCTATGTGATCATCTGTTGTGATCATTTATGCTCAAGCCCGCGTCAAAGGTATATCTGGGAGGAAAAGCTAAGCAGTTGTCCTTCTATTATATGATAGGCCATCATCTAGTGCTTACTACGCAACGTTGCTCGTTCCGCGCTAAGCAGGGGACTTAATATAGATGGTGGGTTTTTATCAGGGGTAAAATAGTAAAGATAATGTTTCTGACCAGGGGTTCAGAAATATTGAACTTTGTAATTCTACAAAGATTTTTAAAGAAGCGCTCATCCCTGTCTCTCTATGTATGTATGTAATCATATGAATGCATCACCTAGCTGACCTCATCATATTATTACATATACGATCAAATTAACTAGATGAATCAACATTCAGCCCTGTACAAATATTCTACAACTGAATTCCTAAAAATTAATATTGACTTACTAAAATTCCTATACAACTTTGTATAAAAGTATGTAGCAAGTTACATATGAATTTTCTTGACTAAAGCACCACAATTATGCTTAGATATTAAGTCAAAATTGTGCTAAAGTACAAAATATAGCTTATACTAGCTAAATTTAGCCTTGGCTACGTCAATCCTTGCTTAAGGAAACAACCAATGGAATAAACATCCTTTATCAAACATTCAAGACGCAAGCAAATGGCCCAGAGGCCTAAAAGTGCGTTTTTATATAAAAATTGTCAGAAGCAATATTATACTGCCCAGTACAAAGTCGTAAGCTGGGAGAAACTTGTAATAAATAAAGGGATGAATGATATACCAAACTCTTTGTATGGATGTCCTCTACAACATACTAAAAAATCACATCAATCAGACAAACGATCTAAGAGATATGTTCAAAACATTCAACTAAGTCGCAGCTGAAATATTCCTGAATTCTTCCTGACTTGTGTATGTTTCGTCTTTTTGAGGCCCTGAATGAAATCAAAACCCAAATCCATCCACGATGGGAGGTAGTTGGTCTTCTGGGAATCAAAATTTTGGGTTAGGTCATCGAAAACGTAGTCCGTATGAAGATTTTACAGCGTTTTCAGTGAAAACCCTAAATCTGAATTTTCCGACGACGAAGTTTCATGAAATTATATATTCTTTCACTATAAGAAGAAGAAGAAGAATTCTAAAGGGAAAATGATCTCTTGTCCGTCCAAGTCCAAGAGGCTGATGCCCCCTTACCTTGTCCTTCTTCATTAAGCTTGTGATTCTTAGCTTAAACTATTAAGCTTGTCCGTCTTAGGTAAAACACAAAGCTTGACAACCTTGGCTTTAATACATGGATACTAAAATTATCCGTTTTAGGCAGGGATACAAACCTTGTCCGTCTTAGGATATAGCCACGGTTCATGTGCACCTTGGCTAGCTATAACCACGATTCATGTGCGCTTTAGACTATAACCACGGTTCATGTGCACCTTATCTAGATATGGTCACAGTTCAAGTGCGGCTTATCCTATGGCAACATTTCTTAAGCGCCTTAGCTTATAGTCACAATTCATGAGCGGCTTAGCCTATGGTCACAGTTCGCGCACACCTTAGCTTATGGTCACAGTTCTTGTGCGGCTTAGCTTAGCCCTCTACCTTGTCCGCCTTAGCTTCACAGACAAATCTTATCCGTCTATGCTAGCTTGTTTGTCCGTCTTACTTAGCACTACTTGTTTGTCTGCCTTAGATACCTAACTAAGCTTGTTCATCCAAAACCTAACTTGTCCGACCAAGTTTTCAAACCTCACTTATCTATCAAAATGCCATACTGAGCCTCACTCATATATTTTATATGTGGCCTCACACACATATATTTTCATGTGTGGCCTCACATACATATTCTTGTGCTTAACATGCTACGTATATGCTTATACTCAGCATGTTACACTTATTTTTCTATAAAGCACGGCAATGCTAATTGACCTATTTGAACTCATATTATTCTTTATAAACATAATAAAATAAAATAACAACATATTTTATTTTAAGTTTAATCAAGCAAGAAAAGTCTTTTGTCAAAAGACTAAGCAAGTCTCATTCGACTTCATATTAGTTGTGCTTAATACTACAAAATTTGTACGAGACATCAAAATGTCTCAGATGGGGGGAATATTCATTAAAGTATTAATCTGGCGGCCTACGACATGTGATGCAGTAGTGTATCCACAAAAGAGAAAACTCTGGAAAATTCGATCAACATTTGAGTAGAGGAGTGGTGTGTTGAGCAACCGTTCATTCAACCTTAATCGAAGTGGGAACAATTGCTAATACTTTCTCTACCTTCTCCATTCCACCACTACTCAACCATTCGATACTTTCTTCCATAGAAGAGGTCATGTGAATGGTTACAATAGCTATGATATAGATAGCATTCTCAATCTATTAAACAAAAGAAGGACAATTTCGAAGTCTAAGACAAACAATTTTAACACAGAATAACATCGAACAACTCGATCATTCAACCTTCTCACACACAGAGAATTCTTCATCGACACCTATTACATCCTACAGAGTCTGATACTGTGACCTCAATCCTTCTCTCGCTTCCCTCCTTAAGACCAACCCTTCTCCTTCTCCTTTATGATTTACGCAAGAATGGAACGACCATTGCTTGGTTTAGGTTAGGATTGTACATATTGATCTCTCAAATCTAAACAATGTATTTCAACAATAAAAATGTTTAAGGATAAGACGAATTATCACTTGCTCACCCCACTTTTCCTAAATTAGCCTTTTATTTCGTTTTCCATACAAACACCAAGCTAAGAGGTGGGTGGACTGAGTTGTATACAGTGTTTGAGTGGCTCCCTAATATTGTTAAAGAGAGAGTTTGAAGATATCTTTGGTGCCGTTTCTATTATTTAAACCATAGGTCTCAGATTGTTCAAGTAATATTAGAACGTTGGTAGAAGACTACAAATACGTTATATGTTAAGGATTTCAAATTTTGTAAGTTTGTTTGTTCTCCAATTCATTTTTAGAATTTTTATTTTTGGTTTCATATGGAAACTTTAGATTGTGCAAACTTTATGATTCACAAAAATTTAGATTATGCATAAAAACTATAGATAACCCGAAATTTGATTTTAAAATATTGTATATAGGAGTTACACCGTTAGATATGTACATGTTGATGGGAATACTATGCAAGGGAATTTAGTTCCATTTGACCAAGGGAAGTGGCTAGCACAATCGAAATGCAAAGAAAGCCTTCAATTGTACTGTGCTGATGAAGAATGAAATGATCTCCACATAATTGTGAAATCTGGTGGAATAAGATTGTCTGGGTTGGAAAATTTCTTACAACGCTATTCTCGAAGAGTGGAAGAGAATCCAAATTATGAGGACGTCGACCACTTTGATGAGCTCGAAGAGTGTTTGTGTTATACGTGTTAGGATAATTCCCTTTTTCCAAATGCTAGCTTAGTGACAAGTTTTGGTTTTCTCAAAGCGCTTGAAATTTAGAGTTAGCTCTAACGTATGACTAGGGGTCTGCACTGTTATTGGGGTTGTATATAGGCATCAGTGAATGCTCAGGCACCAAACCAAATTTGAATTGTTTTTGGGGAATCTTGGAGGTAAAAAACTAATTTATTTTACACCAGGTAATTTATTTTATAATTTTGTTAAATGTTAATTTACTAACTAAATAAAATTTGACAATGTTTTTACAGTATTGGTGTCCATGTTGGTAAACCTGCTCTAGGCGAACATAATATTATTTTTCCATTTATAGAGAAGTACCAAACTCATAACTGGATGCCCAATCAGATTGATGACAATCAAAACTTTGGGTTGACTCAAAGGCTTCAACAAGTGTGTAGAACAATCCAAAACATAATTATCATGCAATATTTGGATCATTCAGAGTTCAAAAGTAATGCGGCTCAAAGGATGCTACAGTTGATCTTAAGTCGATCGGTGTTTTACAAGGCTCCTTCTGGAAAAGGTGTTAGGTACTTTGGCGAAAGACCCTTTTACATCTACAAGGGAGAACAATAAAAAAAATCAACCACTTGTAAGCAGGGAGATTTCTTATGATGATTACGTGGCATTGTTGTAAACTGGTAGAGCATGGGAACATGTTGATGACTTGGTAGTTGAGACTAATGATACGAGTGATTATCTTCATTGGTTTAACACAATTTACAAGCCTAATATTTCTATGGAGCCGCAAAATTTAGGAAGGACGGATATGCCAACTTTAGGTATATTTCCACTTGATGTCGATATTATCCCTTCCAAACCTCCACCACCAACGCCCTTTCCCTTCGTGTATCCCAGTAGTCAAAGAGGTTCATCTTCTTCATCATCCATGCCACATTTTGATTGAGAGATCCCGAGTATTAATCCACAAGGGGAGGATATCAATGTTCCAATTATTTCTCAAGCTCTTGATATCCATATTGGGGGGGGGGGGGGTACAACATACATAGGAATAGTTGCATACTAAGTTGAATGATCATCATTGGTGATCACAGAGAATTCAAGAATATTACTCAGAGCGGATGAACCAAATGATCATCATGACTTTTTAAATGCCATCGGAATAATCCAGTCATATAAGTCCATCAAGTCGTGAACCCCATCAAAGAAGCGATACACCATAGGTCATGCAACAAACTCATATGACACCAGGTGCCCCTGACGATGCAATAGTTCTGAAAACTCCAGGTGGTGGTCCACTCTTTCCGGATATTTCTTTTTATACCCCGGTTCCAAGAGGAGCCTTTAACGTCTATCGTCCTGGTCCTCCCCCCTTCCTCATGTTCTTTTTCCAGGTTATGATTATGAACCTCAACCATACTCAAGCTTTTGTCGTTGCCCTGTTAAATCAAGGCGAATACGATTCAAACCGGACCTTTCCTGGTGGTCAAGGAAATTAATTAGCAGATTAAATGTAATTTAATTTGAATGTAATGAAGATTATTTATTTTATTAAACATATTTGGTGATTACTCCTAGTTCTTAATACATTTTTAATTAAAAATAAATATCGAAATCCTATGAAATCAAAAACTAGTTTGTTTTACTAATATAACTTATACCTTTGTGTTTAGGGGTGAAAAAAATGCACGACAAAATGGTACTTTCAGGTAGGTTCCCTAAACCAAGAAATTTCCGTTAACGTCCTGCTTCGAGTACAAAGATGGAAAGGATTATGGAAGGTCTTAGGGGAGGGAGGCAAAAAAGATTGAGAAAATATCAGTGTGATAGTGTATGAAGAATAAAATGGATTATCTAAGAGGAATCACTAATTCTATAGGTTTTGTTTCTCCAGACTGATTGTCTTGTCTATTCTTGTTTCGAATATATGAGAATCATCTATTTATAGTTCAAAGGAGACACACTGATTTCTCGTAAGTCATGGAAGTGTTAGGGAGATGTGGAGAAGTGATGATTATGGATATTATAGCGGGGTGGTGCCCGGAAAGTAGGGATAACCTTTCTAACCACTACTTGTTATCCTTTCAACTACTCTGTAACCGCCCACTACTTGTTACCTTCTTGTTCATGGAGGTGGTGCCACCACCCACGATTGTCGTAGAACGCCAGACAAATACCCCAATGAGAATCCCCCCATGTTGTATTTGATATCCCATGGAAATAGTGGAGTCACAAGCCACTATGGTTTTGATTAAGTCAAGTCAAGTCAAATGACTTGTTAAGTTAGTGAGACGAGTTGCGTGGCTCACCGGATTAATAGTCAGACTGATTAGTGTCGAGTCTAGGAAGTTCAGTAGCCATGTACTTACTTACAAGTAACATGGCACATTTAATGGCTAAGTATTAGCTCAGAAGTGACTTATCGTAAGTCTAGGAGGCATTTGAAGCCAAATGTTGTAATGGCTCATTAAGCAAGGAGACCTATTAGAATTCATATAAGACTCAATGTTGGACCTATATTGAGAAGAAATACATATTTCTGAGGAGAAAAGCTAGCACTAGCTACTTAGCGCAAATAAGAATGTGCTAGCTCTTTTGATATAAATAAGAATATGCTAGCTTTTAGGACCAGGTCCCCTACTCGGAAAGTATTCGCTTGATTGTTTTGGATTTGTAGACCCCTTGTTCATTTGTATGGACTCCTTTCTTAATGACTCTTGGAACATATATAAAAGAGAATATTTTTGAGAATTCTAGTGGTTCGTGAGAGATGAAGTGTTTTATACTCATTTGTTAAAGTATTGAGCTGGAGTAGTCATCCATTCATAACGATAGGCTAGAGTGTGACTATCATCGACAACTTGGTATAGTCCCCAGTTTGCTGGCATGCGAGGATGATTCAATGATAAGGAAGCAAATTGGGTAAAGAGAAATCGTTTGACATAATACACGCTCGGTCGGCGATTGGTCCCCCACCATGGCTCTAAGAAATTGGTATTATTCCAGGTACATAGGTAAGTCCTTGCTAATGCTGGGTCTGCCTCCAGGAATAGGGTGTTTAACTCGAGGCGGGACTTCTGGCCGAACTCTTATGATGGATGCTGAAATGTTGGAGCCAATCACGTCCCAGGATCATACCGTAATCGAGCCCCTTTGACAACATGAAACTTGGTACTTGTTTGAGTGGTCCCTTCCGCAACTATGAGAATGATGTGTCCATTAATATCCCTGATTATTCCCTCAAGGCCTTTGACTCTCATTGGCGAGCGTGTATCTTCTTGTCGAGTCACTCATGCTGCTTTTAAGTTCATGATACTGATGATATTGATATCCATGCCAGCATCAACTAGTGTCTTTCTGAACTTAGTACCTCTGAGACTTGTCGTGTTGAAGAGTCCCCGATTATCCCTTTTATCATTCTGATTCGTCATGTTTTACAAGGTGGGCCCGTCTCGGGCGTTGGCATTATCAACAAGGGATGGTAGGCGTTCACCAAATACAACTCAATTGAGGGAATCAAAAAGATCTTTATGCTGGTCCTTTAAAAAGTGGAGGAGTTCACACATGCGCTCCATTATTGATTAAACTGTTTGGTTGACCGACTCTCTAGAGATGGTAAAGCTCCCAACAGGAAGTTGATTTTTGTGAATCCTTTCAGTCCCCAGTCGCAATTTCCCTGATTTTATTTTCTCCTTGAAGATTCGTCTCAAACCATTACGCTCGCTGGTGGGATGATTGACAAACCGATGAAAACGACAATATCTTGGGTCGGACAATTCTTGAGTAGTAGGTGGGCGTCGTACATGTGGTAATTTGATGATCCCTTCTTGTACCGATGCCTCTAGTAATTCAAGGACTTCTTCCATGGGAATTAGAAAATGAGGACAAGTTATATCAGGCTTTCCTCTTCTTGCAGTTGTTGTTGTTGTCGTGGCCCCTTAGGGGTACCTTGGGAGAGAGTGACTCATAGGGTTGTTCCCTGGTTCATGGATGGGGTGGAAGGAAGATGCTTAGTTTGTGATTCATGCTGGGATGAAACTTTTCTCTTAGGATCTTCATTACTGACAACACCAATTGACGGTTGAACATTTTACTGTTTGTTGACTAGCCGTCGATTCCCGCAAGTATCTCCACAAATCTCTTCTCTTATTGGTCTAGTTTTCTACAGGAGGGAGGGAGCAGTCATGGCGGATCACTTTACGACTTCGTGCAACTCAGAGAAAGTCTAAAAACGTAAATTTTCTAGAAGAATACGATAAACATGGATCATACCATTAATGCAGAGCTCCACTAGTTGATGTTCCGTCATATTCTGATCGTGACAATTTAGTGCATGAATTCTGAATCTTTTCACATATTCATTTGGGTGTTCATTATTCCTATGGAACATTCTTCCCAGGTATGATAGGGTGATCTTTTCAGAGACGAAGAAACATTTTCAATAGAAGGCGTTAACCATGTCTTCCCAATCATAGATGGTATTGGAAGCAATGTTGTTATACCACATGTAGTCTCTTCCAGTGAGAGACTTTGAAAATTCTTTGATACGCAACACATGATTATATTCATGTTCCCCGAGGGATTCGAAAAAGCGAGAGATTTGTTCACGAGCATTTACATTCCCTTCGTACAACGAGAAATTTGGAGAAGAGTAACCTCCTGGCAGAGGGATCCTATGGATTTCAGGTGGGTAGGGAGGTGGGTGTTGATGAGTTTAAGATGAGTCCTCCTTGCAATGGTTTTGTAGGATCCTCTCCAGATCTTCACGGGTGACGAAATTGGATTGCTGGTACCTTTGTGGTGGTCGATCAGGAATGATATGGACTCCTTTATCTTTTCGAGCCCCAGGTGTTTCGGCATCAACGAACGCTTCAAATTTGGTCCTTGTATGCTCCTTCAGGTGATGGCGTTGTTCCGGGAAAAGTTGTTCCATCAGGGTCTTGAGACAAGCGAGTACTTCCTTATGAGTAGTAGCCATGTCCACCTGTATTTTGTCAAGAACTTCTTATTTGTTCATCATATTAGGTATGTTGATCGGAGTCTGAGTATTCTTGGTGTCTTCAGCGGTCTTGTCACCGAGAGGAGGCAGAGTAGTAGTATTAGTACGAGGAGGCTCAGTAGCAATATGGGTGTTTTCAGAATCACCACCACCAGTACTACTTGAACCGACTATAGGAGTTGCAACTGTTCCAGACCTAAGATCCACCATTTTGAATAACTGTAAATTGGATTTTGTAATTGAGAGGTTAATCTCATGCTGTGGTCACCAATTTTTTTGGGGGTGAAAACCAATATACTGTAAAATGGTACTTTTAGGTAGGTTCGAGAGATCAAGCTCAAACAGGACGAGCCTAAACCAAAAAATTACCGTTCACGTCCTGCTTCGAGTACAAATATGGAAATGATTAGGGAAATTCTTAGGGGAGGGAGGCAAAGAAGATTGAGAAAATATCAGTGTCATAGTGTATGAAGAAAAAAATGGATTATCTAAGAGGAATCACTAATTCTGTAGGTTTTGTTTCTCTAGACTGATTGTATTGTCTATTCTTGTTTCGAATAGAAGAGAATCATCTATTTATAGTTCAAAGGAGACACACTGATTTCTCGTAAGTCGTAGAAGTTAGGGAGGTGGAGAAGTGATGATTATGGAGATTGTAGTGGGGTAGTGCCCGGAAAGTAGAGAAGACTTGTCTGGCCACTACTCTGCATTGTCTCAACTGCTCTGTAACCGCCACTACTTGTTACCTTCTTATTCGTGGAGGTGGTGCCACCACCCACGATTTCTGTAGACCGCCAAACCAGTACCCCAATGAGAATCCCCCAATGTTGTATTTGATATCTCGTGGAAATAGTGGAGTCATAAGCCATTATAGTTTTGATTAAGTCAAGTCAAGTCAAATGACTTGCTAAGTCAGTGAGACGAGTTGTACGAATCACTGGATTGATAGTCAGACTGATTAATATTGAGTCTGGGAAGTTCAGTGGCCATGTACTTACTTAGAAGTAACATGGCACATTTAATGGCTAAGTATTAGCTCAGAAGTGACTTATCGTAAGTCTGAGAGACATTTGAGGCCAAATGTTGTAGAGGGCTCCTTAAACAAGGAGACCTATTAGAATTCGTATATCCTCAACGTTGGACCTATATTGAGAAGAAAGGCATATTTTTGAGGAAAGTAACTAGGAAAGGTAGCACTAGCTACTTAGCGCAAATAAGAATGTGCTTGTTCTTTTGATATAAAAGGATAATGTGTTAACGTCTCAGGAATAAGACAAATATGCACAACCTCTAGAAAATATCAATTATACTGATTCTAGGAAGATAGTATCAAGAAGGTTTGAAGTTAACACTTCAATTGTATAGTTAGCACTAAAGTTTTAGCATTAATATACTTGTGGCTAAGTCTCTCAGTATGGCTATGCTAAGCCAAGGGCGTATTAACCATGGTCGTTATACAGTGACATGCTAGGCATGGCTAGAGACGCATAAGAGCCAAGGGCGCTGGTGATGGTAGCGATGCATAGAAGATAGGGCGCATTTGGCTTTGGAGGTGCATTGGAGAAGCTAGCGACGCATAGGAGCTAGGACGCTGAGGCTAAGGAACGCATAGGAGGTTATGGCGCCTTGGACACGCTAGAGCTAGGGGCGCCGGGAGGAGGCCAAGAGCGTTGAGACTAACTAGGGACACATCGTCCTTGGAGGCGCATATGAGCTAGGGGGGCCGCGGAGGAGCTGAGACGTGCTGGAGTTCAAGGGACGTGCTTGAACATGGTAGAGACGTATTGGTCTTGGAGACGCGTTAATCTAGTGGGATTCTAGGCTAGGAGCACACTAGCCTTAGCCGATACTCGAGGGTGCGTTAGGCTAGAGCTGACCAAGAGAGTTACCGCATTTGGTGCTAGAATTAGGGTTAGCACTTTAGTGCTAGAGTTTAGATTCCAAGGTGGTGATACGCTGGCTAAGGCCTTATTAGTCTAAACTGTGGTAGCTAAGACCATTTTAGGTTAGCTAGCGCTTCTCAGGTGCTAGGGTTTAGCGCCAGGAAAGTTAGCGATTTTAGCGCTATTCTGGCTAACTGGTGCAAATGCGGTGCTAAGCTCAATAGCTAGTGATAACTTGGCGCTAATATAAGAAAAGGCTAGGGTTAGCTTAGATGAGAGGTTCAATGCGTTTTTTATGGCATGTTTCTTGATTTGGGCACATCCGAGAGGAGTGGCGTATAATTTATGGCTTATATTTAAGCAAAGTGCTAAAGTAGCATATTTGAGCTCGAAAGAGCAATTGGAGGAGCATTCCTTGCAAATGAAGCGTTAAGCTATAATATATTTCTGGGTTTAAGCATTATCTATTCCCAACTTTAATGGATGTTGTTAGAACATCGATGCACATTTGAGGCAGGTTCAAGGAATTCTGCCATGGAATTTATGCGACTTGAGACTAGTTCGATATGGCATGAATATTATGAGTATTGAGGAGGCTACAAGGACAATTTAGAATATTTAGAAAGAACCTGTACTCTTAATTCGCTTGCGGAATATAAGTAGAGACACGGTATTATATATTAAGCATATGCGCATAAATATGCATATATATATTTATATATATTCTTGTTGCTTAGCAGAAGACAATTTTATAATTCTAGACCTTGTCAAAAACTCACCATCTACAATTTGTAAAGAAAAGGTAAAGTAAATTTATAAATTTACTTTACCTAATGTTTTATAAATTTAAATGTGTGACTGTTAAGCTTGTAGGTCAAAAATATGTGTGGGGAAATAGAAATTACATTGAATCCAAAATTATCGTCGGATTTGCAATAGTGAAAGACCATGATCGAAATAAGAAGTTATACAGAGACCCTTGGATAGAAAATTAATAAACGAATGAGATTACAACTCAGTAACAGAGTTTTGGTCGCAGTCAACTTTTACTAGGCCACGTGACCAAAACTCTATCGAGCGATAGAGTCTCTATCGCTCGATAGAGACTCCGTTGCAGTATGCAAACAGGCAAATGTGGGACAAATATGCCGATTTCCCATCCAATTTTCTCATTTGGCCTGTCCATATTGGCTAAAAATGGAAAAATTTGGTTGTTTTGTATGTGCATATGACTTGGCCTAAATAAAAAAAGATAGTGCTTAGTTGGCCGAATTGAGTTACATGACGGTCCAAAATATTAAATTTACTTTAATACCCATGTAATTTAGAATTGAAACTCTACAAATTATAGTGTGAAATATAAATTTCAAAACTTTACAATTCGAATCCAAACACTATTTAAATTTCTTCCCACCATTAAACAACATTAACAAGTAGAAGTAGCATCAAATAGCTGCACAAAAAACAGACATATACTTTATAAAGACTAAACACTAAATCAATGGAAAATTGACTAACATTCAAGAACGACAACAAACATGTCTGTAAACTCGCTGACTTACAAATTTAGTAATGTGGTAGTAGTCATTATTGATTTCTCGACTTGTAATTCAGCAAGAACTCGACCCCAAACCCACCATAACTCGAACCACAAAATCCATGCCAAACCACCACACTTGACATTTACATCATCAAATTGTTGTCTAAACCCTTCTTAAACTTGTACCATTTATCCTTCTCCATCTTTGCTTTAAACACTGTTCCAAATATTTGCAAAGACTTACCAAAATCCATGGAAGACTTGGAGAACTAAACTGGTAATGCTGAGCATGAATTGGTAAAGAAAAGGTTAGTCATGCCTTTTCTCAAACACCTATTGTGTGCCACTCTGATAATGTAGGCATATCTTTGCTGGTGATTTCTAAGCGTTTCTTTATCACCTTCCCTGCAACAATTTCCAAATTTGACAATTACCCTTTCCTTTTAACATCAACAAGAGATCTAAATCACCCATTTCATCACTTAAAACAACGGCATCACCTTAAACTTCTTTATTGTTTCTTACATACTCAAATTGAACCCAAAACACAACATATTCATACCACATGTTCCATGTCCCTCTCGAGATGAAGAACCACTTCGAATCATCTTCATTCATCAACATAAACCAGTGAAAACAAACACCAAACTCTTACTGTTTTATTGACTAACATGCCATCTTCAGCTTCTACCCAATTCCGACAAGGTGTCATTACTTATCATACCTGTTTACAACTATTACAAAATAAAAAACATATTACAAACATGATCTCAAAACCATTTTTTATTATTGGATGACTAAAGGGAGTCCTTTTATACGTCCACAATGGGAACTAAAATGTAGTAGCCTAATAACAACTATTTCAATCTTGCTTTTTTTAAAATATCTCCAAATCTAAACCACATTTCTTTAAATTAAAGCGAAAATAATAAAATTAAATACATAACTTATTGTTTAGCTTTAAAATTTCGCTCAAACTTGGTGTAGTTTAAAAAATATTATGAAAAAAAAGAGTTTGACATAGTTGCAAAAAGTCCTATAATGGTTGCAAAAAGCTTTTATTAACCATTTCGATTTCTTGATTTTCTAATTCCTTAAAATCCAACTCAAATTTCTTCAAATTGGAGCCATAATCTTTCAATTGCATTATAAACTAACTATAATTTACTCATAATTGATTACAATAGTTTTAAATGACCAATGAATTTGAAGAAATTGAAAAATAGTTGCAAAAAGTCCAATCTTCGGTCAGACTCCCCACTGTTACACGATCATTTAGTTTTAACTTCAATGCTTCAATAAGGTATCAAAGTATTATAATAATGAATGTGTGGCTAATGTAGTCTTAATTATAAATCGATGAAGAAAATAACTCACAAAAAGGAAATATTGGACTCCAATAGATAACCAAAACTTGATGAGTAAACAAAGGAACCAACTTTAGCTTAGGACCTAAAGCTTTGGTGTTTGGTATCCTATCATATGAACCATACAAATTCTAATAGCATGGGAATGCCATCTTAGTTAATTATAACAAAACGAGTTAGAGTATATTATTTGATACTATCGCGATATAATAGAATTATAGCAAGAGAAGAAAGATTTACTAACTCCAAGGCAAGGAAATAAAAATGAAATTTTAATCTAAAACGATAATGCATGACAATGCAGATGACAAGAGTATAAAATATCAATCTATGTGAACTACATTGAACATAGAATTCCGATGCATATTATTCAGGAATACGTTTGTTGAATAGTCTTGATCGGGAATCCAACGGTGGGTTCTATGACTTCTATATATGAAACTCTGCATACCGAACAATTATGGAAGCATACTGAATTGCATTTAGAAAAGCAATTCAGTTTCACGGTTTTAACATTATTATGCATTTTCTTAAGATATAATTAAGAGAATAATATCACATACAAATATTTGGAATGCAATCAAAAGTTCATTCTCTTCAATAATATAGGATATCAAACAATATGGTGCACACTAATCTTCAATAATATAGACCATCAAACAATATATTACATATTAATCTCCATGAGTTTATGCATGCCAAATGATCTCATAATTTCAAATCTAAATTGCACGGTCAACCTCTTACACATGTACATAACACAGAACTTCTTACATTTATATTCAGGTAAAGTTAAAGGTAAGCAAGACCAATAATAAAACAAACTCCTCAAATATTGAACTACTGAAGGTATAACAAAATATCCCAACCAGACTAGTTTCAGAACAACTCTACGCTTCATGTACTCGATAAAAATTCATGTAGTGAAGAATGATCTTATAAGACATGACAAGTATATCAGAAGCCAGAAACACCCATAATCCAAAAACTTGAATGTTTTATGATAAACTGACTAAACCTTCAAAATGCATAATATTTTTTTCTACAACTAAAAAGCAACTAAAAAAGAAAGAACCAAAAGGGATGGTGAAAAAAAATCGCAAACAATGGGCATTGAACTACCTTACTTGTGGATTTTTTAATCTGCATAACAGAATCAGTTATTTTTCTTTTTCTCTTTACTTAACTCACTTGGATGGCACATAATTATCAAAGACGTAATGTTAGATACAAACTACACAGGTGGTAGAATTTCAGTAATATACTCACTTAGAACAACCGTTGATAATTGTTACGTATCTCATTTCACAAAACAGGCCACAAAAGAGATAACTACTTGCAAAATTTACACAAATCACATATAAAACCAACTAAGAAAAGTGAAACATATCTAAAAAGAACGTATTTAGTAATTTAATTTCTTATCTATATAACACACTGAATGATACCTTACTTGCAGTATCTATCTTTTCCTTGAACTTCAGCAATTAAAGGTGCCTCTTACAAAGAAACCCTAATAACTTGTCAATACCTAAAACAAAACAGACCCAATGTAAAGTTTCGGTTTTAGAATTAATCGAAAAGTAATAGGGGTAAATTAGGTTAGAATTTATTTGATATGAATGAGTGGAGAGAGGGGAAAAAAACCTAGAAATTTTTTATTGCTTCTAATCGAGCAATTTTTTTACATGTTTCTAGGTAGAAGATACAATTAGGGTCTAGAGAAGTGAGGTAGAAGATACAATTAGAGAAAATGCAATTGAAGAAATCGAACAAAATCCAATTTAACCATGGAAGATTTTTATCTCTCATTCCTTATGGCCTTTCTTCTTTTCTCTCAGTCGATTTTAGAAGATGGAAATGAAACAACATTTCTCGGTCTAGGTTTTGTTTAGAAAGGATAATTTAGTTATTTTACATTGATTCTATTGTTTTCTTAGAGTAAGGGCTATAGGAAGAGTGTTCTCATTCAAAGTGAATGAGTTTCACCCAAATATATTAAATTAGAGTCTACTATGGGTAAAAAGCAGAGTCTCTTTCACCCAAAAACTATCACAGGAGTGTTCACCAGTCTTCACTAGACGGATGGACTTCAGCAGTCTGGGCCAAGGGGAGATCTTACCCTGTCCAGAGAATCCCAGACGGCTGAAGTTCACCCATCTGGGTAATATTTACTTCCAAACGGCTGAACTTCACCAGTCTTTATATTTTACATATCAAAACACCTAAAACTCTATGTTTTCATTCATCCGCAGTTTCATTAGCAAATTCATCATCTTCTTTTTTATTATCTCTGCTATACTTATTTTTTCATCTTCTTCTCCGTTTACTTGATTATCATCACTATCATCACCTCAATAATACCATTATCACTCGGAAACTTCCTTCTTCTCTTTAAATCATGACTAAAGAATGAACATTGTTCTAGTTTCAATGGATATTTTTTTTACATTTGTTGCTGTTGTTTTCTTCGTAATTTTGTTCTTCATAATAAATCAACAATCACTAATCAGTGTAAGAGATTTGAGATTTTTGTTTTCTAAGATTTTGCAGTAATTAAATAAGAAATTAGGGTTTAGAGAGCTTTTCTTTTGTTTGTTTTTTAAAAAAAAGTTGGACGGACCAGGATTAATTTTTTGTTAGACGGGTAAACTTCACCCGTCTAGCCTCTTAACCATATTGTTCCATGGTGTGAAACTCACTCATTCTCCTAGTCACTCTTTGTTTTGAAAGAGATAGAATGCTTGAACACTCTATCCAATGGCCCTTGCTCTTACGAAATTGAATTGTATTTCATCGACCCGTCAGAGGAATGGAAAAGAAAGGATTTGAGGGAACTGGATTCCAGTTTTTTTCGGACAATTTGGTTCAGAGGAATTGGGCTTATTCTCTCGGAATCCAATTCATGGGCTTTCAATTACCCGAAGCAAACACGTTATAAAACTTATATATCTAAAGACAACGAATTTTAACTACGGGTAAGGCTCAGCGCTTTTTTTTAAGGTTAAAATGTTATTCCAAAGAGGATATAAAATATAATACAAGGCATATACTTTGTTACACTAATATCTCAGCTCAAGTGTTATATCCCAATGAGTTACTGTTTGTGGATTTTTGACAAGGGTTAGAACTGTAAAATTGTCATCTTCCCAGCAGCAGAAATATAAAGATATCCGCGCATAAATCTAGCTTTGCATCAAAATATGAGAACACTATATTTGTACTTATGTTCTGCAAGAGAATTAAGTATACAGTCTCTACAAATGGCTACAGGCGTTCTCTATTGATCCGTAGTCTCTCTAAATACATATAATACTTATGCCATATTGAACTGGTCTCAAGTCACATAGCTTCCATGGCTGAATTTCTTGAAACCTTCTCAAATGCACACCAATATCAATCTATTGCCACAACGCAATATGAAATAAGTTATATCTACCCAGTTGATGCCTGATCTTCGAAAGACGCATTCCATCTTAACGCTTTGTTTTAAGGACGCATCTCAACTTCGATGATCGGTTCTCAAGAACGCAGCCTAGTTTAATGGCTGATTATCAAGAAGGAATCGCATCACAAAGATCGAGATTTGATAACGCACACAAAGCTAAGCATTTCATCCCTCGAGGACGCGCCATGGCCTGATGGCCGGTCCTCGAGGCTGGCCGCATATTTCCGTGCTGGCCAAGGCTAGCGCTGCACACTTTAAGGGCTAGCCTTGCTTATTTCTGTGCTGGCCTTTCCAGCGCTGCATATTTCAATCTCTAGCATGTTTATTTTGCGCTGGCCTTGGCCAGCGTTGCACTTCCTATATCACCAGTACAGGCTGGCGCTGAACAATTTTGTGTTAGCCTTAGATCGCGCCAATCACTCTTCACGCGTTTTAAAGGACGCGTCCTGGCCTAAATTTTAAATTCTTTTGGCTCTAGCCTAGTGCTAGCGCCACACTTATCTTAAGCATGTTCTCAATCAAGTCTGCAGTGTCTGGTCATTGTAAATTCTTGCGTGATCTTGATTACAAACGCTTCCAATTTTATGCCATGCTACTTCCGAGCTAGTACATGACTATTAGACTTACTATTTTACTAGACTCGACACTGGAAAGTCTACTTAAATAACTTAGAAAACTGAGAAACATGCCTCACTAATTTAGCAAGTTATTGACTTGAATTGACTTAAACTAAAATCGTGGCAGTCCATGACTCTACTAGTTTCTACGAGATATCAAATACAACACATGGGGGAATTCTGATTGGGATATTAGTTTGGCGGTTTACTACAACGTGCGATGTGGCAACACATCCACGACAAGAAGATAATAAGTAGTGGGACAGTTAAGAGCAGTTGAGAGGATGAGGAGTAGTGGTCATACATTCCTCCTAATTTATCATACATGACCCCAATACAATATTCACAATCATCACGTTTCCATCTCTTCACAACTACATTGCTGACGAGAAATCAGTGTGTTCACGATAAGACTATAAATAGATGGCTTCTTCTATTCGACATGGCAGAACAGAGATCTATCCTACAGATAATCTAGTCTTAAAATACACATTGCCATTTTCATCACACCGTGATTTCTCAATCTTCTTTGCTTTCCTCCCCTAACATCAACTTATTATCTCCATCCTTTGTGACCGAAGCCAGACGTGAATGGCTGTCTCTTAGTTTAGGCTCGTCCTTTTTGATTTTGATCTCTCGAACCTACTGAAAGTACTCTTTTGCGGTACATTTGTTTTCACCCTAAAACAATTGGCGACCACAACGGGAGATCAACCTCTCGATTACAAAAGCCAATTTTCAATAATTCAAAATGGTGGATCTTAGGTATGGAGTAGTTACAACTCCTAATCCTAATTCTGGTAATACTAGTGGTGGCGTCTCTGAAGCAACTAATATCACTACTAACCCTTCTCACACCAACGTTGCTGCTGATGCCACCGCCACACCTCCTCCTGGTGACACGACCGTTGAAAACACCAGGAATGCACAACGCCGCTCAATATTGTCGATATGATGCATAAACATGAGGTTCCAGCCAAAACACAAGAAGATATGGCTACCACTCAGAAAGAGGTACTCACTTCTCTCAAGACCCTAACGAAACAACTCTATCATGAGCAGCGCTATCTCCTGATGGATCAAACCTAGACTTATCTCACAACGGCCATTAATGCTAGGACGTCAAGAACTCAAAGGGGCGATGAAGTTCATGTAATCACTGATCATCCAGCACCGAGGAACCAACAATTTAATTTGGTCACTCGAGAAGATCTAGAGAGACTCCTACAGAATCATGGTAAGGAAGACTCATCCTTGCTTCATCAGCACCACCCCCTTACCCTCCTAAAGGATCCCATTACCAAAAGGATACTCTTATCCTAATTTCTCACTATATGACGGAACTGGGAATGCTCATGAATACTTTTTTTGGTTCTTAGAATCGCTCGGAGAACATGAATATATTCATGTGTTACGTCTCAAGGAATTTTCAAAATCCCTCACTGGAAGGTCTTACACATGGTACAACAATATTGCTTCCAACAATATCTCTGGATGGGGAGATATGGTCAGCACCTTCTACAAGATGTACTTCTTCGTCTATGAGCAAGTCACCGTGCCAGACCTGGGAAGAGTATTCCAGAGGAATAATGAACATCCTAACGACTACGTGAAGAGATTACGGATTTAAGCTCTGGATTGTCATGATCCAAATGTGATAGAGCATCAATTGGTATAACACTGCATCAATCGTATGATCACTATCTATCGTGTTCTTTTAGAAAATTTACGCTTTTATACTTTCTCTGAGTTACATGAAGCCGCGAAGCGGTCGACAATAAACGCTCATTTCCTGCTGGAGAGAAGAAGGCTAGCAAGATAAAAAATTCATGGAGATACCCTTGGGAGCCGACAACTGAGCAACAAGAAGTATACCATTCAACCATCGATAAGTGATGTCAGCAATGAATGTGCCAAAATAAAACCTCTATCTCAGCAAGTGTTGATGGTGAGTTTACGACAAGGGAGAAAATTGTAATATTACTT
The DNA here is from genome assembly GCA_023531435.1 of Papaver californicum. Taxonomy (NCBI): domain Eukaryota; kingdom Viridiplantae; phylum Streptophyta; class Magnoliopsida; order Ranunculales; family Papaveraceae; genus Papaver; species Papaver californicum. The sequence goes on from JAJJMC010016780.1 coordinate 5,375,709, forward strand.
TTTGCCCAGCTGCAAAAACATGAAATAAATATGCATAAATTTCTGACACGGCATCAAAATTATGGATGCATACTGCTATCTTACATTCTGCAAGAGATTTGAGAATACGTATTCAGCTTATAGCCACAATGGCCCTGTAGATCTTTTATATATGGATACACCTCCAATATTTAAGGCTTTACCCGGCTAAACCCTCGTTATTTCATGTGCGCCCATGCAAACAATCTGTATTGATCAGAATACGCTGATTATACAAAATTATGGATATTAAGAATAAAGGATATGCCCTTTATGAACGAAAATATTAACTAGATGCATACCATCTAAATACAAAGTCGCATCGAACATCATATCAAGTCGCAGACTCCACGGCTGAATCCTTGAATATGTTCTTTATGTACTACATAAAAGCCAGGCATAATGCTAACATTAAATCTCATGCGACTGAAAAACCATAAGCAAACCATGGCTATGGCAATAACACCAGCAAGTGCCAGCCTTAGCGATCCCTAGCCATGCTCCCAGCACCAACGCAATGCTAACTAGCCCACATGCTAACTATCCCACACCTGCGCTAGCATAATACTAACACCAACGCTAGCATTAGTGCTAGCAAGCAACAACGCTAACGCTAGTGCTAGCTAGCATCAACTCTAGCGCCTGCATCAGTGCTATCACCTATTCTTGCCTCTTTGCGTACCTTCTCACCCTTTCTCTTTCCAGCACTGTCCTTCACTACTAGCGCCAATACTGGGTCATAGCCAATAATACTCACATGCACCATTATTGCTAGCACAATGTGCATGTTGCAAACATGCCACAAATATGCCATTGCCATGCTAAGTTGGTATAAAACCTATTTGTAGTACTATTATTCACGTGCTTTGAGTCCATGACTTAACTAACTCCTACAAAAAATCAAAACAATTACATGAGGGGATTGTTCATGGTGTTTTGGTCTGGTGGTTACATCAACACCTCATGATGAGAAAGTTACTAAGTAGTGGTCGGTTATCGCAGTTGAGGAGAGAGTGGAATTATGGTTTCTAGAAACTTCCCCAAACATAATGGGCGGTTAGGCCATTATCCCCACAACCTCCATTTCTCCATTTCCTCACTACCTCCACTACTTACAAGGAAATACGTGTGTTCCCAAACTATTATAAATAGGCTACTTAGTCATTCAGAAAACAGAACAAACTTACCATTCTCTCATAAGATCTTTTATTCTCCATAGTTAAACACCTCTAAACACAGTTCTTCACACTCATTTCATTCAATTTTCTCTACTTCCTTCCCCTAAGATCAACCCATCTCGCTCCTTGTGACTGAAGCAGGACAGAACGACTACTTTCGTGGTTTAGGCTTAACATGTACGATTTTGATTTCTGAATCTAAAGAAAGTACTTCTACAGTACATTGATTTCGAATCTTAAGACTTTAACGGAGCAGTTATCACCGGAAAAACGTCATCATCAAATGAAGAAAGCTAAGAACACAACTGCTAGCGGCGCTAGCACGTCAAGAGATAACACCCAAGAAGATGATGAAATATATGTTATCACCAACTGTGTACTAAAGAGGAGTCAACAACAACAAAAATTTGTCACTCGTGAAGACCTGGAAAGGCTCCTGCGAAACCGTGGAAATGAAGATTCATCTTCATTCCATCAACACCAACCCCCTTAACCAGAAGAGATCACACTTCCAAAAGGGTATTCATCTTCTGCATTCTCATTGTACGATGGCACCGGAGACGCTCGACAGCATGTTTCTCGGTTCTTGGAATCTTTAGGGGAGCATGAATATAATCATGTGTTGCGGCTCAAAGAGTTCTCCAGATCTCTTACGGATAGAAATTACACCTGGTACTACAACCTCGCTCCCAACAACATCTCTAGTTGGTATGGGTGGTAAATGCCTTTTATAAAAAGTATTTCTTTGTCTATGAGGTAATCACTCTCTCGGACCTGGGAAGAATGTTCCATAGAAATAATGAGCACCCGAATAAATATGTAAAGAGGTTCAAGACACAAGCTCTTGACTGCAACGACCAGAACGTAACTGAGCAATAATTGGTGGAGCTTTGCGTTAATGGTATGATTTCTGTCTATCGTACCTTATTAGAGAACTTACGATTTCAAACCTTCTCGGAGCTACACGAGGCCGCCAAGATATCAGCAACAACTGCTCCAGCTTTGTTGGAAAGAACAATGCCCGCCAGAGAGGAAAGCCGTGGAGACACCTATGGGAGTAGACGTCTGGTGAAAAAGCAATACTATCCCAACCTTCTATAGTTGTTGTCATTGGTAAAGGGGCAAAGAGAAAGGCAGCACCTCAATCGGCGTGGCAGACAAAACGCCCTGCGTTGACCTCAGTAACGATGCGAACACCCATTCAAGGACGAGGCCCAGCCAAGACTACGCGTCAAATGCAACAACCAAAGATAGATCCGACAAACCCGGATTTCCCCTTTCCCATGGAGGAGGTCCTCGAACTATTGGAAGTATGGATATAAGACAGAGATATCAAGTTACCACCCGTGCGAAACCCTCCACTCGCGGAGGAGATGTCAGATCCAAAATATTGTCGCTTTCACAGATTTTTCAACCATCCCACCAATGAATACAGTGGCTTGAAGCGTATCTTTAGAGAAAAGATTGACTCAGGAGAATTACGCCTGGGGATTGAAGGTATTCACAAAGACCCTCTCCTTGTCAGAAGCTTCACTCTTGCTGGAGACTCTGATGTAGTTTTGAAAATGGTAAATAAGGTGATCGTTTCTCGAACTTGTAAAGGTAATGATTTTAGAAAATAATGATTTTAATTAACTCTAGAAAATTCCAGGAGTATGAAAAAGACTAAATAACGTAAAGATGATTTTTGAATAATTTTAAAAGGACCAGGAATCAGGAATCAGGTAATTCTAACAACCTATGTGATTAATCAGATAATTCTTTTTAAATTAATTGAAGCGCAAGTAATTGCCAAAATTGGTTTCGTTATGCTAACAAACAGAGGTAAATCACAAGCATGGACTATCAAAATTAATTAACCAAGCATAATCCATCAGGCAAAAGCACAACTGTTGAAAGAAAACCGTTTTCACTATTTAAAACTATGCAATTCTAATAACAAAAGAATTATTAGAAAATAATTAAATCACATAAAATTGAGAAAATTACCTTATCCATCATCCCAGTAAATAGACTTAGCTCATGGTGGAGAAAACTTGCTCAAAAGATCTCTTCATTGCTCAAAATATCGATTACAAGATTGAATAATGGTGTAACAGCTGAACAGATACCTTTATAAATGTCACAGAACAGGGTTCAGTCGTTATACAAAGCTTTAAGCAACATGAGTGTTTAAAATCTAAGGCAACAGGAGCAGAGCTGTAACGGTGGAACACCAACGAATGCAGATGTTGCTGCTCTTTCTTCTCCGATGAAGGCTGATGAAGAACAGTGCCGGCGATGCACCAGCAGGTGTTCGGCGGTGACCGGAAGTTGCCGGAAGTGATCTCTAGGCTTCTCTCCTAGTTTTTCTTCGATTCTTTTGGTTTATATAGGGTCTACAAACCCTAGAGAGAGTTCTAAACCTAATAGAACTCTCTAAAACAACTCGTAAATCCTCTTCCCAATTGAAACAGGAATCCGGCCAAATACATGCTTTTCCGAGCTGATTTCCCGGGATTTTCTTCTGTTTCTCGATTGCTTTGAACTTGTATTGGATGTGTCTTGCGATTGGGTCCCAAAAATTCTATGAAAACAACTTTAATTTCTTTTCCTGTTTGAAACAGGAGATCCCGATGAGTTGGATTGGCGACTCGGCTGAGTTGACTCGCTGGCTCGCTGGGTTGACTCGCTGGGTTGACTTGGCCGATCCTAGGGTGTCCCTTATCCATTCTTGGGGTGCCAATAACACTTGTCCTTGGGTGCCTTTATCACTTTTTGAGACAATTTTTCCACAAATCTTTATTCTTCTAATGTACCTACAAAAGCATAAAAACACGTAATATTTGCAAAATCGAATACTAACTTAATAGAAACAAAGGTGCAGTTTAGACACTAAAATGTGTCTATCAAATACCCCCAAACTTACTATTTTGCTAGTCCTCGAGCAAACTACTCAAAATAAAGTAAAAATCCTAAATCACTTTCGCAAGAATCGCGACTACATTTAGCATATGCAGTAAGCCGTTAAACCCCTAGGTGTCCCTAGTGGACGAGTTTTGTCTCGTGAGGGTTTACAAGAGGTATACCCACAAAACCTGAATCTAGATCTTAGCAACACGTGAATGACTAAGGGTAAACACTAAACAAGCTAGTTAGTTGGCTACTCAGATATTCGGCTATAGGGACCATTACCCTTTATGGATCCAATCACTGTACACGAGTGCTAACTCAAGCATACTAAAATTCATATCTAAGACAACAGAGTTCTACTCAGACAGTTATGTAACCACCCATCACATGAAAAGACTTAGAAGATGAACGTAGACTGTAGAAGATCGCAAATGTTGACCAAGGCGAACGATGTGTCCCATATCTTTCTGAAGGTCAGTACCGAGATGAAACCTAGTGTGTCGAGATACTCCCCATTTATTTTCAACGGTTACTACTAACTAAAATATTTACAAGTTCCCATGGATCCTGCGTTCCACGCTTGCTTAGGCGACGGAGACAGGGAGAACTTTAAAATCCAAATACTATTTTTTCTCAATTTTTTTCTAACTTTTTTTTGATTTTTTCTTTTCTTTTCTTTTTTTTTCGATTTTTTTTTTCTCTTTTTTTTTTCTTTGACTCCTAATACATGTGTGTTCCCATGGATCCTGCGTTCCATGCTTGCTTAGGCGACGGAGACAGGGGGACCACACACATAACTCTAAGACAATAACATATTATTCATACTGGGGCATGATCTCAACACACTAAATGTCATTCCAGCGCTAATTAACACGTCGATGCTGGGACCCACCAATACTCTTAGAGAAACACGAAATTGCAAAAATAAAAACAGAACGTGATGTGGTGATGACAACTATCATGTTATTTCTAACACCTGAACTCTGTCTCCTTTATGAATAGACCATCTAGCTGGGCACACCAATCCTTATAGAAAAATGGCTAAGTTTCCATCTACCTAGAGTGGTTAGTGTCACCCTGAATTGTTCACATGTTTCTAAATTCCAAATCTTATTAATCCTAAAAAGTCTCCCAATACCCCCAAACTTAAACTAAACAGTGTTCTCAATGTTTCTAAACAATGCACAAAAAGGAATTAGGGAAAGATATTATCGTGTCGCATGAGCATAAGTTACCTCCTTAAATCATATAGCAATAATCGGAACAACTGTGGATCATCTGAATCAAATAGTGTTATCCACAATAGAAGGAAACAGCAGCAAGCTACGAAGATAAACAATCTGAACACACTTTGATCCCTATCTAGGTAAACCACATCGACCAGAGGATGGGTTTTTGGCAACTGAACTTCTTTCTGAACAGGAGGATCATTGGATCTAGCTCGAAGATGATCTTGTACAATGGCATACGTGCATATGTCAGGTCCCAAGCTAGGGACCTTCCTAAGAGTTAATGGTATAGCACATGGAGAATGATAGTCACCCCCAAACTTAGAGTTTTCAGTGTCTCTAGATAGACTAATAACAATTTCCCTCATTTTCGGATCGTCAGATTCTCGAAAATAGTCAATTGCTTCTTCTAAAGTACAATATGGTGGTGCAGAACCTAACAAAGTGCTCACTTCATTAATAACACTATCATTATCGCCATCTATTCTATAGTTGGCTAGGCATTTCTCTAATGGATCTTCTAATGGGTCGAGCCTACGCTGCATCTCCCTAGACGGTTTGGATTCCTCCTCTGAATGGATCTGGTGCATACAAACTGTTGGGCTAATTCCCTTAATATCTGCTATGGTCCCTCCTAAGGCTTTCTGATTGTCCTGAAGCACGGTTACTAGCCTCTTCTCTTGGTCACTATCCAAATCTGAAGCTACAATCACAGTTAAGGTCTCTGATGGGCCTAACTCATCAAACTCTAATCCAAAGTGGGCTAGACATTTTGCTAACGGGTCTTCTATCAAAGTGTTTGGTAATGACTCCTGAACTGGGGTCTCTATCATGTTGACGGTTTCTAAGCTGGGGTCATCTAGCTCAGGTGGTTGATTACTAATGTTGAAGATATTCAGCTCAACTGTCATGTTACCAAAAGACAAGTTCATAACACCGTTACGACAGTTAATGATCGCATTAGATGTTGCTAAGAACGGGCGACCTAGTATAACCGGTATATGATTCTCTTGATCAGGCACAGGTCTGGTATCAAGCACAACAAAGTCCACTGGATAAATAAATTTATCCACTTCAATCAAAACATCCCCTATGACACCACGAGGAATTTTGACAGACCTATCAGCTAACTGGAAAGTCATCTGAGTAGGTTTCAAATCGCCTAGTCCTAGCTGGAGGTACACATGGTACGGCAGTAAGTTCATATTGGCTCCTAAATCGAGTAAGGCTCTTTCTACCCGGTAGTTTCCTATTGTGCAAGCTATGGTTGGGGAACCTGGGTCTTTGTACTTAAGGGCCGTACTACTTTGTATAATTGAACTTACATGACTAGCTAGAAAAGCTTTCTTATGTACGCTAAGTTTTCGCTATCGCGTACACATGTCCTTAAGAAACTTGGAATAAGCAGGAATCTGCCTAATTGCATCTAATAATGGAAGGTTGATCATGACTTTCTTAAAACTTCCATATTTCATTAAAATTGGATTCCCTCCTAGTAGACGCTAACAACCTTGGGTACGGGGCTCTAGGCATAAAATCGGTTCTCTGAGGGGTTGCCTCAGGCTCGTCAGAGACTTTATCAGTCTCTTCAACTATTGGGTCAGGGTGAACTACAGTTTGTTCACTATCAGGCCTAGTTACCTTGTTATCCACTACCTTACCATTCCTAAGGGTACTAATTGCATTCACATGACTGGATGATTTCTCACCAGTCGACATTTCATTGGATCCTCTAGGATTGGGTTCGGGTTGACTAGGGAACCTACCAAGTTCTCTCTCTCAGAGCCGTAGCAATGTCACTGACTTGGGTTTGTAAACTAAACACAGCTTTTTCTAGGCTTTGGAACCTCTGCTCATACTTTTCGTCATTGCTGGGCTGAGTTGGACCAGCCGAATTCTTATAACTGAAACCTGGAGGACCTTTAGCATTACTAAACTGACCTTGAGCCTGGCCTTTCGACCAGGAAAGGTTCGGGTGGATTCTCCAGCCAGGGTTATAAGATTCCGAATACGGGTCAAACGTTCTCTGGTTATCAAATCTAGTGTTATTATAAAGAGCAAAAGCCTGCTCTTCGAATTGGTTGGGCTCTGAACTACTAGCTTGATTCATTTCGACCAGTTCTAGCCTTCTAGATAAGGCTTCTATTTGGGCCTTTGAATCAAAAGATCCTTCTACCCTATGAACATTTCCTCTTCCTAGAAGAATTGTTCTTTTTGGCTCTCTACTGCTCTCCCACTGCTGGGTCTTCTCGGCGATGTCCCTCAGAAGTTTCATCGCCTCAGCAGGAGTTTTACTGTCGAACCCTCCGGTTGACAAAGACTCGACCAAGGTTATAGATGCGTAGTCCAAACCGTCATAGAGAATCTGAACTAGCCTTAACTCCTCTATACCGTGGTCTGGGCATTGGGACAATAAGTCACTGAACCTTTCTACATACACATACAGAGACTCTCCCTCTAGCTGGGAAAACGTGCATATTTTCTGCCTAACAGACGAAATTTTATTCCTAGAGAAGAACTTCTGAATAAAAGCTGAAGTAAGTTGGGCATAGGTTTCAACTGACTGAGGAGCCAAGCTGTATAGCTACGACTTGGCTTTGTCTCTTAGTGAAAAGGGAAATAGCCTAAGTTTAATAGACTCGTCATTCAAGTCTCTAATCCTGATTGTGCTACATATTTCCTCGAATTCCCTAACATGAAAATAGGGATTTTCGTTTTCTTTTCCTAAGAATAATGGGAGCATCTGGATGATTCCGGGTTTCAGTTCGTAGCTCGCTTCAGTAGCGGCTAACTTGATACAAGATGGACGTGAGGTCCGGGTCGGATTCAACAAATCCTTCAGAGATGTCATTGCTGACACAGTCTCGGGAGTGACTAGTTCACTCTCAGTTGGCTTCTCAAGGTTAAGGTGAACTACAAGATTTCCGCTAATTAACCTACCTTGAGGGTCTCTATCCCAAGTTCGCCTTAAGGGCGTTCTTGGCATGCAAAAATTAAATCCTAACAAGCAATTAATCAAACACAATCGTGCCCTGACTCAACCAAATCAAACCTAAATCTAGCAAACAACAAGCATGATGGCTCCACTTAGATTGTTTCTAGACCAGCTTCTATTCTTTCAAAAATCAAGTGGTTACAATTTTAGCAAACCTCTTAGAACGATCTGAATTAGATTAAGTCGAAGAGAAACAGGAGAAGCTCAATGGAGCTTTGATACCCCTATCTCTTTGGCACTTTTCCCTGGGTTACAAGGCGGCTCTAATCAACTTAAAATAATCTTCCTGTTCTTTGAGTTAGGCTAATAAAGTAACCTGTACATTCCTTTTGAACGATTTTCCAATAAGCTCGATACCCTATAGGTCTCTTTCTAGTCAAGATTTTAGGCTTAGGTTCGCGTAGGTTTCGTTTTCCTAAAGCGGGCAAGAAGGAGACGGTGATGAAATCCGAAACCTTATCTTGTATGGCCAGGCCTTGCCCTTTACTATGCAAAAATTAAAGTCCGTATTCAGTTCTCAGCATATATGCATACAAAGGCGTCCAGAAAACCCACTGACAGGAGATTCGTGGGTTGGTCGAAGCTTACCTCCCGTACTAGACGGGCGATGAACCGTTGAAGTCGACTCGGGCCACTAATATCCTTTTCAATAGTGTGCGAACCTGAGGGGCCGAGACAATATCGTAATTGTCGTCCTTCCCTGCACATAGTTTGATATTTAAAACTACCCTTCCGTAGGGTTTAAAAATAATAAAATGTCCAAAGTCCCAAAAATAATGTCCAAAAGTGTCCGAAAATAAAAGAAAAATTACAGAAAAAATTAAAACCCTAATACAATTTTCTAAACTAATCAAAACTAATTAAAATAAACTAAAAATCTAATTTAAAACAAATAAAATCTTCGATCTTCTTTTTCGTTCTTTAAGCTTTTCCCTTTTAATTCCAAGTCTTTAGCTTTAATTCCAAAAATTTGGCTTAGTTCCTTTTTCGATCAAAAATTCAACCTGGAGTAAAAAGAAAAATACCAAAAGAAACGTAAAATAGAACAAAGTAATATAATAAAAATAAAAATAAAAACCTAAAAATAAATCTAAAACCCTAAACCTAAAAACAAGTCCGCATCGGCGGCGCCAAAAATTGATGTAGTTTTGAAAATGGTAAATAAGGTGATCGTTTCTCGAACTTGTAAAGGTAATGATTTTAGAAAATAATGATTTTAATTAACTCTAGAAAATTCCAGGAGTATGAAAAAGACTAAATAACCTAAAGATGATTTTTGAATAATTTTAAAAGGACCAGGAATCACGAATCAGGTAATTCTAACAACCTATGTGATTAATCAGATAATTCTTTTTAAATTAATTGAAGCGCAAGTAATTGCCAAAATTGGTTTCGTTATGCTAACAAACAGAGGTAAATCACAAGCATGGACTATCAAAATTAATTAACCAAGCATAATCCATCAGGCAAAAGCACAACTATTGAAAGAAAACCGTTTTCACTATTTAAAACTATGCAATTCTAATAACAAAAGAATTATAAATAATTATTAGAAAATAATTAAATCACATCAAATTGAGAAAATTACCTTACCCATCATCCCAGTAAATAGACTTAGCTCATGGTGGAGAAAACTTGCTCAAAAGATCTCTTCATTGCTCAATCTACACTTCTTACTTGGTGTAGCTTGTTACATGGGTCGTGAGTGGGAACTTAGTTTCCGTCTGGGTATGCGCCCTTGGATTGCTGTCGCATATTCAGCTCCTGTTGCAGCTGCTACCGCAGTTTTCTTGATCTACCCAATTGGTCAAGGAAGCTTTTCTGATGGTATGCCTCTAGGAATCTCTGGTACTTTCAACTTCATGATTGTATTCCAGGCTGAGCACAACATCCTTATGCACCCATTTCACATGTTAGGCGTAGCTGGTGTATTCGGCGGTTCCCTATTTAGTGCTATGCATGGTTCTTTGGTAACTTCTAGTTTGATCAGGGAAACCACAGAAAATGAATCTGCTAATGAAGGTTACAGATTCGGTCAAGAGGAAGAAACTTACGAGAAAAATCCAATACTAAGAAGGAATCCGGGGTAAGCTACGTCTTCAAGTGTATTAAATATCGCCCCGAATCTCGGAGGGTCAGTGCCTAGATTTCTCCCAAAATATCGATTACAAGGTTGAATAATGGTGTAACAGCTGAACAGATACCTTTATAAATGTCACATAACAGGGTTCAGCCGTTACACAAAGCTTTAAGCAACAGGAGTGTTTAAAATCTAAGGCAACAGGAGCAGAGCTGTAACGGTGGAACAACAACGAATGCAGATGTTACTGCTCTTTCTTCTCCGATGAAGGCTGATGAAGAACAGTGCCGGCGATGCACCAGCAGGTGTTCGACGGTGACCGGAAGTTACCGGAAGTGATCTCTAGGATTCTCTCCTAGTTTTTCTTCGATTCTTTTGGTTTATATAGGGTCTACAAACCCTAGAGAGAGTTCTAAACCTAATAGAACCCTCTAAAACAACTCGCAAATCCTCTTCCCAATTGAAACAGGAATCCGGCCAAATATATGCTTTTCCGAGCTGATTTCCCGGGATTTTCTTCTGTTTCTCGATTGCTTTGAACTTGTATTGGATGTGTCTTGCGATTGGGTCCCAAAAATTCTATGAAAACAACTTCAATTTCTTTCCTGTTTGAAACAGGAGATCCCGATGAGTTGGATCGGCAACTCGCCTGAGTTGACTCGCTGGCTCGCTGGGTTGACTCGCTGGGTTGACTCGGCCGATCCTAGGGTGTCCCTTATCCATTCTTGGGGTGCCAATAACACTTGTCCTTGGGTGACTTTATCACTTTTTGAGCCAATTTTTCCACAAATCTTTATTCTTCTAATGTACCTACAAAAGCATAAAAACACGTAATATTTGCAAAATCGAATACTAACTTAATAGAAACAAAGGTGCAATTTAGACACTAAAATGTGTCTATCAGACTCTGTCAATAAAAATGTTCAATCCATGATGGAGCACATGTGTGAACTTTTTTATTTATCAAAAGCACAACGCAAAGATGTTTTCACTGCCCTTAATCGCGTACTGTCGGGTAAGCGTTTACTCTTCGCCGATAAAGCTATTGTGTATCCTGAGCCTGATTTAGAAGGCGTAACCATCAAGCATAATGAAAATCCTGGTTGGGGACTTCTCAGTCCTGCACGCCTCAAGAATACTTAGTTTGAACAAACGCTAATCGACGCGAGAACTGGTGTCAATATCATCACCATCAAGACTCTGAGAGATCCGGGAATCTTGAGGCACGAGGCTACGCATTCACCGACTGTAATCAAGAATTATGAAAGGAAGTCCAGGACCGCTTACAGATACATCACTTTCGAAGTAAAAATGGGTGACGCCCAGACACATACCAAGTTTCACATTATCAAAGAAGATCCAAATTATGACATGGTTTTGGGACACCCATGGGTCTATAGAAACAAGATGGAATCAGGTGTATCTCCGCTACCAGCGCCAACAGCTCCAAGACTCTCAAACAAGCAAGCAAATCTCAAAGATGGCCTATCAGACGAGTTTCGTCCCACAATGGATCTAGATATTAAACAGTTGCTAAGAGAGAACATGGTGTCATACGTTCGAAGGTTTTGCACACAAATAAGTCACATCTAACCAACTCCTTTACAACCAGCGATCGCACGTCCCATCAAAGCTTGAGAACTTGAACCCGGATATCAACCCTACTCTGACTCGGCGATATGAATGGGAAGCTGATCCTTTTTAAAAATTTATCAAATGGGTATGGATTGTCTCTATTGGAGATAAAAAAATTAGTAAACCGGTTATTTAGAAGACATGTCATGAAGTTAAGGGTCCTGAACCCAATTCTTTCTATGTCGGGGATACGGTGGTGAAAATTACAGCCTCTCCTGAAGAAGAGTTGTATCTTGTCATTGAAAAATTGATAGGAGGTTACTACAAGCTTGTCAATACTGATAAGCCAGAAGGAGTGGTCATACATGGAAAGTGTCTTAAAGCTCACAAAGCTTAAAGCATTCTACCACTACCTCACAACATTTCCCTGTTTTATACAATATTTGTAATTCCTCCTAAATGTTTGCAATATCTTGCATTCATACTTAGGATTTCAATTTATTAATCAAGAAAAGTATTATTTCTTCTAAAAAAAGTATATCCTTGCAAATCATTCAAAAATCTCTACTTAAAATCCCAAAAAATAAAACCGCAAAGAGTCATATGTCTCAGAAACCTAGAAAAATTCCTTGAAAACCGGTTCAGTGCTTTGGGAATACGCCTTCTTCATCCACCCAAGATTCTCAGTTGCAAGCTTCAACTCCCTAGAAAGCCTTTCAACTCCACGTTCATCCTTGGTGACCCTCTCCAAGTTAGGAGTCACGCCTTCCTCCCTCTTGTAAATGCTTCTCAATAGCTTCTAAATGACGACGAAGCCATGCAACAGTAAGCTCATCTCTTTCAGCCTCCTCGAAAGTATCCTTCTAGTCTTGAACCACTACCTCAGAGATTTCTCCATGGTGAAGAAAAACCATCTCATACACGGTTGGCACCAACACAAATACATTCTTCTCCAGAGTACGATATTTTTTAGGGTTACCTACAAAGAAATGGCCAAACTTTTTCCATACTTTGGTATACATCTCATTATAGGAGGACGGGAAAGTGAAACCTCCGGCGCATATGTGTTCAGGCCGAATTCTGTCAAACTTGAAGTCAAATCTAACTCCGGCGTTCCGGTATTCAATCAGAACAGTCTCTACCACATGAACATTTTGTACAATAACGCCACTCGGAGTGCTTTCTTCAATAACCGCATCAGAAAGAACTCGCTCGTGAATTTGAGATGGAAAATAAACGTCACCAGCGTCAGGGTTCATGGTAATCTCCAATCCTTCATCTACAAGCTCATCTCTTTGCTTTGGTTCATTCTCCCCCTAAAAACGGAGACGATATAGAAATAATGAATTAAAATATCTCAAACATAAGGAATTGAAGCAAAAACCATGAAGTTCATAAAATATATCAATTAACAACCTAAACATTCTCAAACTTACGCAACTTCGGCTCGGTGATTTATTGGATCATGCATCACGGCATAATAGTGCCTTAGCACTATGATGCTCTCACTTACGCAACTTTGGGTCGGTGATGCATTGGATCATGCATCACGGCATAATACTTCCTTAGCACTATGATGCTCTCACTTACGCAACTTCGGCTCGGTGATGCATTGAATCATGCATCACGGCATAATAGTGCCTTAGCACTATGATGCTCTCACTTACGCAACTTCGTCTTGGTGATGCATTGGATCATGCATCACGGCATAATAGTGCCTTACCACTATGATGCTCTCACTTACGCAACTTCGCCTCAGTGATGCACTGGATCATGCATCACGGCATAATAGTGCCTTAACACTATGATGTTCTCACTTACGCAAATTCGGATCGGTGATGCATTGGATCATGCATCACGGCATAATAGTGCCTTAGCACTATGATGCTCTCACTTACGCAACTTCAGCTCGGTGATGCATTGGATCATGCATCACGGCATAATAGTGCCTTAGCACTATGATGCTCTCACTTACGCAACTTCGGCTCGGTGTAATAGTGCCTTTGCACTATCATGCCTCCTCGAATACACATCATGTGTAATAGGGCCTTAACACTATAATTCAAGGTCAAGGCATCCACACCCCAATGCATATCTTGGTAAGGTTTATAAGCTTAGGATGAAGCTTCAACTCAGGCCATGACGCGTCCATGAATACGCGTCATGCGAAAATTACGGGTGTTACAGTTTACTTACAACATGAGGAACCGAAACTCCAGGATATCTAGGACACCAAACTTGAAAGGTTGAATTTCAAGTCACTTTGATTAGTTACGCCCCCAGACTATGCAAAAATACTTGTAAGGACAAGGTATAAAATTAGTTCATGCAGAAAAGAAGAGTAAAAGAAAATACGAGACACTTACCTTTTTCAAAGGACGGTCTCCACTTCCAGGCATGATTACCCATGGTCTCTTATCCACAGAATGAGGAATGACGTTCGCCATAATATCAAATGTAAAGTGTTTTGGGAGCCACAACTGTAAGAAATGAATTAAACACGTAATTACTGAGGATGGTAATTAAACGGAAGATGATTTGAGATACCTGTGTCAAGTTGACGATCGAATCACGCCTCGCTCCAGAAGTAATTTTCCAAGTTCGGCCGAGATGCTAACTCCTTCGCAGAAGGCTCTCCGTACATCAGAAGGCTCACTAGACATGAAGTTCTTAAGGAGGATAAGTTGTGCGTTCCAGAAATCGTCATATTCATCAGTGACACGTCCTTTTCTATCATCCTGGAGGAAAGGAATGCTTCGGCCAAGAATGGTATATGAACCCTCAGATCACTGAAGCACCTATATTGAAGGAGCCTTAGTATGGTAACAAGGAACAGACTGATCAAAGCCCATTTGCCGAGCCGCCTTATCGATGTTATGATATAACTATCAGAATGAACTGCAAGAATATACTCTGGAGTATAACTATTCATAAAAGTGGCCTCACCAACTGTAGCAATATTACCGTCATCACTTGGGCTAAGGTGTAGGACAATAACAGAGCTCTCAGCAAAGGTCTCTTATGGAATCACATGTGGAAGCCTCGAACCCCAAGGTCTGAAATTCACATTCTTCTCATTGTCCATTAAACTAATAAGACTAACGGAAGAAGGTTTCTTCTTACTCCAACGGAGTTTTCTAGCATATTCTATCTCCACACTTGGATAAGAAGACTTGGCCGTTGGCGCATATTCAGGAAAATGTTCACATAGCCAAGTTTGTATTAACATAACATGGATAAAAGACTCTTCCTTGGCATGACCGTTGGAAATCCTTATGTCACGAATAAAATAATCCAAATGAGAGTATAAAGAGCCTAGAAACAAATTAAAAAGATGAAGAGTCTTTCCACCAGCGAGCGCAACAACAATCGAAACAAGTAGAGGCTTCAATTGACCTCCAGGAGAATATTTGAATACGTCTCTGGAAATCCAAAGTACAAAGAATGCAACAATGCATAAAGGATCGTCAACATCAAGGCCTTCAACACTTGTATTACATTTCCACCAGTAGTCAACCCAAGCCGAATAATTGTTGTTATCGCAACGACCAGACTTCTGCAACTCTTCTATTTTCTGAATAAGGATGGTGCCATATTTTTTTATCCTGCTCAGACCATTCAATCGGAATGCTACCAACAACGGGCAGTTGCAACAATACCGCCACGTCCTCCAAGGTGATTTTTAACTCACCCTAAGTGCATGCTGCTGAATTGGTTGGACCGCACCAACGAGAAGCAAAGAATTGAATATCTTAGTAGTTTCTAAAACTAGCTTCACCTGAGGATTCTTCAACATAACTTTAGCCCATCCTTTTCATTCGGACTTAGGAGTTTGGAACGTCTTAAAATCAACAAATGAAGGCCTATATTCTCTTATCTTGAAACAACACCTGACAAGAGCCTGTGGATAAATACTTTGAGGCTGAGGAGCGCTATTGATGTTCGGAATAAAATTGCCAACATAACCAGGGTCAGCAGCCTCTTCGACAACACCATCGAAGAACTTATCATAGATGTTGGACACATCATCTAGAGAAATAACATCAGTATTTTCGCATCTATCACGATTAGAAGCAGTGGTAGCATTATCTTCATGATTGTTAGACATCTACAATTGGTCCGAATAATATTTACGTCAACAACTAGACAATCATGCACAAGGTTTGGTTCTATTTTGTGTATATATAGTACTGATATGCAAATACATGCTTATATATATAAATTAAGACCAGGATCAAGGAAAATTGCTACAAACCCTAGCGTACCTGGTTAAATCTTAACAATGTTGCAGTAAATCCAATGAAAGATTATTACAATCAGAGACAACAATTGTGGAATTGGAGTTCACCTACAAGATGATATCAAGAGAAGATCATTATCAAGTCATAGCATGCTTATGAAATTGAGCAAGTAATGGTAACTGAACTAGTGAGTTAATACTCATGCTAAAAGGGGAAGAAATATGTGAGCAAGTGCTCACTTAAAACTTCACGTGAATTACTCACGTAAAAAAAAAAGGCTTACCTGGTCGGTGCCGGAAACCGGCAAGGGGTTGGCCGATGGTGATTGGCTGGTGGTGTTGCCAACATGAGAAAGTTGTTTTTGTTGTTGAGCAAAGGGGACAGGGAGAGCACTGGTGGTTGGTGATGGAGAGAGAGAATAAAAAAATATATAATAGGGTCATCTCCCTTTTATAGTATTTGGTTTCCGAATTTAGGTCAAACAAGGGTTTCCTCTTTGAAGCCATGGCCCCGTGCTACACACGGGTCAATTTTGGTCTTTCCATCATACCAAATTAGTCACACTTCACTAGTATATGCTCTCTGGACGATGCTCTATCATCCTTCAGGTACTATTGCATCAATCATTGCTCTTTCAGGGACTATTCGACATTATCGAAGTGTCATCAAATCAGAATTTATGGTAATGTCCGACAACTAAGCTTGTTGATTTTTTTTTATGTCAGCAAAATGAAAATCACCATCTAGTGCATACCACGAAACATAACTGTTCCGCGCTAAGAAGGGGACTTAATGTTGATGGTGAGTTTTTGACAAGGGAGAAAATTGTAATATTGTTTTTTGCCCAGCTGCAGAAGCATGAAATAAATATGCACAAATTTATTACCCGACATTAGAATTATGGATACATACTGTTATCTTACATTCTGCAAGAGAATTGAGAATGCATATTCAACTTATAGCCACATTGGCCATGTAACTCTTTTATATATGTATACACCTCCAAAATTTCAGGGCTTTACCCGGCTAAACCCTCGTTATTTCATGTGTGCCCATGCAGACTATCTGTATTGATCAGAACACGCTGATTATACAAAATTACGGATATTCAGAATAAATGATATACCCTTTCTGAACGAAAACGCTAATTAGATGTATACCATCTAAATACAAAGTCGCACCGAACATGATCTCAAGTCGCAGACTTCCACGGCTGAATCCTTGAATATGTTCTGTATTTACTGCATAAAAGCCAGGCATAATGCTAATATTAAATCTCATGTAACTGAGAAACCATAAGCGAGCCGTGGCTATGGAAATAGCACCAGCAAGTGCCATCCCTAACGAGACCTAGCCATGCTCCCAACACCAACGCATTGCTAACTAGCTTATACCTGGCTAACATAACGCTAACACCAAAAGTAGTGCTAGCTAGCGCCAGCGCTAGCCTGACCGCTAACCCCAGCGCCAATGCTAACACTAGCGCTAGCACTGCTAGCAATGGTGCTATCACCCCATTCTTACCTCTTTACGCACCTTCTCACCCTTGCTCGTGCCAACACTGTCCTTCACAACTAGCGCCAATACTGGATCATAGCCTATAATACTTACATGCACCATTATTGATAGCACAAAGTATATATTACAAACCTATTTGTAGTACTATTATTCACGTGCTTTGAGTCCATGACTCAACTAACTCCTACAAGAAATCAAAATAATTACATGGGGGGATTCTTCATGGGTTTTGGTCTGGTGGTTACAGCGAAATGCGGTGTGGCAACACCCCATGATGAGAAAGTTATAAAGTGGTGGTCGGTTATAGTAGTTGAGGAGATAGTGGAATAATGTTTTTCAGAAACTTCCCCAAACATAATATCTGTTAGGTCATTATCCCCACAACCTCCATTTCTCCATTTCTTCACTACCTCCACTACTTACAAGGAAATACGTGTGTTCCCAAACTATTATAAATAGGCTACTTAGCCATTCAGAAAACAGAACAAGCTTAACATTCTCTCATAAGCTTTGTTATTGTCCATAGTTCAACATCTCTACACACAATTCTTCACACTCATTTCCTTCAACTTTCTCTACTTCCTTCCCTAAGATCAACCTATTCTCTCTTCTTGTGACCGAAGCAGGACGAAACGACTACTTTCGTGGTTTAGGTTTGTCTTGTAAGATTTTGATTTCCAAATCTAAAGAAAGTACTTCTATAGTACATTGTGTTGCCTAGAATCAATTTTTAGGTACTAACAACAAGAGACTCAAACTAAGCGCCTCCTTTCAGTTTCCACAAGACGAACGCCATCCCAATGAGTAACCCGGTCCCAAGGCATGTATAAAGCACCTCGACAGCAGTAGCATCTACAACAACAACATGAGCAAGATATAAAACCAGACCTAGCTTGTCCAGATTTCCATTTCCCATGGAAGAAGTCCTTGAATTACTAGAGGCGTAGGTACAAGATGGGGTCGTCAAGCTCCCACCTATGTGACACCCACCAAATACTCAGAAAATGACGAATCCAAAACATTGTCACTTCAATTTGTTCGTCAACCACCCAACCAATAAATGCAATGGTCTGAGACACATCTTCAAAGAAAAACAGAGTCATGGGAGTTGCAACTGGGACCGAGGATATTCACAAGAATCCCCTTCCTGTTAGAAGCTTCACTTTCTCTAGAGCGCCGATCAACTGAACAGTTCAATCTGTGATGGAACACCTGTGTGAGTTTCTCCACTTCTCAAAGGATCAACGTAAGGATATTTGCACTTCCCTTAATCGAGTCGTATATGGAAAATGCTTTCCACCTTTTACTGAAGATACTCATGGTCAACTCAATCCTTCTATGGAGGACATAGCTGACAAGAACAATGAAAGGCATGACCGGGGACTTCTCACCACCACGTGTCTCAAAGATGTTGAATTCAGAAAAACATTGGCACTGTTGGCATGGATGTCAATGTTATCACCCTCAAAACTCCCAAGGCAGCAGGAATTACTCGATAAGAAGCTATGCACTCGCTAATAACATCCAGAGACCCTGAAGGGACGACCAGAAATGTTTACGGGCATATCACGCTTACAGTAGCAGCGGGAGTTACCCAAACAGACACCAAATTTTACATCAGTGAGGAAAAGCTCAATTATGATATGATCCTGGGACGTGCATGGATTCAACTATCATCAACTCGCCTAACGACCCCTCCAGTTATTCCACCTCGAGTAAAGGGACCTCCTCCTGAAGAGAGGGACATCGTTGATGAGGACTCACTCATGTACCTTGAGGAATATCAAATGCTCAAAGCCATGGAAGGGAATCAAGCATCAAATGAGATTGCATCATCTTATGTTAATAGGTATCATACTGAAGTAGCTCTTACTCAATTTTCTTCCTTATCTTTGAGTTATCCTAATTACGAATGAATCGCTACTCCATCTCAGTATTTCAACAGATGGGTAGAGGCCATTTCCACCTTTTATGAACCACCAGAGTTCTCGAAGGTATTTTCTCTCATACATGATCCAAGAGATACTAAAGAAGAGGTTCGTCCATACAAACAGAAGATCTACATGGCCAAAGCAATCAAACTAAACACTTCCCGGGTAAGAGATTTGGTCCTCGAACCATTAAGAGCCGCCGCTTCTCTAATTGGGAAGGCCCATATAGAATTTCATGGGCTACTATCGGAGGCTACTATAAATTGATCGCTACAGAGCATAAGCCTATCACATAAGTTATTCACGGCAAATGGCTCAAGGCTTTCAATACCCGAGCATTATGATATCGTCTTTATTTCCCTATTTTCATGTAGTATTTACAATTCCTCCAAAATTCCTAAGAGTACCATTATTGAAATCCTTAGGATTTTAATTTCATTAATTGAGTAAAAAAAATCTTTGAATCCCCTACCAAAGTCACTCGTCAAAAGAAAAACCCAAACTTCTCACAAAGATTCAAACTCAAATAAACCTTCGAAAACTAGCTCGGTCCTCTAAGAAACGTACTCCTCCCACCTCAAACCTCAAATCTCTTTTCAAACTCGCCTCTGATTTTTACTCGAATTAGGAATGAAGACGTATAAAATAGTCCTATTAGAAGGAAGAGTCAACACTTATGTTAAAAAAATCAACTATTACGGTCATGTGGTATTACTGAATTATATCACCATATGGAATATCATACTTGGTAGACACGTTAAGGAAGGATCATCCCATGATTATAAATTGGAATAAGGAGGATATCAACATTAAAATGCCTGGTAATGTCAATCTTATCATTAACTATTTCATCTTTATTTCTTAAGTCATCTCTCCCTAAAAAGTAGAGAGGTTACATGCATATTAGATTAGAACATCTCAAGTACAAAACTTTCAAGTATAGATCATAAAAAACCACTATATCTACTCATAAATAGTGCATACATTTATTATAAAGTGATATTCGAGATATATTATATATCCAAAGTCGTTGTAAGATGTTTCACAAAATTGCATGGGAAAATAGTTTTACACTGCCTCCTGGAAACTCTTAAGATAACATAATTTATAACGAATCTAGGCATGCGTCATATGTCAAAAGTTTTGTATGGATTTCTACTACAACATACTAAAAGAGCGCATTAATTGGATAAACTATCTAAGAATTCTGGACCAAACGGTAAACGACGTCACATCTGAAAACTGTCAGAATTTTCCTAAATACTTCCTGAATTTTGTTGTTGGGTCGTTTTGACGCCCCAGAAAAGCTCAAACCCTGGATTTTCTCCTTACAAGACGTAGGAGATTCTTTTCTACAAAGATATAGGGGTTAATTATCAAAAACTGACGTCATATGAAGATTCTACGCGTATTTTCCAAGCACCATACATCTGAATTTTTATGACAAAAATTGATGAGATCTTTCTCAAGTTCACAAACATTGATTTACTCATTCAGTCATCTCGAGACATGAAGTATTAATGTGTACTCATGAAAATAAAAGGTGATAAAAGAAAAACTATGCCTCTATCATAATGGCCATACCAAAAAGAAAATGTTTGAAGCATCCATGAGACATAAAGTGTGAAAACAAAACTACAACTAAGGAAAATTGTAATAACTACACTAGGTCTAATCAGAAAACTGGGAATCCGATACAGAATCATATTTGTAATCGCCATCTTCATCAGAATCATATTTCTCTTCTTCCGAATCATCTTCAGGATCCTCTATTTCAGAGTATTCTCTTGGACCTTCGTCAGGGTCTTCCTCCGAATCTTCTTTGGGATCCTCTTTATCTGCAGGGTCAATAAAACCCATATGCTTATCGGAATAAGCATCCTTAGCATATTCAACTTCAAGATCATCTTGAGAGTTGCTCCAGTCTTACATTTGGAGAAAATATCTTAGGTTCGTAATTTACAAGCTCCAAGTCAGAAGGATACTCATATGTATCAGAATTTCAAGCTACACCATCAGCATGAATACCTTGATCTAGCGGATCCATTTGTTCAATTCTCGCATTCATCCGGGAATATTTCTCCTGTTGATAAATCCGGAGTTCTTTATCCTCGGTATTCTCCCTCTTCAGTTCCTCTCGGCGTCTGGATTCCTCCTCAGCACTAATCACGAGTGTAAGATCAAGAGCAGACTTACTTACCGTTTTCAGGTCATTGAAAGGCATGCATGTACAAGTTTTGTGACTTTACCTAATGAACTGTTGATTTTAGACTGTACTTCTTAAGGAGAAGTCACTTTCACTCTTTTGTTTCTGTGTTCAGGGATTGTCATGATATATTCAATACACGAACAACAAAACAATGGTCATGATATTGCGACAAACAAAAGGAGCACATGCAAAGAAAAAAGAATTATTATAAACTTAAAATTACCTAGTTAATCCTGCTAGTAATTGTTACTGCTATAATTGAAGATTACTCTATTTCAGAAGAATGACAATGAGGCTAGGATTTACTTAGAAAACAAATAATGATATTCTCAGTTATCAAGATATGTTTGCGTATAAATATGGGTATAACATACGAGAAAAACTAGGAAACCATAGTTTTACCTTAGTCAAAGCAACACTCATCTCGCAAATTAAGGATGGATTGCTATGAAAAAGAGGTGGAGGAAACGTGAACATACAATCACGTAAAAAAAAAGAACAAACCCTAATTTTACCTTACACCGCACACTTGTTGTTGGCGCTGACAGAGCTACGGTAGAAACGGAGTTGTTGTAGAAAGGTATTGGAGCTAACGATAAAAATTTGAGAAAGGAGACGCTGCTGGCAAGAGATCTCGATGTTGAGAGAGAGCAGACAAGTTAAGGGCGATAACTCCCTTCAATTAATCGGGTGAAGTATATATATATATATGGAATTCTCCCTTTTGGACCAATATTGATTAGGCTAAAGCCAAATCAAGCCCCATCTCAGGTGTCATCCTTGGTGTCCGAAACTGCTGCTTTTATATGCAAACGGTCACGACATGAAAACTGGCATCTATTAAACCTAACTATGGTTTATACTAAGGGGTATATATATAAGTCCCAGGAAACATAAGCTAAGTGCATCTTCTATTCTTGAATTTCTGATTATATATAATTGTTAAAAGTATATTGTCACCATCTGGTGCTTACTGCATAAAATTATTGTTCCTCATTAAGCAGCTGACTTAATGTTAATGGTGGATTCTTGACAAGGTTTAGAAATGTAAAATCTCCTTCTTCCCAGCCGCAGAAACATAGAGATATCCGCGCATATTTCTAGCTTTGCATCAAAATATGTAAAAACTGTATTTCTACTTATGTTTCACAAGAGAATTAAGACTACACTCTCTACAAATGGATACAAGCGTTCTAGATTGATCCCGTAGTATCTCTAAATACATACAAATTTATACCATATTGAAGTGGTCTCAAGTCGCATAACAATAAGAAATAAGTTATATCTACCCAGTTGATGCCTGATCTTCAAAAGACGCATTCCATCTTAACACTCTGTTTTAAGGACACATCTCAACTTCGATGATCGATCCTCAAGAACGCAGCCTAGTCTAATGGCCAATTCTCAAGAAGGCATCGCATCACAATGATCGAGCCTTGAGGACGCACAAAAATCTAAGCAGTTCATCCCTCGAGGACGCGTCATGGCCTGATGGCCGGTCCTCGAGGACGCAAACCAAACCCTAGCGCTGGCCAAGGCCAGCGCTGCAAAACCCTAGAACCAGCCTACGCTGGTGCTACATATTCAGCGCTAACCAAGGATGGCGCTACCTATTCATGCGGTGGCCAAGGATAGCGGTGAACACTTTAAGCGCCATCCTTAGGCTGGCGTTG
Organism: Papaver californicum; assembly: GCA_023531435.1. Classification (NCBI taxonomy): domain Eukaryota; kingdom Viridiplantae; phylum Streptophyta; class Magnoliopsida; order Ranunculales; family Papaveraceae; genus Papaver; species Papaver californicum. Next base: position 5,399,248 of record JAJJMC010016780.1, read on the forward strand.
TTTATTTCTGTGCTGGCCAAGGACAACGCTACACGTTCAATAGCGATAGCACAAGGTTGGCGATGTATATCTTTAGTGCTGGACTAGGCCAGTGCTGCAGTAGCGCTAATCACTCTTCACGCGCTACAAGGGACGCGTCCTAGACTAAATTTTAAACTCTTTTGGCTCCAGCCTATTGCTAGCGCCACACTTTTCTTAAGCATGTTCTCAGTCAAGTCTGCAGTGTCTAGTCTTTGATAGTTTTTGCTTAATCTTGATTGCAAATGCTTCCAAATTTATACCATGCAACTTTCGAGCTATCACATGATTATTTAACTTACTATTTTACTAAACTCGATACTGGCAAGTCTACTTAAACAACTTAGAAAACTAAGAAACCTGCTTCACTAATTTAACAAGTTATTGACTTGACTCGACTTAACTAAAATAGTGGCAGTCCTGAATCCATTATTTTCTACAAGATATCAAATACAACACATGGAAGGGTACTGGTCTGGCGGTCTACGACAGCGTGCGATATGGCAACACATCCACGACAAGAAGATAATAAGTAGTGAGACGGTTAAGAGAAGTTGAGAGGATGAGGAGTAGATTTCATACAATCCTCCTAATTTATTGGACATAACCCCACTACAATCTTCACTATCATCATGACTTCATCTCTCCACAACCTCCATTGCTGATAAGAAATCGGTGTGTTCATGATAAGACTATAGATGGATTTATCTATTCGACAACGTATAGATCTATCCCAGAAATAATCCAGTCTTAAACTACATATTACCATTTTCATCACATATGTCCCTCTACCATTTTACAAGATTATCTTCATACACGTTTTTCTGAACCTAATCATGTCCAGAGAGAAATTAAGTTGTTAGAAACCCATCCTATGGTTGATGTGGTTTACTATGGCGATAATACCAAGATTGACTTTGTTTTCCCACCAAATTTTTTCTTCCAATTGTGGGAACGTATGAGTTTCGAATGTGTCATTTATTAAGTTTTGAGACTAAGCCTAATTACTTTAGGATAGAATTGACACATTTTCTTAAGAATGACCACCACTTTCATTGTGGTCAACTGTGTGATTAAAATATGATTGACTTTGAGGATCCACAATTATTCAGGTTATTATTGTGTGATACTAAGTTCTTAGTTGAGTTTTTCCAGACTCTACAACATGATTCTCCGGATCCTGCCAATGAGGAAATCCATCCCATGAAAATATTTAATTTAGATCCTTTTATAGATCCTGAACCTGAACCACAACTAGATGTAGTTGTCTTAAACAGAAAAATAGATAAGGGTGTGCTCGGTTTGTCTTGGCATGTTGTAGTTTCATTTTATTTGGGATAGCATTATTAGATTTAGATTACCCACAATTGTTCTGGCTATTGCTATATAATCTTATGAGGTGACTAATTCTTTCTTAGTATGGCTGAAGACTTAAAACTTAGCAATTCTTGGGAGGTAATCCATGCTCCTGCTACACGGTAATATCCTTCCTTATCTCTTTTCTTCAATTGGTAACAATTTCTCCTTGTTCATGTTTTTAATCATTTATCTTTAGAACATTGAGGACAATGTTAGATTTAAGTTTGGGGTAAGGGAAAAACTTTTAGTGAAATATGAAACTTCAAAATCTAGAAACTTGTGAACAATTCAGGATGACACTAACCATTCTAGGTATATAGAAACTTAGCTCTTTTTCTATATGAATTGGTGTGCCCAGCTAAATGGTCTATGCATAAAAAGACGCCTAGCTCAGGTTTTAGAAATAACATGATAGTTGTCACCATATCACCTTCTGTTTTTATTTTTATATTTTTTATATTTTTTTGTATTTCTGTAAGTGATTTGGTGGGGCACTAGTATCGCCTTGTTATCGCCGTCAGGATGAAGTAGATTGTTTGAGATCAAGACCCACTATTGTATTATTTAGACCATTATTCGTACAAAAAAAAATGAAAAAAAAGAAGTAAATAATTGTTTTATTTTTAATAAATCGACCGTTGGGGCCCTTGTATATACCAGCTGAGTCGATATTAGTTAAGGATTAAGACCAGTGGGAGCGTATCTCAATCCATTAGGATTCATCCTGGCACGACCTTCAAACAGATATGGGAAATACCATTCACCTTAGTCAACATGCGCAAACTTCATTTTATCCATATCCATCTTCTAAATATATTCATGTGATTGAACTTTGATAGATTCTGAGTATCGTGGTCCATTGTACAACTATCTAAGTAGAGTTTTGAATTCTTGTATGAATTTTAATACGCTGGGTGCAAACTCGTGTATATCAATTGGACTCATATAGGGTAATGATTCTCATAGCCGAAGAATTAGGTAGCCAACTAAATAGCATGTTTAGTGTCTACCCTCAATCATTCACAAGTAGCTAAAATTTGGAGTAAAGGTTTTGTGGGTATACCTCTTGCAAACCCTCACGATACAACGCTCATCTTCTAGGGCCACCTAGGATTTTAACGGCTAGCTGCACGTGCTAAGTGTAGTCGTGATTCCTACGAAAGTAAGTTACACTAGTACAAATATTTCCTTTAGTGACATCTCACAGAAAAGATAGATGACAGTCGCAAATAAAACTGTAACAATAGGATAGAGGCCGAAATTAGGTAACAGTTTCACTACAAAAAATGTTATATATACTCTTGGATAGTTGTAGCAATTTATACCTCTACTTGAACTCAGACAATTTTTACTGATAACTGTCACAATATAAGGGCTATACAATGACGGATTATAAACTGCCACACTAGACCTAAACTAAGACATTTAAAATTAAAAACTGTTACAATTAGAAGATATATAATAACTACGGTTTCCTACATAATATGTCATTATTTACTAATTGTAACAATCATAGTAATACTAACTGGCCACAATGCAAAGTGCCATGTATTTTAATGGACCGGAAAATCTGGCGGCCTCAAAATTGCATTTAGATCCATATAAATATTTTCAAGATCCATATAAATATCCAAGATCCATATAAATATTAATATTAATCTGTCGGTGCGTTGGTAGTTTCTAAAGGGTGCAAAATTTCCAAGATCCATATAAATATTTTCTAACCAATCAGATCCCTTTTTGATAGTCCGGTTATAATTGATAATCTAGGGTCTGTAATTGTAAAGACAAACTTTCATTTCCTTTTCTCACTTTCGAGTTATCATTCTAAACTGCTCTTATCAATACTAGCAGCCTCAGAAGTAGTAGATCAATCTAATCCTAATTGTTCTTCTTCTTCTTCCAATTATTAAATTGAAAACATTTTCTTCTTCTATTACTACTTTAATATCTTCAAGGAGAATTTTAACTACGAAGAAGAAGGAATTTTCCTAGGTTTCGTTTTATCTTTGATATGGTCTGTAAGCTAGATGTTCACAATTTGTGCTATGCACTTCCACATGTTCTCCAAACTTAGGGCACATAAATTGAAGAAGAATCTCGAGGTTCGTTTCTTCTACTCATTCAATTTTTTTTCTTCTGATATCCTATTTTTTCTGAATCATATGGTTTATACAAATTTTGAAAAATAATAGTGAAAATCTGTGTAATTAGGGTCTCTGGATTAAAGTTTATCTTGTTTTTATGTTATTGGCATAGATTAGGCTCTCCATTTTGTATTGGATTTGTACGTTCTTATTAGGCGACTTTATTGATTATAGAGTTCGGCAAATGAAGTTTTTAGAGAAAAGGTACTTACAATATTCGTATCACAAAAAATTCTGTGTACATTAAGAACGGCATGAAATAAAAGTTCAGCCATTGCTCTAGTTTTTATTGACTTATTTTCTTATGAAGGTTGTGTTAGCACTTGTTTAAGATGGTTGGAGATATGTCTCGATTAAGGAGAGGGTTTTGTTGATTATATACATACATCTGATATATAAATTAGCTTTGAAGATGCCGAACAATGGACGATTCCACTTTTGGTTGGAATACTAATCTTATGGTGGATTAAAATTATTAAATTATGAAGGCACTTGAGGTTATTGAGCTTGATCAGAAAACACTGCTTGTATATGAGCTTGATGGAAACGTGTTGAAAGGTGTACATGATCAGAATGGAAATTATGTGATGCAGAAATTTATCAAGTGTGTTTAAGCAGACAAAATTGGATTTAAAATTTCTGTATATCATAATCAAGTTGCAGCACAATCTATACTAATCCTTACAGTTTGCAGTGTTATTCAGGTAAAAGCGAAATAATTTTACGCGTCGTTCCTATTTGCATTTCACTTTTGAATGTATACTTTATCATTACTGTTACAATCTTATTTATTCTTTTGTCCTTATGAAACTGCTTCACGAATCTTGTTTCAGATATGAATGCTTGAGTAATGTACAAATGAGCAGTAAAGTCAGATCATATTGAATGAGATTTTGGGATATGCTGCTTGTGCCCAGGTTGGGATCGTTTTCATTTGTATCATCTAGAATTTCCTTTCGATCCTGCTGACGCACATTTCGGTTTTGTTAATGTTGAAATATAAACAAGAGGCAACATTCAACTCAGGTTACAGAACCACTTTTACAAGAGGTTTTTGAAAGCGCTGGTCCTCTTGAAGGATGCAAGCTCATCAGGAAAGTTTCATTGTGCTAGTATCAGACCACATATCCAATATTGAGTTGTATAGATAGTTTTAGCTTATTCCTCTCGTGACATCAATGTACTTGGAGGGAATTTTTTCTTATAAACCATTCACTTAGTTTTGAAGGAGTGCCAGTTGGCTAATCGCTTCATTCATAGCTTCCTATCTTGGCAATTTTATCTTCCTTATACTAGTATAATTGCTGACCTTTCTTTTTTATTACTGTTTTTTTTTCTACAGTCCTCGTATGGGTTTGTTGAATACTTCGATCGTATATAAGTTGCACTCTCTATTTTGAGTTTAAACGGGAGGCATTTATAAGTTGAAAATCTGTTTTATTTATATTTACTTTTTTACTCAGGTTACTGCTTTATCATACTGATCTAACTCTGAATTGTGAATCGGGAATTTCAGGTTTGGGAAAACTATTAAGGTTAACTGGGCCTATGCCGGTGGTCTGAAGAGGACACATCAGGTGATATGATACTTCCTAGATATTCATTCGTTCGTATCTTTATTGCCGTCTTTTTACTGATCCTTATGACATTATTTGCTTTGCAGGTCACTTCATTATTTTTGTTGTTTATCTTATCCTTGAGGTTACAGATGCTACCCTATTTGCATGCTTCTCAGTTTATTTTAGTTGTTCGTAAGTCCTTTTTCCCTTTGTCCTGCATTTCGTTTGGGCGTTTTAATGTAGTGTGATATAGTTATACAAGTCTCAAATGTTTTTTGGTGGTCGCAGAGACGCAAGAGGGTTTGGTTTTGTTTCTTTTAAAAATGAACACGTTTGAAGTTACTGAGATTAATCTTGTTTTCTTTTCTTCTCTGCTTTGTGATTTCCGAGACATGTTGCTCATGGCATTTTTTTTTGGTTTACTTTCTATGAAACCCTTTTCCTGTTTCTTCTTGACAAGCCTACTGTATATGCTCTTTATAGAGCCTGTTCACTTGGTGGTTTGTTAATAATATGAAATCAATTTAGGTCGGTGGCATATTACCTTACCTATAAGGAGAGTTTTATCAGTTCAATCGGTGTATGAATGCAATTTCACTCAAGGTTTGTGGCATTTTCAACTTTTGGTGTTATTATATTTTTTTATTTGTTTAATATCAACCTGAAAATCACCAGATGACTTACATCTATCCCGACGGTAATCTTACTTAATGGTTAGCAGTCCAAAGCTAACCCTATTTGCTGAAGTTGATGCTCTTTTGAATTTGTTTAAGGATTATTGTAGGGAGTTGATTGATCTTAGACAACAGGTACGGTATTGTGGGATTGGAATGATGAATTTTCGTTATGTGACTAGTTTCGTTGTATTTCAAGTTTACTTAGTGAGTATATTTTTTTTCAAGGTTGATTCAAAACTGTTGAATCTGAAGAAAGAGGTTTCTGTTCAAGACTCTAAGCATCGGAACAGACTATCTGAGGTTCACCCTGTCAAAATTATATATATTTTTTTGTGTTGGTTTCTGCGTCTTTAGATAGCATTTTGGTGCAAGAGGATACAAAGGAATGATAGTTTGAAACTTTCAAAATAACATACACTTAATCCTAATTGTATGTACTGAGTCACTTATAAGTTATGACCGTAACATCCATCTTGTGTTATGATATTGATTCCTGGATACTATACCCACCATAGGCCAATATGGACTTCAATTTTCAAATTACTAGGTCTGGCAAAAATGAATAAGGACACAACACCTACTTGAAGTATCCTAGTATTATCTATTGTGACTGGTCGTCAAAATAGGTGTTTCCAAAATCACCAGACTTCTTCAGAAGATGACCTCATCAAAAGTCATCTATAATTTGTATTTAGGTTCAAGTGTGGATTACTAACATTGGCTCTTTGTCCCTTCCAGCTCGAGAAAGGTGTAGATGGCCTATTTGATAGCTTTGCAAGGCTGGACTCACGCAAACTGCTGCAAAGATCGGAGATCATCTGCAGGTAAACTACTTCCGTGTATTGGTTTTTGAGTTTTTGTTGATTTGATCATCTCAATTTAGTGAAAATCGTTTTTTTTTTTTAGTAAAAATTGTTAATTTTTGAGCTTAGTATGTGGAAAGATCAGTACAAATGGTTCCTTTTGAGGTTTGTATGTAAGAAGAATCAATAAAAATGGTTCCTTTTGAGCTCTCTTTATGTGAGAGGATTCAACAAAAATGGTCTCTTTTTGAGTGGTGGTTGATTTGATCATTTCAACATAGTAAAAGTGGTTTCTTTTTGGGCTATGTATGTGACAAGAAGCAGTCAAAAATGGTTCCTTTTAGATGGTTTCACTTTGTTAGCTAGTGGGCAGCATTGCGGTTTAGGTATCTATCATGTCGATGACAAAGAACTGAATTTTAGTGTCCTTTTGACCTTATGATCGGGTTAGGTTGCTCAGTTTTTAGTTTTTGTTGCTTATGTTAAATGTTAAATTACAATAGTTATATGAGGGAATTTTTTATTGATTTAGGGGTAATTTTCCTTTTTTTCGTCTTTTTTAACATTTTGATTTAGGGTTATTTTTGCCTTTTTCCCAATTGCGGTATTTTGTTTTTGGTTTACTTTCTATAAAAACCTTTTCCAGTTTCTTCTTGACAAACCTACTGTATATGCTCTTTATAGAACCTGTTTACTTGGTGGTTTGTTAATAATATGAAATCCAATTTAGGTCGGTGGTATAATACATTACCTATAAGGAGAGTTTCATCAGTTCAATCGGTGTATGAATGCAATTTCACTCAAGATTTGTGGCATATTCAACTTTTGTTGTTATTAGATTTTTTTTAATTGTTTAATATCAAACCAAAAATCACCAGATGACATACATCTATCCTGATGGTAATCTTACTTAAGACTCAATATGAGGATCTTATTGTTAAATGATGTTTACCTTGTTCTTGTGTGTTGTTTCTTTAGAAATATAATTAATAGTAATTATTTTGTATTCTTTTCACATAGGAAGTCCGAGTGCATTGAAGAAGAGATCATGGATAATAAACCACGTTCAAGAGTTGGTGACAAGATATCGCAGGTGTGTTGGTCCAGATTTTGGTATTAAAACATGAAGAGATTAGATTTCGATCAACTTTATGATAATGGATATGATTTTCGATTTAGTTGTTAATTCCTTTTACTCGGTACTAAGAGTACTTTATTTTGAAGTCTATCGAATTATGTTAAATCATGTTAAATCATGTCGTACATTAACTTGTAATCAACTTATTTAGTACAGAACAAGATGTTCTGTACTACTTACTAAATCAATTTAAACACTAATAAATCTTTTCATAATTATTGTCATTCTGTAATTTCGATATTAATTGTCTCACTGAGCAAGTCAGTCATAACTGTAACATGAACTCACTAAAATGAGGGTCTATAGTGACATTTTCACAGTTAATCTGTCACAATATAGGATTTACTGTGACAGTTTTGTCAAAAAAGGTAACCTACTATGACAGGTTCATGAAGAACCTGTTACCTTAGTATAAGAAATTAAAGTTTCGATGACTGTTTTATCTAGAAGATGTTACCGTAACTTATCAACAATGACAGTTTTATGAAGAAACTGTTACCTTAGTATAAGAAATTAAGTTCCTGATAACAGTTTTATTTAGAAAATGTTATCATAAGTTGTCAACAATGGCAGTTTTATCAAGAAACTATTACCTTATAGTCAAATTCTGTAACAGTTTCTTATATACCCTTTCGTAACAGAGGCTTTAATGACAGTGCAATTATTTTTCAAAACTGTCACATAAATGTTTTGGTGGCAGTTTTTAACTGTCACATAAGCCCATTTTTGTACTAGTGTTAGATTTTTATTTTTATTTTTTAGATTAGATTTGCTCGACTAGCAAATAATAAGTTTGGGGGTATTTGATAGACACATTTTTGTGTCTAATTCGTTCTCAATATGTATATTATTAGTTTTACTTATTGTGTCATTTTATGTGTTTGTAGGTTTTTGGGCAATAAGCATTTGTGAAAAAATTGGCTCAAAAAGTTTATAAAGGCACCCGGGGAAAATTACTCAAGGAAACCACCAAATTGATAAAGGCACCCACCAGGTTGATAAGGGCACCCTCCTTTTGAATTCAAATTTCAGAAAAGGGAGGGAATTATTACTTCACGCGTGAGGATTACCTGATAATGTAGAGAAGCGAGTTTTAAAGGATTTGGAGGTGGTTTTGGATTACCAAATTGAAGAAACATTCGAAAGAAGATCACAACACGTCAAAGAGAGTCTTTCACGCCGGAAAAAATGGGTGAAAGTCGAGTTGTATCCGGAAAAGAGAATTCTTCTCTGATTCCTATTAACAAGAGTTTTAATTTGTTTTGGTTTGTTTTCTTGGGTCCTTATCTATTAGAATTGGTTGTTAGGGTTTGTGAAACCTATAAATAGCAAAGAGAAGGAAGAAAAAACGGATGGGAAGTCGGCCGGAAAATTCAGAGAAAAAAAACCATCTGCTCGTGGAGGAGGAAGATGAAGGCCAGAAAGACGTCTCAGGATAATCGCAGAAAAATGTTGTAAAGAACAGTCGTTCTTTGCAAACTCTTTAGCAACAAAAACTAGAGATGTAGCAACAGTCCGTCTGCAACACCTATAAACGTTGCAGTTGCCTTGTTTTGTTAGTTTTTGTTTCTTTTATTCTTTTCAAGCACTTTTGATCCATGTTTATATCTTTTCAAAGTGTTTTAAGCATGGTGAGCTAAACCCAATCACTGGGATGATGGAGGAAGCCATATTTAATGAATGAATGGTAACTCTTTTTATTCTTTATGACTTTTGCATTAGTTTTAAATTGAATTTATGATTTTTACTAATTAGTTGTCATTTTGTCTGATGGTGTATGCTGGAATTAAGAGCTCTTGATGCGCCATGCTTACGATTTACAATTAATGTTTTAGAAATCTACTTTTGGCAAAGAAACAGAGTCAATAAAAGAGCTATAATTGCTAAGAATCATTGTAGAAATCATTCAGAAGTGATTTTGGTGGAATCCTGAGTCCAAGTTTCTACAAATATTGTTAAAATCTTTTACTAGTTTGAATCAGAATTATGTCTAAAACGAATCTTCACAAGTCTCAGTGAACGAACTATTATTACCACTTTTCTAAAAAGATCATCATTTCATTTGTATTAGGATGTTTCTTGAAAGTTATGCTCCAATTGCCATCAATTATAAAATCCATAACCCTTGGATTCTTGTTTATTTCAATATTTTTAATGGAAGGGTTTAGTAATCTTAATGGTGTATTTTCATCCCATTTGTATGACAAGAATTATGATGAATTACCATTTTGAATATGGAGAGATGTTGTGTGTCCAAGTATTATCTTTTGTTTTTCTAGTCCTTTAGAAACCCTTACCTTGAGGAAGATTTGATTTTTTTGGCCATGTATCTTGTTGTTTTAATTTAGTCTTTATCTATATAACCTTTCTCAAGAGAGTTTTTTTCTCAATGGCATACCTCCAACACAATTTTGAAATCCAAGCTAGATTGGTGAGCTTCAAATTTCTTATTGCTACTTCAACCTGATTTTTTAAGTCTCGCAAGATTATCCCATTCAATCCAAAATATATTTTTTCGTGCCACTGGTAGCACCCCATATGAAATCTCTAATAAGATTTATTATTTTCTTCTCTATATCAGCAGGTAGAGGCATCGTGGACATAAAGTAGACTGGTAAACGTTGAAGAGAGCTATTGGTAAGAGATATTTTCCATCCTTTGTAAAAAATCTTCTTTTCCAAATTGTTAATTTCTTCCAAAAATTTTCTAACATTGAATCCCATACTGAAGATTCTCTTGTTAATGCACCAATAGGCATTCCCAGGTATTTGATAGGTAATGTTTTAATCTTGCACTTTGGGATTTTAGCTATTTCAGATAGCATAATCTGCATTATGCTACTAGTTGAACTCTTGTGGAGATTTATCTTCAACCCATTTATAGCTTCATAGACTTGTAGGATAATGAGTAAGTTTTCAGCATCTTCTTCCTTTACATCAAAAAAACTCAAAGTATCACATGCAAATTGCAGACGAGAAATATTGATTTTACTACTTACCATAAAGCTTGAGATTATATTTATATTTTGACCAGGGAGAATTTAGGGATACACAGAATCCGCTCACCATGCCTTGACTCACACAGAGGCAAGAAATCTTAGCTAGAACGCTTACTAGGATATAAGACGCCTAAAGAGGAGTTCTTACTTTCCTTCATAGGATAATAGAACAACTAGGATGCCATGGTATTTTTGGAGAAAACCAAGAGTCCTCGAACCGAGAACTACCGCCCCAATAAATTCTTCTCCTCATTATCACATTAAAAGTTTCAATATTTGTGAGAAACCAGAAAGTCAAGAGGCCACTTATCTGATCGAGAATCTATGTGAGCTTTTGCATTTTTCAAAAGACCAATGAGTAGACGCATTTGCTTCCCTGAACCGTGTCTCTACGGATGCATTTCTAACTCCATCCGCAGCAAGAACGCAGAGACGTCCTAGTGTCCTATCCTACCAGGAACAATGTCACCTTCACTGAAGAATCCATAATGGCTTAAGAAGGACACCATCGAGCCTTGTACATAACCGCTTACGTTAAATATTTTGAGTTCAAAAAAGCCTTTGTTGACACGTTTGACGCCGCTAACAACATCACTCTCAAGACGCTCAAAGCCGCCAAGGTTCCGTGAGATAAGATTGTGCATCATCTCGTTGTAAGGAAGGATGTTGAAGGAAAACGTACTAGCACATACGGATATGTTCATGTAAATTTAGAGGTGGGACCTATCCAGTCGAGAGAAAAATTTCATGTGAAAGAACCCGAGTACCATATGATATTACGATGGCCATGCTAGCATAGTATGTTGTGTTGTGCTAGACGAATAGGAACATTGGCACAGCACAACACGCGGCATAACATGCATAAGACACTGCATAACACGCTACAATACATCACATTTCATGTATACTTCACAAAAGAAACTTTATTCTAGACCATTTTTAATATTTTATTTTCGCTATGTTGACTTATTTCTATAATAATATATATAATATTTAAATATCTGATATTTTTTTTTTGAAAAATATAAAATAAGTGTGTCGACACAGCACAACACGGTTATTTTTCTAGCATAGCACGTCGTATAGCATGGCACAACACAGCATATCATGCCTAAATTTCTGGCACAACACATCACGGCACACTAAGCACGTGACTTCGCGGCTGGGACGACACGTTTTACACCTCTAATTTCAGATATATCTTGAGCTTTGTACCTCGGATTTGGATGATTCAAAAAGCTACACACTCTCCATAAAGTCCTCTACCATCTAGTTCGGGATAAAAACGAATTCCATTCAGGTTTATAAGTATTTCTCTTTGCTAATGAGATTCATAGACTATATTTTTACAAGATTAATTGATATTCTTCCATACAATTCTCAGATATTTCAATTTCATGAATTTGGTCATTAGATATATAAAATTTGGATGTCTAACGCATCCTGAAAAAGTAGTTGCAGTAAGGATTGGATAAATGATCTCCCTAGTGCTGTCTTAGTAGGTTGATTAATGAAAAACGATTATGTACTTGTTATTAGCTTTGGCTTGTGTTTTGATGAAAGTTCAGTTTTTATTTCATAAAAATAAGAAATGAAAAATCTAAATCACATTAACTAATTTACTATGTTTGGAATCTAGTTGGTCACTTCTTCAATTACTATCTTAGTTCTCATTGTTTGTCTTTGTGTGAAAACAATTATTGATATGTACAAAGATGATCTTTGTGCCATACATGAAGTTTTAAGAGTGTCATCACCAATTTTTTTATAGTGTTTGGCAATTTCACGTCTTGTGTTCTTTGGAGCAAAGATGAGTTAACTCCAGGCTTTTACTGTCTACACCTACCAGAAAACAAATGTTACAGTGGTTTGATATGATAAAAGCAAAAATATTATGGTTGTTTGATAAGCTATGTCTGGGAGAGAACGTGAAACTGAGTGGGTAGCTTCAAAAAAAAAAAAATCTTTTACTTCTTATATTTAATAATAAGCCTCTATTTTCTATTTTTTGTCAATAACATCAACCGAAGATTATATAAAGATTAAGTATATTAAAAATAAATAGTAACAAAAACAACATATTTAAAATAGTACATATTTAAATAATTCGACAAAGAAAAGAAAAGAAGAATCAAAAAAACTATCTAAAACAAACATGATAGACCCGATTAAATCGAAAAAAGATGATCTTTAAAACAAACATGATAGAACCGATTAAATCGGAAAAAGATGATCTTTAAGGATACCCTGACCATTTGATTGATTTTCTTCTTTACTAAAAGTTGTTCCACTGAAACTAAATTAACATTCTTAATATCTTAACCGGTGATTCGAAGAATCTAGTGACTGGAGATTGTTGTCGTACTTAAAAAACAAAGGAACGAAAGTCATTAATATAAATAAAAATTACCATTTAAGTGAAGGCGAGAATTACCATTAATGGCGTACGCTAGAAGCACTTAAAGCAATAATTTTTTTTTGGTAACTTCAATATAAAGAAAGAAAAAAAGTTTATAAACCAATAATGAATAAAATTATTTTTTAGGGTGGGCCAAAAGAAAACTAAAATTGTATAACCAATGACGGATCAATATTTTGTGTGGGGTACGGGCACATTCCCCTACCACAAATCCAAACTTATCAAAGAGGGTTTACGAAGGAGAACGGAAGCATGTAATATAGAAAATAGGGTAGAAAAAGATGAATCACTGAGATTAACTCATGTTTCATTGAATAAACTGTCTCCCTTTATAGGGAAGACTTGAACTAGTTATAAGAAAACTCTAGAAACCTTAACTTGCAATCTAAATGATTCTAAAAATAAATAACTTCTCAAAATAAATAAATTCTAAAAATAATAAATACCTAAAATAATAAATTAATAATAAAAATATAAATCGTAAATCTAGTAGATGTCCTACACCAGTTCCGCCATCTGGAAAAGAATTTGTCCTGAATTGACAAAATACTGAAAAACATGTCCTACATCATGTCTGTCATCTTGAAAAGAAATCGTCTTCGAGCTTATCAGATATTGTAAATGACCCGTCCAATAAATAATATACTATGAGTACATTGATGATCGTAAAGTAGAACACCATATAATGATCGTTGAACACAAAAACTGATGTCGGCATCGTCAGAAATATTCTTCATAGTAATTCTATTGGAGTACCTTTGACTGAAAAAATTATTCTTAACTAGATTTTGATCTTCCACAATAGAAACACATAGTACTTCAGCTTGGCTAACTTTGAAAACTCGCAGAGAAGGTATTATTGGTGATTCTATTAATGGTGAAAAAAATATTGGTATCGGGGCTTGTATCATTAGAGGAGTAACCACATAAAAGGTGTCGAGATGTGACTAATCTGATTGATCCAAAATAACCTTCGTTTTTTTGAGTCGTCGATGACTTTCCTTTTGTAATTGCGCAAGTTCACTAAATATGTGGTCAAAATTAAGCATGATAAAGATAAATGGATGACCGGACTATTTTTTTCTTTCTTTGTCGTTTTTTTTTTGTTTGCTTGCTTGATAAATTGAAAATAAATCGATAGATTAGACGAAAAGATACGGAGATCTTAATAGGTATAGGAGAGACGAAAGGATAAAGAAGATTTAGATCGAAAAGAACAAGAGGATCGGAGACAGGTTCTGATACCACTTGATGGAGAAGGGAAACATAAAATATAGAAAATATGATAGAAAAAGGGGGGTTACTGAGATTAGACTATATGACTTCGCAGCTGCGAAAGAAGAGCGACGATCTCCAAACGAAGAACTCCTGTCGAGGGACGGCTTCCTTAAAACTACTTGGCTAAATAGCTCCTTTGGTGGAAAGAACTTTCCTCTTAAAGATACAAGGGACCCTTTGAGCATCTGAGAATCTGACTTATCCGTGGATTCAATTAGCTCAACAATATAGAATATCTTTAACTTATATGGCATGAGATTTTCCTTTGGCTGATTACGAAGTTGGGTCTGGCACTCCTGTATTGGACGCTCTCGAGGAGACTATTTACTCATTTTTTCATTGAATAATTTAATATGATATAAAACTATAATAAACTGTTTTTTTATAGGAAAGACTTAAACTAGTTCCAAGAAAATTTTACAAATCCTAATTTAAAATCTAAATAATTCTAAGAATAAATAAATTTAAAAATAATAAATACTTAAAATATAATAATTAATAATAAAAAATATATAAATTTTAAATCTAGTAGTCGTTCTATTTCACATGGTTGTTGTATAGGACCGGAGTTCCATCACCCGTTAAATAGATTATTATGACTAGAAAGCCGATGCTTTATTAAGTGCACGAACCCTTCCTCCCAGGAAGACAAGGCATGCAATTGCCGTAAAACTTTTTAAAGTTAGAGACGAACCTCTTATATTTAACGTTGACAAAAAGTTTACTCTAGACGTTCTGATTAAACTAAATTTCGTGTAAAGATAACCTTTGTCCATATCATTAATTCTTTTCGGTTAGAAGATAGAAATTTAACCAGTTTAGTAATGGAAAATTGGGAATTAAGTAGTGATCGTAGACGAAGCTAACCAGATTATTCCAAAAGATATAATACATAGCCGATAGTTTCTTAGAGCGTCCACAATTGTTGGAGAGAAACACGGACCAAAGAGTATATGTAGTCAATGGTCCGGAAAATCCAGTCACAACGGGACGAGTGAATCTACTCTTTGGTCCAGAAATTGCACTGTTGCGGAATAAATCTGTAAATTTTTCTGGACTAAAACAAGTTTAGTCGAGCGGTGGTGTAGTTGTCCGCTTGATTCTAAGCGGATATGTAGTGAAGCGCTTGATGTCAGGCGTTATTCTAGCGTAACGCTTGAAAACACGGGCGTTAACCAAATCTCCGCCTGGTCAAGCGTTAACCTAAGATTACCCCTGCTAGAGCGTGCGTCTATGATCACGCCCGTTAACAGGCGGTAATCAAATCACCGCCCCATTGAAGCACAACGTAAGAATACCGCTTGGTCCAAACGTAATGCTAAGGCTCTTCCCAACATGGAACATTATGCTGATGCTCCGCCCAAAGCATTACACAGTAAACTAAGTAAACTAAATGATACTCAAAGTAAACTAAATGATACTCAAAGTAAACTAAGCATTACTTACTGAAAATTAAGTAAACTAAGCAAACAGTAAATTAGTAAGCATTCAAAGCATTGTAGGAGTCCGCTTGGGTAATGGATCACTAAGTAAACTAAGCATTACTTACAGTAATCTAATGTATCACTAAGTAATGGAGCGGTATTGTAGGAGTCCGCTTGGGTTTTGTAGGCGGGACGCGAGGGCACCGCCCGTGTTTTACCGCACACGCTCAACTCGCACATCACACACTCGATCAGGCGTAATGCTGGTGCACCGCTCCATCAGGCGTTTGTCTAGTAAAGCGCCCGTCTCTTGGGCGTGTGTCTAGGAATCCGTCTATCATCAGGCATAATCTTTTGTTCCCGTCCCACACCAAACGTTCGACTAGATGTCCGCCTCACACAAACGTTACGCTAGACAACCGCCCGTCTACCCAGACGCCCATCCAACAACACACGTTATTCTTGAACACCGTCCGATCATTTTTTATCTCTGGACAGTTGTTTTTGGATCGGACCAAAGAGTAAAAGTTGTTTTTGGATGTCTTTAAATACCATAATTTTTTACGAGATATACAAATTATAATGCAATTGGAAATTGAAACCCCAAAAGAAACAGTAAATTCCAAACATATATGGACACCAATCCAATCCCCAATATATATGCTCACTACCATCATCACACCATATGCATACCACCACCAATTAACAATGTACGAACTTGCGATTTCAACCGTTTTGACTTTCCAACATTCAAACAAAAGAATAAAGACACATATTCCTACCGCACTAGTTTTCTCATCGAAATCCATAACCGGAAAAGATTACCACAAGGAGTAGACTAATTATACAATCTCACATAAATTTAACCTCATATTCTTGCCATTTTGTCTCCACTTATTTTCTTGAAAGTAATGATGAATATAAAATAAGACAGTATTCTATTGCGAACTTATTCAAATGACCAAATAAAACAAATTCTTGATTGCGACCTCCCCTAACCATTACCAACACAACCAAAAACTTCTGCACAGGACAATAACCATTACCAACACAATTTAATTTGCTATAAAAATGTTCGTCGTTGTAACCACGTTATCGCGTTTCTAGAATGTAGACTACAAACATCAAAAATAGACACACACCACGGCGCAAGGTTTCACATCCCCCTTACTACGTCGTCTATATTTTCTCGATTTTTCTTATGCGCCATAATTAACAACATTAAACCAAATAAAATAACGAAAAAGTTAAACACTAATATTAGCTTATTAGCAGAAAGAGCTAAATAGATATTGTTATTAACTATTTGTACCAAAAATGAACTCTTATATTTCTTTCTTTTACTTTTTCTTTTTCTTGCGTTGGACTAAAACCTTTGGGACATAGATACGTGTCGCCGTCTCATATGCGGAGATATGACTGAAATGAGTCCACCTAGCGGAGGTTTCATCTGTAACCGATAAGCCAATTCATCGTACGGCCTCCTGTAGAATCTCAAGAATGGGAGAAATGATTGTCTGCTTTTCTCTGTTTTACTACCTTGACATTCCCTCTTGAAAAACAACGCTGGAGATTGAAGGAAAGATGGTCTTGGTGTTCTTGGATGGTTCAGATTACTCACTCTCTGTGGTAATGGCGTCAATGGAAAAAAAGTCTGTTTCTTGGTGAACCCACCCTGGTAGTGTAAACTTCCACGTGTCGTTCTAGCTGCTGGTGATGCGAACGAGTAAGATCTAGCATTTAGAGGCGAGATTAGAGCTGACCCCATCAGTGAAGGTGAAGAAGACGTTATGTTGGGACCCACTTTTGATGCTGACATATCAGTGAGACTAAGATACCAAGGTTTAAGTGAATCGTAATTGTGATTAACGGTAAAAGCAAACCGGGATGAAGCAGATGGACCCACTTTAGCTGATGATGATGGGATCACAGATGTATCAAATCTTAGAAATGAAGAACGTGGATGATAAGATGATAAATCATCATATTCAAGTGATTCTTCAAAATCTAACGACGAAATTACCATTGTAACTGGTGATAACTCAAGAAATGGACGAACTCCCTGTAAAGAAATCAATCAACGGTGTTAAAGTATCACTTGTATTTAAGTTCTGTGAGTTGCTAAGTACAGGATCATTAAAAGCCAAAGTTCGAAATGTCGGTGTACATAGAGCGTAATATTACCTTCCAGAGGTAAGAAAAAAGTGGAGGAGGATCGATGACGAATGCTTTGCGAAGACGTTGAGGGTAATATTCAGATAATGTCTTCAAACTTGCCAACAATAAGTTCATGAAAGCTGAAGCTGATCTGAAAAAGCCTGTTTTTTTGAACAAAATTCAATAAATGAGTGAGCATCATTCAACCGAACACCTCATAAATCTGAATCAACTCTCTGTTAATGAATTTCTTAATCAAAGTTGAATAAGTTTAAGAGGTATCTTTTGAATTGTAAATTACAAATTTCTGAAAAGAGCAAAAAATCCCTCGGAAATTACTCTTTTGAGGTAAAGTAAAACTCTAAAAACAAGATCAAAATCAAACTAGAGAATACACATTTCTTGAATGACTAAATTCCGTTTTCACCCCTTCAAATTTAAACAAAATCACACAATGGCCCAGAACTAGTAGCAGATTAAGACATCTTAAAAGGATACCATAGTCTTGAGATCTCACTGGTAATTTCTGTTCAGACGGAATAATTTTCTGTCTTTTGTTACTTTATTTAACATGCACCATAAAGAAGCTTCTTATTTTTAGTGATAAAAAAAGTACATTAATGAAGGATTAGTTAACGCATGACTACTGAGTACTAAGTTATCAGAGAATCACGTTCATGTCTTCATGAGAGAATTTTCAGACTGCTCTAGAAACAGAGTATTAATTACCCCAAAACCGTATATAAGTAGTACGTACTATTAAAGAAAAAGTTACAGGCGTAGGTTAGACTTAATTAGAGATAGGCAAACGTTGTTTTACTAAATTAATCTTGATTAATTGAAAGAGTAGACTGATTTAAAAGGATAATATCGTCAGTTTAGTAAGAGAAGCACAGAAAATTACTGGCATCGAAGAGAAGGACGAACTGTTCTGCATCTTTAGGCATAGAAGCAATCGCAACTTCTAGTGTAAATACAAACAGTCGAATGTACCTAAAGAAACAAAACCAAATCAAGAAGACTATAATTAAATCGAATAATCAAATTTGTTCTTGTACTTACAGTTTTTGTGAATGAAATTTCTGATAATCTTGTTTAACTCGAAATACCTGAAAAAGAAATGGATTATGAATCTTTTGTTACAACTTAGCATGAGTAATAAAAATTGAGATTTGATAAATTAATACCAAAACAGGATGAGATTCATCGTCATGACCAGCAACATAAGCAACACCATCTGAGATTTCAGCTGAAAACTCATCTGCAATCAAATGCTCTGTTTTTGAAAAATAAAATAAAGGAAAATTAATTGAAGTATTTGAAATCACTTTCTCTTTATTAACGGTTTTGAATTAAAACATTCAGAAAATTAAAGAAAGATTCTAAAGCAGAAAGAAAAGAAGAACATTGTAATCATATCTTCATAGGTATCCAATACACGGTTCTTTTTCTGATTTGAAGGAAAACAAGTAAGATTCAATAAACAAAAGTGGAGACCAAAGAAGACTACTTACCAAATCCAATGCTATCTCTCCATGAAAGACAGGCTCGTAAATGTTTAGCTGTTTTCTTGACATTATCACCTTTTGATTTTAGAAATCTTTCTACAAAAGCTGTGTTACAGAATTTCTCCTGCCATAAAAGAACAAAACAGAGTGTAAGTTAAACAGACCAAATGAACAATAGTAGTAGAAATTTCAAACAATTTCTTTTAAAGACGTTTCCATAACGGTGTTTATGAACATCTTTGAATGATTTCATCAGAACATAGAAATATCAAGCTTAAAAACATGAATTACTCCATTAATCTAAATGAAGACAGACATATATATACAGAGAGGAAAAAGTTAAGTGAACTGAAGTATACTATCAAATCATCACAGCCTTTTTCAGCAAAAATCTATCAAACTAATCTCACGTTGAAATCAAAATCTGAGCTTACTAAGTTGATTGAGTTAATTTCCTAATAATACCTGTTGAACAGTTAATGGAGCTTGTTTTTTAAGAAGTTTAAGAACAGCTTCAACTCTTTCGGTACATTTCTTAGTCTCATCACCAACCACATTCTGATCTTTTCTTCCCATTCCAACTACTTTTAACTTAATTCAAAAAAAAAAAAAACCCTTTAAATTTGATTATTTAACTTGTTTTTCACTCAAACCATTTAAAATCTTCCCTCCCAAAACCAAACACAGACTCAAGATACAGAAACAAACAAAGCTTAGAGAGAGAAAGTAATGGTGGTGGAGCAAGAATAGTGTGTGTGATTGATTGAGTAAACAGTGAGATTTCTCTGAGTGATGAAACTGAAACTGAAACTGAAATAATAGTCAAAATAAAAGAATTTTAAGTGTAGTAAACAAGAACCGATATTTATAGCAAACGAATGATTTGCTAAACTAACGGAACCCGTTATAAACTTAACGAATAAAAACAGTAACTATGTTGCAGACACTCCGTTACTGTTAACATCAACGTCAATATATATATGTGACTGCGCAGATAGTAACGTTGTAGTACTATTTTATGTTAGCAAGGAAAAACCGAATTTTGTGGGGGAGAAAATTATTTCTACTTTGGTAACAAAGTAATTAATGTCTATTTGATCCTGTTTCAGTGCATTTATGACGAGAAATATTGCCATGGAGTAAGTCAATGGTGGTTCTTAAGGGCTTTTGGTGTTAACATTTGAAACTGTCAGGACTGTATATTGGAGTATCAGATTGTTATGCTATATGCCTTGTCTAGTAGCTTGTAGTTATGCTTTCAAAAAAAAAGAAAAAGTAGCTTGTAGCTACGAGGTTTTAAACTCTATTGCTCTTTACCAAATGTCATCTTTCCTTTTACCTAACGAGATCTAAAACAGCTAAACTCTTTACAGAGAAGGTATTAATGGGGACATAAACCAAAAAAGAAAGATTTGAATCTTAAATCTTGGAAAACAGTGTGCTTGCCTAAACACCATGGAGGTGTGGGTTTTAAAATTTTGTCTCAATTTAAACTTGCTACGATGATTAAAATGGTTTGGAGAATGATCAATTCTCCAGATGATCCGTGGGTAAAAGTTCTGAAAGTAAAATATTCCAAAAAAAAATTTCCTTTGTATTTTATCTCTAAAAAACAATCTTCATGGATATGGAAAGGAATCATAAAAGAGTTAGATATAGTTAAGCAACACTATATTTGGGAAATAGGAGATTGTTGTAATATAAGTATCTGGTCTGATAATTGGATTAGTTCAAATGTCCCTCTGTTAGTATGACCAACTGATCATCATTTACAGGACTACACTTCTGTTTCTCAACTCAAAGATCATTCTGCTCATGAATGGGATATGTCAGCCCTTGCTGAGTTATTCACTCCAGCTCAGATTAATGATACTATGAAGATTAGAACTCCTAGATCAGGCCAAGATTGCATTAGATGGAATCTAACAAAATCTGGTAATTTTACAACTTAATCTATTTATAATGCTCTTATTTCTTCTAATTGTCATTGCACTGATCAGGAACAAAAAAAATGGTTAATACTTTGGCATATGGAATTATAGCTTAAATTTCGTCTTTTAATTTGGAAATGCCTTTATAATTTTTTATCTTTAAATCTTACCTATATGCATTTGGCATTGTGTCTGATGATTTATGTCCTCTTTGCAGTACAGAAAAGGAATCTTTTGATCATCTCTTTTCACTTGTACTTTTGCCAGAGCCATTTGGTTTGCTTTGTGCTTTGAAGTTTTCTCTGCCATAGCAACTTTTGCTACATTAAGAGATTGGTTTTCTATAAAACCTACTTCAGATTCTGTAAAGGCTCAACAACTTTATGTTGCTATCATTTGGCATGTTTAGAAAATTAGATGTCAAGTTAGTTTTGACAATATCAACCCTTATCCTTTTTGAGTTATTCATCAAGTGGGTTTACATGTGAATGCTATGAATCAGACTCATTCTCTTTACAAAAAATTGAACATCAATATTTCATTACAACAATCAAGAAACAACAAACATGTTTTTTCTCTTGCCTTATTGCATACTCATACAGATTGTATTTTAATGTTTGTTGATGCTTTTGTTGGAAAAAAAATCCAACATTGTAGGTTGCAGCATTATCTACTATGATCCCAATGGTCAATTTGCAACTGCCATATGTTGGACCACCTCTGCAGAATCAATAACAAAGGCAGAAGGAAAAGCATTGCTCTCAACCATTGATTGGGCCAATGAATTACATCAGAACAAGGTTATTTTCATCACATACAATCTCTCTCACTAATGCAATCAATGAAGACTTTTCCAATATCAGCTGGAAGCTGTCTTCTTACCTCCAGGATTGCAACATCGATCTTTCAGCTTTCTCGGTTTCTTTATGTAAATATGTAAAATGTAATCTCAATGAGGCTGCTGATACCTTGGCTAAGATAGCCAGGAAATATAATGTTCATAAAGAATGGCTACATCATCCTCCTGACTGTATAACAGGAGAACTCTTTTATATCTATAATATCTAGTGTGTGTGTGTGAATATAGTTTCTTTTCTCTAAAAAAAAGCCTAGTAACTACAAGGGTTGATAACTTGATATGATGTTCCACGGTGTACGTTTAGTACAAATAACACATGCATTCATTTTTCACCATTCCATAATGGAGATATTGTCATGATGTGGTGATCTAATGGATGACATTTGGGTTAATGGTAATTATTGGAAATCGAAAGAGTCACATCACTGTGTTTTTCTCGCAATGCGTAGACAGAGGAATATAACCGTAGTTATAACTTCGATGAATTTTTTATTTATTAACTAATTATAAGTGTTTCTTGTGGAGGAGAATTGGAATTACTCATTTTATTATTATTTTAACGAAAGAATAACAATTACTACTAACATTTTGGTGTTTGGGATAATGAGGTCAATTTCTAAAGATAAATAATCCTTTCGTTGACTTTTGGTGTTTGGGCAAGACCCATTTTCCCAGAACCACTAAGGCCAAGTCCTATGCACCTCTCAAACACCAAATTTAGTGGAAATCACCCACTATTATCTAGTAAACCATCAAATTCACCTCTCAAACGTCAAATTTGAGAGGATGCACAGCGCGACACAGTCTTGGTCAAGTGACAAATACTTAGTCGCTCGACAAAGAGTAAGTCGCTAGCCAACGGCTAACAGTTTCTCGCCTATAAATTTATCATTTTCAAATCTAGTTTTTATACCAAAAATTTTACCAAAAAAAATTCTTACTTTTTTTACTTTCTACTATAAAAAAATTTCTATATTTTTTTTCAAAATGACCCAAATTGCAAATCTTGATTTGTCAACACAACTAGATTTTTCTGGAGTCATACTTGAAGCCATTGTTAGTAAGATATGTGATGGTTACAAAAAAATAGAGAATGAAAAAAGAGGCCTTCAGGTTTTAGATGTTAACCAAGTCGAACCGAAAAGAAAAAAGAAAAGTCCAAGCCAAAAAAAATGAGGGTAAAGAAAATATGAAATTTAGTTGTAGCACTTCTTACAAAAATAAAGGAAAATCTTCTCAGAAGCGCATTGAATGGAAGATACGTCAAATGAAGATAAAAATGAGGCCCAAGATTGTCAGAGATTTTTACTGAAGTGTTTAAGTTTTTATTGCCCTAGTTTATATCTTGTCAAAGAGCGTAGTATAATAGTAAATTAATGTAATTGAGAAGTGTTTAAGTTAGTAAGATATGTGACGGTAATTCAGATGTTTAAGTTATTTGAATGAAATTGTTAATTAAACTTGCAAACAAATCAACTCAAATTATTTCCTACTTTGACCAAATGTAATTTCTCTTAACATTCACGCATTTATATTCATTAATAATTAAATTAAAACATACTAGTTTTTGATTCAATATATAAAATCAAAATTACATAATTCAATTAAAACATAAAATTAAAACTACATATTATTTCCCGGTTGATTTCCTGGTTGATGAAAGATCCAATTATCATCTTGGGGGTACTTTCCTTGTGATAACATGGCTCTTATAGTAGCATCTTGAGTAGCTTCATGAGGTTGAGTTTCATTACCATAACCTGGATAAAAAACCAAAGGAATCTGAGAATTGGATGCCCCAATAACTCGAACCGCCTGATAATCTGTGAAGCCTCTTACTTTTGGTTGAGGGGTATAGAGATTCGTAAATAATTGTCCACCCCATGAAGTCGTCAAATCCATTCCTCCTCCGGACTCAGGTGTCAAATAAGTCTCTTGAACCTTCTATGGTGTGGCAACATTTCTTTGACTGCTCCTACCACTGTCTCTGCTTCTATGACTTGCTTGACTTCGTGTACTTCGTATACTCTGATGACTTATACCTGGAATGGATTCATATGGAATATTAAGACTCAATGTGCCCGTCATTTATTCCATAAGCTCTATGTAATGTCTTTGTATTTTCTCATGTCGCCAATCATTATCGTTCAACCTTTGCTGCATCTCCAGTAGCTTATACCCCCCAATAGGGAACGACCGTTCCATAACTTGAGAAGTAATTGTAAAATTTACACGCTCCCCTTGTAGACTCGGCACATTCCATTCAAACGGTGGCATAGCTGACGAAGAATATGAACCTCCCTCTCCACTGGAATAAACAAGGGAAGCTGGCGAAGAAGATGGGGAAGGTTGGGATGGAAGAAACGTGGAATCAAGTGGAAATCTACCTAGATTCGGTACATCCATAACTCCCACATGTTGCGGCTCTTGTAAAATGTTACACTTGCTAATCTTGTTGAACCAACTCATATAACCACGTTCGTCAACATCCTCGACCAAGTCATCAACATGAGCCCATTCATGATTAGTGTGCATCAACCTATGGTAATCCGCATAGGAAATCTCCCCGCTTGGAAGTGGGTTGATTGATTTTACTGTTCGTCGTTGAAGTTGTAGAAGGAGTCTTTCCCCAAAGTACCAAACACATTTCCCGTGTTCAGCATTCTAAAACACCGATTGATGTAAACTCAACTGTAGCATCCTTTGAGCAGCGTCAGAGTGGTACTCTGGATGATCCGTATATGACATATGAATAAAGTTTTACCTTGTTCTACACACTTGTTGAATCCTTTGAGCCATCTCAGAGTGTTGACCGTCATCTGGATGATTGGGGTGCTAGTTGGCAGACCAGTATTTCTGTATAATGGAAAAAAAAACGAATGGTTGAATAAGAACAAGTTCACCAACACGGAAGTAAGTATACCAAAAATAATGTGAAAACATTGGGAAATTTAAATAGTTATTAAATGTAACATTTATAATTTTTTGGGAAAAATTATAAACTAAATGTAACATTTATAATTTTATAAGAAAATGATAAGATATTTACCTCCAAGATTCCCCAAAAACAATTCAAACTTGGGGCGGCACACGAGAAACTCCCAGGGACGATGTAGATCGAATATAACAGTGCAGACCCCCAGTCATACTCTGGAGCTCTCTATAAGTCCTCAAAAACCAATAGGTGTCCCTGAGATAGCATTTGGAAAAAGCAATTGTCATATCACCCATAATAGAAACATTCTTTCGAGATCTCAGCATAGTGCTCAACACTCTCTTCTTCAGGATACTCCTCAGCATTCTCTGCATAGCGTTTTAAAAACGCTTTCAACCCAGCAACTCTGATTCCACCAGATTGTAGTTTTCTGTGAATAACATTTCTGACTCATCAGAAGAATACAATACAAGACGTTGTTTCCATGTATTTTGATTTTGCCACTTCCCTTGGTCATATGGAATAATATTTCCCTCGCATAGTATTCCCGTTAACATATAAATATCTAACGGCGTAACTCCTAGAAACAACATTTTGAAATTAATTTTCTTCTATAAATCGTAAAGTTTACATAATCTAAAGTTTGAATCAACTTAATGTTTTGCATAATCTAAAGTTTGCATATATAAAACCCAAAAATAAAAATGCAAAAAATTAGTTAGAGAATAAACAAACTTACCGCATTCAAAATCTCTAAAATAGAACGCATTTATAGTCTTCCACCAACGTTTTAATAATACTTGAACAACAACGTTCCTATGGTTCTTGGGGTTTAACGAATAAAAATTATGCCACGGAACTTTTGATTTAACTACATCAGGAAGCCACTCATACACGGTAGAAAATTCAGTTGACCCACCTCTTAGGTTAGTATACCGAATTCTTTCTTGATGGCCTGATATATGACCTTTAACTACAGCAGTGCCCGCAAGATGTCTAACCTCTTCGAACCCCTCATCTATATCCTGATTCCAGTCTACTCCAATACTTGGGCTGCCTCTTGGTTGACCTTTTCTGTTTCTTTTGGCTCTTAAAATTCTACTCATTGCGACAATATTTTTTTTTTACTCTAGATGATTTTGGTTTTTTAGATGTAAAAATGAGAAGGAGATGTAAAATTGTGAAGAGAACTTGGTTATTTATAGGCGACCGAAATTCGATCGTGGGCTATGACCTTTATGTCGAGAGAAATAGTGGTCATCGCCCAGAGCATTTCCCATAATGGCGGACCATGTTTGTCCAGCCACATGGCTAGACAAACATACCCATTTGAGAGGGTGCATAGGATCTGGCCTAAGGCAGTAATTATTGAAACATAATAAGGAAAGTTAAGAATATATCTTGAAAGAGGTCTTGCTCTAGAACCCTTCGTTTTTATTATTGGACATGCTTTACCAGGTTTAAGTATGTTCAAAATAGTCTGCATTGCAATTTGCATGGGCATATTGGTTATTAATTTAAGCTATGAGTATGGTAATTAAGTCTTTGAGTGACGATGTCAATAACACGAGTTTAAAGCTCACTACCATTAAATTTTCAATCGATTAAAATAAATAGAAAAATTGTCATAGGGTAATATGGAAGGAATGATGTGAAATCGTTTTTCAAAACAAAATGCCTAATCATGAATCTGTTATTGCTAGAATTATACATCATCTGAATTTGCATACTCAGATAATAGATGTTCCTAATAATAACACTAAAAAATTTGCTCATAACAATAATAATTGGTTACCACCTGACCCAGGAATTGTTAAAATAAATGTTGATGCTTCTTATTATTATAATATTATTAATCTAGGTTTGGCTTTTGTCTTGTGTAATATTGCAGGTGACTGATAAGGAATGAAACGTGTTTTCTAAGTAAGGAGCACTAAATCCAGAAAAAGAAGAATGCCTCGCAGTTAGAGAATCTATCAAGTGGGAAAAGGCGATGCATCTCAGTCATATACAAATTGAAGTTGATGCTAAAGTATTCATAGAGTCAATAATAAATCATATCTCATCGGTTAGATGGGAGAATAGGAGAATAATTGAGCAAATCAAGTTGTTACTTAGTGAGTTCATTAGCCGGAAAGTGTCTTATGTTAATAGAGAAAGTAATCGAGTTACAGATTACTTATCTAGGTATGTCAGGAAAAAAAAATCTAACTGTGAGAGTTACGACAACTTCTCGATATGGGTTTCCAATTTTTTATTATAGGATAAATAAAAAATAATGTAATGTCTTAAGCTATCTAGTGAAACTTTTCTTATAAAAAAATTGGATAAGTTTTTTTTATTACATCGATCTTCATGGGAAAATATATTTTTATAATATAAAACAAAGCATGGGCAAGTTAGGCTAGATTAAGAAACGTTATGATTTGCCTAGGGAATATATAAAGAGTGGACAAGATTTGTTTGGACAAGTTATTAGGCTAAATAAATAAGTGTCAGGATTTTTCTAGGGAGTTTATAAATCAATGGTTATGGTTCAAAGCAAGGTTTGACTAATTTAGCCTAGATAAAAAGTGGCTAGGATTTATCAAGGGATAAGATAAAATCAACGGTTATGGTTTTCCAAACCAAACACTATCTTACCTATGATTAAATCGAGGGCATACTCAGTCATTTACCATGTCTAAAATCTAAAACCCGTTTGTTTATCACTTAATCTATCATTTCACGCATATAAACAATACCATGATTCACTCAGGTTCCATTTTTGAGAACTATGTTGTTATTCATTGGCGTGTCCTTCCTTCTTTGAATATTTGTATATTTTCTACGGAAAATCAATCAGAAAAAGTTGAAAAAATTCAAATAAAAGGTATGATTTTATAAGTTTCAGTTTCTGATTCCTTGAAGATCCAAAAGTTACTTGTCTAAAATTTTAATTAATTTTTCAGTATCAAGTTTGATAAAAGTCATGGGTTTTTATTTCGTTAACATCATTAGTTCAATTCTTCATCCTCTTACTTTGGTAAAGTATTGTAACCCTTATATTTTATGAATTGCTATTTCGGTAATTTATTAAACTGCATGTTGATTTTAATGAAGATTTGAGAAAAATTACAAACCGTAATTATGTTACTTTGGAAATTTTTTGTTCAATAGTCTAGCTTTAGGATTGAATTTACTTTAACGTTGGAATTATTGTATCCTTAGTTATTCATGCTAGGATTGGTCATTGGAGGTCTCTACAAAGTCCGTTTTTTTAAATTGCTGAGAGAGTCAAAGGGGTACAGGTAGTTTATTTACCGCGAAAATACAAAAAGAATCACTTTCATCATAAGAGAAGGAAAACTTCAATCACTAGAGTTCCATGAAGCTACCGAGTGTTATATTTGGTTATTTAGCAAAAAATATTGATATGGGTATCCTCCTCTATCAATCACCTTTGAATTTGTTGAAGTATGCCTAATCGTGATGTGGAATTTTCGGTAGTATATTTGAATTCATTCCTTAGTAGTGAGAGAGAAACAAAATCGGATGATGGTGGTTTCTTATCTTTCTGTCTTCAAATTTTGATTCCTATATTTTCATAGGTTATTGGTTTAGAGTTGTTATTCATTGTTGTATGTTTCCGAGTTTTATTTTAGAGGTATGTTTTCTTTATCATTATCTTCTTTGCTCCTCTTTACAGAAACTATAGGGATTGTATCGATTGGGGGTGTATAATTGTGAATCAAAATGCGCTAAATTACTTCAGAAAATCTCAGTTTACTTGAATAGAAGAAGAACTAACAACAGTGCACTAAGAAAATGTAGAGATTTTTCTTATCATGGCAAACTTTTATTGTACTAATTTTTTTTGTCTTGAAGTATTCTCTTTTCGCATGAGATTTTAAAATTTTATTATGTAGGAGACTCATTAGTTTGATGGGGGATTGGTCTTAGGGTTATGTACATCAATATATGATATCAGCTTGAAAAAATGAAACTAACAAGATGAATGAGGTTATAGATACAATATATTTTATAATTTATATTATGTGCTTATAAACTCGCTATCATGAGAACCTTGGTGGTGAAAAAGTAAATGATGGATCCTCCAAGGTAACTAAAGACAAGAATAAGCAAGCCCTGTAATATATGTACTTACAGATGATGCATGACCAGATGACACCAAAGTTCTGGATTATTCATCATTAGGAGGGGAGTCTGATAGTAATACTCTAACAAAAGAGTTAGATTTTTTCAGCTACAAGCAGAGATGGAATGTGAACTGCAAAATTTCTAATCAGGTAGAACTTTTAGAATGTAGCATGTCACTTCCTAAAGCGGAATCATATTGTAAACGGATTGGATTCTTTTTTTAGTATGCATCAAGTCTCTTTGTATATTTGGCGAGAATCAATAATTGTACTTCTAAAGTTAGTATTCTCTCATTTGTTAAAATTTCGTTAATTATGTCTTTTAGTAATAATCTGATTGTATGTTTATCAGTATTGTTGTTATTACTATCAATCAAGTGTCATTCTATTGGTAGTGATTAAGCTATTTTCATTCTTCGCATTTTATTTTCATACCGCACCACTCATTATAGTGGTCTCATGTTGTGGAGGGGGGGGGGGGGGGATCTATAATGAAAGATGATAAAATTCTGCAATGAAAGTAAATATATTTCTTGCGGATCTTCTGGTTTATCTACGTGAAGAAGACTATGAAATTTGTGGGGCTATCCTTGAGAGACCTACATGTATTTATTTTATTTTCAAAGTTGAACTTGAATTGAAAATTATTTCATGTTTAGTTTGTTAGATTTAAGCAAGTTAAAGAACAATTTTACTGTTGTGTGAGTGCGATTTTATATTTGTAGGAGCAACAATTTACAGTTCCATTTGATGTGATTTTATATTTGATAACTGATGGAATTCAGATTTACCCTCTTCGATTATGGTTTATGTAATTTTCTTTTAATTTAGTGGTGGTATAATAAATTGCGGCCTAAAATTTCCCAATACTTAAGCCTATCAATGATTTTACCATATACATATGTACGTATGTGTGTGTAGCAATGAATTTACCAATAATTTATGGGACAAATGTGCATTATCAGTAGGTCTATTTGGTCACCTTTTCTCATATTGTGATAAGTTAATGGCTTTATCGCCTACAACCTGGTTATGTTATTAACATTGCAATGGCATTAAAATCTATGCAAGTTATCTTCCTTATTAGTATGTATATGTCTAGATTGATTCGCATAAAAGTTATTTCTACCTTTCTATGAGATATCAAAATGATTTAGCAAGTTGTAAGATTTAACTGAGCAGAAATATTTGTTAAAACTTCGATGAACTTGCATCCATTGCAGAGAGTTTCAGTTTCCATTAATTGATCATCTCCTTTCATCATTGCAGCCGAATGAATAACAACTCGAGCCATCAGAAAATTTGGATGTCATGATGCTTGACTTTTACACTTATTCATGTTTTTAACTAAGGTTAGGGATTTATATCCAACTCCTGCATATAGTACTAACAGGTCGGTTATAATTTTTTATTGTCTACTCTTGATAAAATTGAAAGTACCATTATATACGTATTCTCTAATAACATTTAAATAGCATTCCTGTTAGATAGCCATGTAAACATATTCAAAATTAAAAAGTTCAACCTCTCCAAAAGTTAAATATATTTTACTTTCATCCAATGTCAGTATATTTAAAAGTCAGTATATTTTAAAAACGTGGAATATTGGATATAATGTCATGATAAATATGTTAGTGCTATTGTTTTAGCGTACTTCTGTTCATAAAAAATTGCTTCTCTGCGATTATCTTCATTTTAATTGACTATTAGTCACTGCCTTCACTGGGGGCATGGGGAATTCCTATATTTTTTATCTCTTAGGAAAGCATCGTGTATACGTTTTTTGATTATTCTATTTCTCATAGTATATACATATTTGGTTCTTATGTTAATGATATATAGTGGTGGTCATGTTTTTTATTTGTGTAACGGTACGTATTTTAGGCCCTCTAAAACTTGGGCAAAGAAAAAAGTTAAGTGAGTAAAATGTTAAAAAAATAAATGTTTGAAATGATGCATGTTGTCGATGCTACAAGTTACAAAATGTTTATGCGTAAATTTCGAGAGCAAGGCTACTATATATGTGTTCTTATAGAATACGAAATATGTTGGATGTGAAAAACTATACTAACTATAAAATAAAATTATATCGTTCTTGATTTATAATTTAAGGAGAGTTAGTTATTCTCAGCATCACAATAATAATAATTAATTTTGTGTAACATGTCTTAATAGGGATAACATCACACATATTGGATACAATATAGATTATGTAACTCCTTTTCTTTGTGTCATAGATAATTCTCCCTATACTTTATTTATTTTGTTTTTTTTTCCTTCGTTTCTATTATAGCTTATTGTTTTCTATTGCCAAGCTTTATTCTATTATTGGAAAGATGAACTCAGATCATGTTGCATTTACTTTAAAAATTTGATCTTTTATCCTCATCCAAAGGACAATGTATAAAATGTTGTGTAGATTCTCCTTATCTGTTTTGCTAATTTCAATCATTTCATATTATAAGGATAAAAGGTTGGTTGAGTTTATACGTTGAAAAAAAAGATATAATTGAGATTAGTTAATAAAAGTTAATACTAACTTAACTTATGCATAAATAAACAAATAAAACAAGGATACTTTTATAAACAAGGTCACTTATCCGTATTTTGAATTTTATTTTGTTAATAAATAAAAGGATTTCACTCACAATATTGACCTTATTAGAGCAAGCATAATGATATCCTTTTTTATTGTGGTCTTTTTCTTGGCCATTCCTATACATGCGGAGAAATCCAAGTATTATGGTGACCAAAGATAGAAATAGTCATTAGATATTATAAAATAAAATTATATAATATTAGATAGAGATGTAAAATGTGTCAGCGTTGTGCTGGCACAACACACGAAGAAGCGTGACTACCATATTGTGCTAAAATTTTAAAGTATGGTGCGTTTTTTAGTGAAAAATCGAAGCACATCATGACATAATATACTAATAAACGCGTTATGCCGTTCCTTTCGATGCCGATATATTTATTTTATATTTTTTCAAATAAAACATTTTTTATATATTTACACAATGAGTAATTTAATAAAATTTTAAGATAATTATAATAAATTTAACAAAAATAATCAAAATTTTATATATAATATTATCTATTATTAGATTTTATTATTAAAAATCAGAATATGATTTTACATGATAACAGTTACATCATTATTTTTTTTATTATCAACTGAGCGCTAGAAATGACATTTAAAACATTAATTTATATTTTTAAAATTTATTATTACTTAATAAATTTAAATATTATATGTATGTTATCATAGAAATTAGTTAACATAACAAATTAAAATAGAATGGCCCAAAGTTATCTAAACTAAATACTTTTTGTGAAACATACATGAAATATAGTGTATTATGTTGTGTTTTATCCGTGTCGCATATTGTGCTTTGTTTCATGCTTACCTGTGCCATGTTGTGTTGTGTCATGTGCCTATTAGGATGACATAATACATCACAAGAAGTTACTTTGATGTTCCCGTTCGTGGCGTGTGCATTTATTGATGACACAGGGCGAATAATATGCTCCTCAACAAAAAAATAAATAAAAATGTTCCCTTACATTTCCCTTTTCATTGTATGTTTTAAACTTAGAAGAAGTATAATATTCCTTGAATTGATAATCTTCCACTTCGGTTGAGTAAGGAGGATCAATCTTTGTCGTGACCGTCATCTTCGTCGTGCGATAATTGGCTTCCAGATAGTTGGAAATTGTATCCTATGTGACTCCAGCCAAATTCTCCTTCATTTTAGCTTTATAACCACTAGCCTTTCTTGATAGGATAACTCTAGGTTTATCTTGACTTTGATTTCGGGTTTGCTTCATCAGTTCATACATCTCTTGTTGTTGTTGGATATGCCCATTCTCCGTACCTTGTAATTCCTTTTTAGATGAGTTAACACCCTCGTTCAACTTCTTTTTTTATTTGATAAAATCTGCTTCTGGTCCCGACACAGACACTCCTTGTACTATAGGCGTGGCGACTATTGCGTGCACTTGAACCTCCTCGTCGCTATCTTCGTGTACATCCTCAATTAGAAAGTAGTATGGTCACGCAGAGTGTTGTCTGCTCTCACTTCTACTTGGCTTTTTCCTTTCCTACTATACCCTTAGCATTTGATTTGAATCGATCCAAGTCCCCAAGCCCCAATCCTTTTATACATTTGGGCTTACAAAAATTGATAATGAACCCTCTTGCCCTATTGATTTTCATGTATCAACAATAGTAATTAATAACTTATTATTTACTATAATATTTTACGGACTCGAGAAGACTGAGGATAACTTTTCATCGGTAGTTATATTTTCGAGCGGCAAGTCATTGGAAATTAGGTAGAAAGTTTCCTACCATTTCATCTAAGATTCTTAGGATCTCAAGGTTTTTTTCTAATGACTCCTTAATTGAATGGTTAAACAATGTAAAATACTAATTGCTCCAAATTCATAGGCTAGGCGGTAAATCACTTCTCTAGATTGGATGTAAAAATATTTTTAAATTGGAACATATTTTGGATTTCATGAGTTTAGACACGATATTTTTTTTATTTTTTTTTTATAGATAACAATTCCAGAGAGCCAATTACAATAAACACCACTACTTCTGTAATGTAGATTACTAGTCCAGTTTGAGGTTGTATGAGATTTTTATGGTTTGATAAACTAAACTCCCCTGTGATGATGGGCATTAAATAGTCTAATTTTTTGTCGTACCAATGTTTAGAAGAGATACTATCTGTGCTAATCATAACCAAGTTTAGAGTCAGAAAATTTGCATATTTATTGGTACTACTAAGACTGCTAGCTTCAAATGTTTCTTACATTACTGCAGCCATGGTAAATCTCTAGCCAATTCTCTCAGCACATTCCTCTTACCAGCTTGATAATTTGCACTGAATCTGATTCAAACTCAATCTTACTCCTTAATTTCACCGCCCAGTTGAATGCCTCCCGAGCTACTTTCAAATTTATGCTTATCGAGACCTCTTGGTTGACCCCAATTTCCGTAGCTTTTTGCAGCAGACTTTGCTGTCAGAAAGAATTAGAGGAATGCCTAATTTTTTTTTATTATTGTGATAAACAAAATCTATGTTCATCTTTATAGAAAAGATAACATGTAAGTATTGTGGTCTGATTTATATGGTTTTGTTTTCAGCTCGTTGCTTAGAATAAACAATATGTATAGGATTGTTAATGTCATTAACATTGAAAACAAGATGAGCATTTATAAAATTTGTTATATTTTTAGTTGTTTCTTCAGGTAGGGGCTTGAATTTATCAAACACTACAATGTATCTTTCTTTCCGTACGTGCCATAACACAATGACACATATTTTCTTCCAGCTTAAAGTATCATGCATACTGCTAGGAGAGTTTACAAGGTCAGTAAAGTTATTCTATTTTTTTTATAAATAAAACTGAATTTAAATTTTAAAGCTTGCCAAACCTGGTCCACAAAGTGACAATAAATAAACAAGTGGGATGAAAGACTCCCTTTGGCAATTGAAGATCTTGTAAGTGTCTTCTACATAGTGTAGAATTTTACCTACTCTTACTACAGTGGGCAAGATTGAATGTACAGCTTTCAAAATGAACATTTGCACATATGAAAAAGTTTTCAGCTTCCAAATTACTCTCCAAATTCTTCTTTGATAAATCTTGGATTGCAAGACCATTGAGTAACTTGTTCTTAAATACAAAGGGAGACCAATAATCCCCGCACAAGGACAATTAATAACTCCTACTGAACATAGAAGCTGTTATCCTTTGGCTAAGAATAGGTCTCCAATAAATCTTTTCATTCCCTTACTAAGCACATTTGGTTTCTAATACTCTTAGAGCATCCACAGTGGGGCGAGTAAAACCTGAATCAAACCCAAATATACTCTTTGGTCCGCCCAAAATCAATCACAATGGAAGGATTATATTTGGGTTATAGTCCAGATTTTTTACTGTTTGGGATCAAAAGTGATCCGAGAGTTGGACCAAAATCGAATTTGGTGGAGCGTGAAGGTAGAAGTACATCTCGTGACAGACGTAAAGTTAGCAGTGCGTCTCGTGCCAGGCGTGAAGTAAATAGTGCGTCTCATGATCCGACGCAACTCAAAATCACGCTTGTGATAGGCGTTCACATAAGATCACGCCCCGCTGGACGTTAACTTTGCGTACGCTTGCCAATGAGGCGTTAACCAAAATGTCGCCTGTCTTGGAGAAGAAGTCCACAGGAATCAACAACATTCAAGAATGAAAATGTTACTACAGTACCATCCACTATGGTTTGGAGAAAGAAAGGAGCTGTTACACCAGTTAAGGACCAATGACAATGCAGTAAGTAATAAGATTTCCACACATGAGTGATTCCCAAGTACACTGTTTATGTAGCTAAAAAAAATCAACAGAAAGTTTGATTTACATCAAAATGTAAGGAACCACATGATCTAGCATTTCCATCTTTTGCTTGCAAAGATAACACCTTCAACAAGCGTAAACCTAGACATCCACTTTTTTATTTCCATCTTATGTCCCAACAGGCGTTCGTCTACACCCACGCCTGATATTTAGGTGTGTTGTTACCCGTGCGTTTACCATCAGACGTTATTTTGGACTGCGTCTCCCATCGAGCATTTATCCAGCGTCCGCCCTAACCAAGCGTTTCACTAGCATACGCCCATCCAACACCCATCCAACAGACGTATCCTTATATATATGCGCCCAACGCCAAATGTAAACTCTGATTTCGCCTGATACGTTTCACGCGGAGTATAAACAAAAAAATTTAGTTTTTACTCTTTAGTTTTACTCTTTACTCCACTCATAACTGTGGAAGCTTTTACTAAATCTATCGTTATTTACCTGTTTTTTGTTTTTTTCAATTCGACGTCCAATTTTTCTTTGGATACAATTTCAGAATTAAGATCCAATTTAATTTAGCCACTCGATTCCTATAAAAGATTCCTGCCTCTGTCCCCGAACGAAGATGAATTGTTACAAAATAAAGACTTGAATTTTTACCTTTTATAGTTAAAGTCAACCCACACTTGACTGGAGGACTGGACTATAGCCTGATTGGTTTGCTTCGGAGTTTTGTCTTTTTATTCATATATCTACTATATACACTAGAACCAAGGTTGTACCATACCGGATTTCGGTTCGTACCGGTTGAGAGCGATACACTGGTACGCCGGTATACCGGGGAAATTTCGATTTAAATATCGGTGGAATATCGATGGATATATTTTATACCTATAATTTTATGAAAAAATACTAGTTCACATTTTATAACTATTAGTTACTTTAAGGTTATGCCACCAACCCAATATGTTCCTTTATTTCTTTATTTTCTATTTGCCACCTAATCCTAATTTCAAATTTTGAAATCTGTAAATATACTGGGAAGGGGTTTTGACTTTTGAGGATGAATTAATCACCCTTTACACACCAGTTGATCATTCCAGCTACACCCCACATATGTTAACATAATAAATTTTTTGCTCAGTACATATATTAACATAAGTCCAACCCATAATCTATAAACTACATACAATCATCAGTCTATCCAATGAATCATTACCTTTTAAAATTCAAAATCTCTGCTTGCATCATCTATTATGCAATCTCTCTCTCTAGAAACAATGTCTAGGTGGATACTGCTTCTTTGCTCTTCTTTTTTTATCTAGTCAACCATATTTATTAAATTTAAAAATATTTTTTAGTTTTGTAGGAAAGATTTAAATATGGTTAATCAAAATTTAACAAATATGCCTATCCAAACAATTTTGACTTAAGAGTTTGAAACGGGAAACAGTAAGAATATATCATGATTGCGGCAGGTTTATCAAATTTCATGGGACTACGTGGTTACCAGTCTGATGGATCCAGGGGTGAGGACATATAAATGTAGTAACTCCAATAAAATTTAATAAACCATGTAATAATTTTAATTTATTTTATCTTTTCGATAAATCACTTATTAATTTATTTATTTTTTATTTCATAAAATTGATGTTTTTATGTTTGTACAATTTTTAAGAAAATAAGAAGATACGGTTATTTTTACCTGAGACATACTCCAACTATTTAAAACCTATTCAATAAGTTAAAATAGGATTAATTTGAAATAATTTAGAAAAATCCTTGTTCAACTATTTTTATTAATGGTTGTGTCAATAATTTAATTAATTGTTAGATTAGTTCAAGTAATTAATTAATTATTATTATCATTATCATTTATATATTTATTTTTAGTTTTTTTTTATTGTTTTACTTTTTATTAATTAAGTTATTTCTAGTTTTTAACTTTTTTTATATTTTATATCTATTTTTTTTATTTTTTATTAGTATTCATATATATATATATATATTGTAAAGATTCTTTTAGTTATGTTGTTCTTCGTTTGAAGAACATGAACCAGAATCGGCAGATACAACGAAAAATATCTGTCGATTCGAGGATCAATATGATTTTTAAAATTTTATATAAATTAAAATTGGTAGGATGGAAGCATTTTATTTTCCGATTATAAACAATCACATATATATTATAAATATTATTTTATTTAATTAGAATCGGCAGGTATTTAGTTATGTTGTTCTTCGTCTGAAGAACATGAACCAGAATTGGCAGATACAACGAAGAACATCTGCCGATTCGAGGATTAATATGATTTTCAAAATTTTATATAAACTCTAATCGGTACGATGGAAGCATTTTATTTTCCGATTGTAAACAATCGACAAATAGATAGGTCAATGTCCGTCGATCGAATCCTAAAAAAAATACCAAAAAAATGAGTTTGGTAAATAAGAATCAACATTATTTAATGACTTATTTGCCGCTTCTGGATGTTGTTCTTCGCCAATAAAGAACATGAACCATAAACCGCAGATACGATGTAGAATATCTGCCGATTTTGGTATGAATATAATTTTTAAAGATTCATATAAACCAAAATCGGCATGTGAGAAGAATTTTATATACCGATTATACCCTAAAAAATCCGAAACATCAGCATTTCTTTTAACAAAAATAGGCTGATATAACTGTCCACATCCACCAACTCTGGGAACAATCGGTCATCATTCAAGTTCCATATCGGCCGATTGTTCTTAAACCCATATTTAAAAAAAAAAATCAAAAATTTCGGTTTGATATCTTTTCTGTTTTGAGAGAAATAAGAATAGATCAAAAGAAAAAAAAAAAAAAGAATATTTAAAAATAATAACTAAAAAGTATTAAATAAAATAGAATAAGTTAAAGTAAATAATGAGGGTAGTTTAGTAGTTGCATCCATGTTATACACCCCTTAATCTTGGTGGGTATAGAATTTGGTAGACATCAAATTAGAAATTTTAGGTACTTTCTCCAATTATACCATTATGGATAACAAAATAGTAAAATTTAGAAATAATATATCTCTCGAACTATGCCATGGAAATTTATAAACTTTCTATCATTGGAAAGCATTTTAAAACACTTACCTAACGGATATAAACATGACTATCAAATTATCCTGGCTAATTTAAGGCCTACCCAATTTCGCTCACAACTAGAGACTAGGATAAGGGGTGTCTAATTTTGATCAAAAATACCAAACTACACTCTAATTAACCCTAACACAAAAACCAAAATATAAATGAAAAATTATTTCTATTTTCACCCACTTTTCAAATCTATTAAAAACCCGAAAATAAAAAACGACTTTTTATTTCCATCTAAATCCTCCAAATTCTAAAAACTATAAACTAACTTTTTCTCTATCTACTCGGATCTCCCATCCCATTCGTTTTATAAGATAAATCTCTACAAACCCATTTTATTAATAGTATTTTTTATTAATTTATACGCTTAAAAGTTATTTTTTGTGAATCAAAATGCTAAAACTTACCGGAATCGGTCGATATAGATCTGTTGTATCCACCAATTTTGGTTATGTTCTTCATGGACATGAAGATCATGCAGGCCAATCGGTGGATAAGATACATGCATATCCTTCGATTTGTGTTGAATTTCTTCATAAAAAAACACATCTAGAATCATTTTAATACGGTATATTGTATCCACCGATTCTAATGTTTTCATATATATTTTTAGTTTTCACATATAAGAATTAGTGGATAGGACACATATTTATCCACCGATTCTGGTTGCTCAGCTAACCACTGAGATTGTTCCATAACCACTATACCATCTCATTCCGTCCTCCTGATGGTTGCTCTTGCCACGTAAATTTGCCTCAAAATTGATAAGATTTCATTGTCATCTTCCGCAATCTTTCTAAGGATGTTACTTGGTTTACTTGCTTTATTGACTTTACCGTTGCGAATAGATGAGTTTTTGACCCAAAAACGGAAGAATATTCAATAAAAGATTATGAATCGTCATGATTATGACAAACATTCATCACTTTAGAAAGCTTATATACACTATTGAGTCTATGCACTATAATCTTAAAAGGGAATTCATGCTTATTTTATATGTAGACCCTCGGCGTCTTCTTCACATGCGGTTGTCCTTTTCTCTGCGACTTTCAATCTTGCTACTTCCCTCGTAAATAATTTCTAAACGATCATGCCTTGAACGATGACCTAATACTAATGCACATTTGATTTTTATGCCTTTGTCCACAAATTATTGTTTTGCATCAGATTCAAATTGATCGTCGCCGAGCGCTTTAATACTAAATTAGTGTAATAGTGGATAGAAATATCAAGACCCTTATGAGACACAGATTCAAATTGATCGTCGCCGAGCACTTTAATAATCAATAATATACACCAAAAAGTTAGGCCAACACAATCAACAGATAAGGGACAATCTTGTCGACCGATTGCTAATAATCGACCTTTAGGTACATAAACATCTACCGATTCCACCTGGTCTTGTTTTTTGGGAAAAATCCCCAAGTGTTGGAATCGACACACGTGAACTGACTTATGCTAATTCTAGCATTCAACCAAGTGCAATTTTTCTGGTCATTTTCTTTATTACAAGCTACTCATATAGCAACATATATCGGCCGATTGTATATTTGGTGCTTTTTGGAAAAGTTTCCAAGTGATACAATTGGTCGCTATGTGAGTCCATAACAACCGGTTTTTTCACCTAATAATCCCGCCAAATATGAACTACAAATAGTATGTTGTTCATGACCATACCTGATAGACACATTTTAGTGTCTAAACTGCACCTTAATTTCTAGTGAGTTAGTATTCGATTTTGTGTCTATTACGTGTTTTTATGCTTTTGTAGGTACATTAGAAGAATAAAGATTTGTGGAAAAATTGGCTCAAAAAGTGTTCAAGGCACCCGGGAAATTGGATCAAGGCACCCACACTTTGGATTTGGGCACCCTTGGATCGGGCTGAGCTGGGTCGGGTCAACCCAGCGGGTCAACCAGGTGAGTCAACCCAGCGAACCAGGCGAGTCAACCCAGGATCGGCCGATCCAACTCATCGGGATTCTCCTGATTCAACTGTGCACTTCAATTCGCGTGAGAAACAAGTTTTTGTTGCTTCCAGATTGTTCTAAACACTCATAGTTATCTCACGCAAGTCATAAACATCAAAAGATCCCGTAAAATCAGCTCGGAAATCATGAATTTGGCCGGAATTATGTTTCGATTCGGATTGAGAATTGTGGGTTGTTTTAGAGAGTTCTATTAGGTTTAGAACTCTCTC
Organism: Papaver californicum; assembly: GCA_023531435.1. Lineage (NCBI taxonomy): Eukaryota > Viridiplantae > Streptophyta > Magnoliopsida > Ranunculales > Papaveraceae > Papaver > Papaver californicum. Next base: position 5,440,276 of record JAJJMC010016780.1, read on the forward strand.
TAGGGTTTCTACTACCTATATTAACCAAGAAAAGCCAAGAAAATCGACTACGAAAGCCTAGAGAAGAATTTAGAAATTTCGGGCAACTATTCCGTCACCGTCCGGCCACTGCTACTGCACCGGCCGGCTGTTCTTCATCCATCTCTGCCGGAGAAGAAGACTCAGTAACTTTTATAACTGTTGCTGATTTGAATTTTCCTGTTGTCTATTGCTTCAAACCCTTTGTTGCTTAAAACTCTTCTGTAACAGCTGAACCCTCTCCTGTAACCCATATAAGCGTATCAAATCAGCTGTTACAGCGTTATTCACCTTTGTAATTGATATTTTGAGCAATGAAATCAACTTTTGAGCAAGTTTTCTTCACCATGGGCTAAGTCTAATTACTGGGATGATGGATAAGGTAATTTTCTCAATTTTATGTGATTTAATTATTTTCTAATAATTATTTATAATTCTTTTATTATTAGAATTGCATAGTTTTGAATAGTAAAAACGGTTTTCTTTCAACAGTTGTGCTTTTGCCTGATGGATTATGCTTAGTTAATTAATTTTGATAGTCCATGCTTGTGATTTACCTCTGTTTGTTAGCATAAAAAAACCAATTTTGGCAATTATTTGTGCTTCAATTAATTTAAAAAAGAATTATCTGATTAATCACATAGGTTGTTAGATTTACCTGATTCCTGATTCCTGATCCTTTAAAATCATTTAAAAATCATCCTTAGGTTATTTAGTCTTTTTCTTACTCCTGGAATTTTCTAGAATTAATTTAAATCATTATTTTCTAAAATCATTACCTTTACAAGTTCGAGAATCGAACTCTTTATTTACCACTTCTAAAATTACATCAATTTTGATCCTTAGGTTATTTAGTCTTTTGTTCATGACCATACCCGCCGATCGTAGTTCATAATATATTAGGAAGATATAGAATCGACGGGTGTGGTGCCGTCGTACCCGCCGATTCTGGGTTAAACTAGGCCATAAAATAATTTTAAAATAGAACAAAATTCCACCTTTTGGCGATTATAAAGCTACAAATACATGTTTCGAGATCCTTAGCATGTATACCTGATGATTCATAGCATTATGATCTTCATTTTCCAGGTTTGATTCTTCATTTGCTTGAATAAAATCCTCAATTGTGCTTTGATTTACATGTTCTTGTTTATCCGACAAATAACCCAAATCAATAGGATCACGATAATCTGGTTGGCGATTTGTAGATGCACTAACTTCTTTATCACCACTAGAATCTTCGTCGTCACTATAAAATTTCATTTTTGCTACCAAAATCATAAAATCCTAGTTTTCCTCGAGTTCTTCTTCTTTTTCTTCTTCAAAACTTTTTTAAACAAATTTTTTACTCTAATTCTCACCATCTAACACTAATTATAATCATTTTTCGACCACTAATTAATTTAACACTAAATTAAAATAGTTAATATTAATTAATCAGGAATAAATTAACTATTAATAAAAATAGTGGGAAAAAGGTTTTTTTTTTTAATTTTACTTCAAAATATTTTTTTTAACTTTTAGTGATAGGCCTCAGATAAAATAAGTAGATCTCAAATTAATCAGGTAATTATACATATTTTTTATACAAATTAATTTTAAAAATATGATCTTATTTAATAATAAATATCTATTTATGGGGTAAATAATTAAAATGAAAAAAAAATCAAACGAGGGGAGTACTTACGTAAGACAGCTCCAAGTTCTTGGTGTGAGTGTGTGACAAATTACAGGTTAGAAAGCTATGCGTTAACTATCCCAATCGGTAGTATCGTCCAAGAACTTTTGTAGAAATTAAATACTAAAACCAACTATATGAGGTAATCATTTATCTCCTTTTTTCCCCTGAAAAAGTCATGTCTAGTTGTTATGATTAGCATGCTAACTTTGCTACTATATTTCAAACTAAATTTTACCTAACATTCTTATAACGTCCATAAATAAAAGTCAAAATAAGGACGACTCAAAAATGTTCAAAAGTAAAGATTCCTTCTAAAATTGAAAGCTGAAACCAGATGAAACCACTTCTGTTTTGGTTTTTTTCATTTTCATATCAAGATACCGATTATTTTGATAAAAGTATGGGCGTAGGGCAAAGTATTACTATTAGTTTATTACTGAATCATAAACTGCATGAAAAAACTCTGCAAGGCTGCAACTAAATGAACTGATATGGTAAAGACATGTTTAGTTGTTGAACACGTTCGAATTTTTGTTATGTATTTTAGCTTATATATGACCTGGTAAGTTATTATATCTTTGTCCTTATCAAACAATTCCAAGCGCCAAATCCAATACATTTCCATTTAAATTTATAACGACTAAGAAATAATCTTTGATTTCGTTTTTCTTACAATAGCTTAGGTCAAATGTTGCACGATTTATATGGAACAATATCACTTTATAAATCAAGAAAGGGCTTTTTGCTGATAAAATACTATTTTATTACTCAAGTTGTAAATCTATCCCATTTTTTTCTTCAAATATATCAAATATGATCCTGTTTTTTACTTTTTCATCCCGTTTTTTTCAAACACCATTAACTGGTTGTTAACTGCCACATGTCACATTTCTCTCCCTGAGAAAAATACTCATTTACACTTATAAACTTTACCCAACTCAACTCACAGTTTAACTTACTGTGTCCAGTCAGCCCTTATATATATATATACACTGATCCACAACTGTTCATCATCCAAAACTGAATCACAAAAGTTAAAGCTCTACAATCCCAACTTAAAGTAAATAACATCAGTGGAATCAAAAATCAGACTTATGTAAGTTCTGAATCACAAAAACTAAATCTCTACAATCCATTATTTATGTACAAGATGAAACTAAAAACCCACTAGTCTTGCTGGTGCACACCTTAACTTCTTCCTCCACTACCACTTCTTCCCATACTTGTTCCTCTACCACCTCTTGTCCTGCCTCCTATTGCACTATTGCCTCCTCTATCAGTTGAACTGGTGCCAGCATCAGATGTAGCATGGAAACAAGACCTTAAGAAGCTTGCTCCTCTGCCTCCAACAACTTTGGATCCTCTAGCTTTCCCTCCTCTACCTTTTCCTTCTACTGTAGCTGTACTTGATTCTCCCTGAGAAGAGTTGGTGGAAATAACAGTTACTCCATCTACAGCAGTTCTTGGCCTCTTAGTTTTGGGATTAGACCCAACTGCAGCATAACCACATGTTGTCTTGTTATGACCAGTGAGTTTACATTTTCTACAAGTTCTCCCTTTTGTCTCAGAGTGTGAATCATCATAAGATCTCTTCCTTTTCTTTGATGGCCTTCCTGGTTTCGTCATTAGTATTGGAGGCTTGATAAGAGGAATTGGCATCTACATAAAAAGAAGACAACAAAATACTGAGTTATTCATGACAAGACATAAAAAGTTGTATTGCAGAAAGAAAACAGCAAAGGGCGAAGCAGCCTTGGAAAATGAATCAAGCAGATACTTCCAGCATGTAAACAAATAATCGCACTTGCATATCAGACTTAAAACCCTTGGAAATATGTAGATACAAACAAAGTAAGAGCATAGGAAAAGGAGTTAAACAGAATTGCAGACTACGGGAATTGCAGACTACGGGAGTTAAACATAAAACTAACAGACTTATCTAAGCGCAAAAAAATCCTGCGGATAGAAAATGATTGGTAAACCTGGGCTTAACTAACCAACCAGAACTGAAAAGAGGGGTAGATAACGGAACTACAATATCAACACATCAACATGCTCAAACAAAATAGGAAATGTACTCTTAAATAAAATAGAAAAAAAAATCTATATAGGACTCACTAAACTCATACTGCAAAATATATCATGTTTAACTCACAAACTCATTTCAGGGATGAGGGGTCAGGAACAAGTTAAGAGTAAAGAAAGTGAGTCTGAAATCATAATGCCAAGACCAAAGAACTAAATGCATCGTACAATTTCAAGCATACAGTTCCACAACTAAATGAGACAGAAGTTTCCCGCTTGGCCCAGGACCTTTTGCGTAAGGATCGACGACAAAGTAGTGAAAGTGAGTCTGGAAATAGACTTCATAGTCCAGAGGAAATAACTAGGATGGCAAAACAAATTAGGACTCTAAACTCCAAATCCTCTAAGAGTGTGATGGCTCGTTTTAAGAATGCAACACCTGATAGAGACCTATCTTCAAATATGAAAAGGGTAATCTGACTAGAATTGAAATAACTTATGATCCAGTATTGGACAACTAATATTAAACCATGACAATAGCATGAACTCAAGAGACTATAAGTCAATACTCTGCCTAGACAAAACAACTGATCGAGAAAACTAGGACGACATGGTGGTACATGGAAACAACAACATAATTATTTTTATTCGCTAAGAAAGTGAATATCCTAAACAGAAACATTCCAAAGAAGCAGAAAATTCATGTTCTATCAATCAAATATAAGAGGACAAAAAAGATAAACCCTAGCTTGGCGAATATGTGATGCCTACTAAGCAGACGATATGTCACAAAGATAAACCCAAAAACACTAGCTACCATGAACTCCTATATGTTATGTCAGGGTAAGCATAATGTAAAAGTTAATAGTACAATAAGTCACCTCTTCCCAATCTTCAAAATTGTCCAAAAGTTGAATTGCATGTGCATAAGTAGCTTTATATGCATCAATAGTATAATAATGGCTACAATACCTGTCAAAGACCAACAATAAACATTACTTTTATATTCATGATAAAAGTACAATGTAAACAAGTACCAAAATAAACATAACTAACAGATTAGGAAAATGGCTGCAGACAACAAAAGAAATGTTAAAAAAATATTATAAAATGGCTGCAGACAACAAAAGATAGTACACTTCTTGAGGATTAGAGTGAACTAACAAATTGCTTTGACTGAACTAACAAATTGTTGTGACAGAACTAACAAATTATGAACTAAACTGAAGTTAGTGAATATGAGTGAACTTGTGAATTTTAGTAAAATCTTATAACTTGAACAAGTACCAAAATAAGATGCAAGTGTAAGCCAATATGAACAAGTACCAAAATAAGCATAACTTAGACAAAAGAAATGTTAAATTTTATAAAACAACTGCAGACTACAAAAGATAATACATTTCTTCATAAAGTCTTTGAAAAGAGAAGATAAGTAATTCATCACCATTACATTGTCCAGCTGTATGAGTAGTAACACCACTACTTTGTCCAGCTACATGAGTAGTAAAACCACCACTTTGTCCAGCTACATGAGTAGTAACACCACTACTTTGCCCAGTAGGATATGATTTACCATGTCGGAAACTCTGCAGAAACTTAGCAAAAGACAGATCCACGCCATCTTCATTTTCATCATCCATGGGAGTACTTGGGTCATCTATAGGATGACATTCATCTTCACACTCATTAGCCAACTGGATATTCTCCACCTGACAAAGCATAACAGCCTCTTCTATAGCACTTGCTTGCGTACAGGCTTGACCCCAGAAAACATCATCTTCAATGCCATAGTCAACATCTACACCTTTACACTTAACCTTATCATCACCAAAACTAGCTTGGGTACCAACTATTTCCTTGGTCTTGGACTGTTCAGCAATTCTAGGGCTTCTCCTTAGTGTCCTTGGTGATCTGGAAATAACCTTTTTAGGTGTTGAATACCTAAGTAAAGTTGGGTTTGAAACCCCAGAAGTTGTTCCCATATCATCATCGACAATAATATTCAAATCCAACTCTACAAAACCATCGACTTCATTCACTTTCGCACCATTCCACTTAGCTAGAAAGTCAGAGTCATTTATCAAACTATATGGAAAACATTCATCAATCCACCAAAGAAGGTCCACATGTTCACTCTCTTTAAGATTTAACATATCATGTATTTTATTCCTAAACCGTAAAAGACTAGTAATATCAAAATCTAGATTAGGAAAATCTATCCTCTGCCCAGTATTAATCATTGTGAATCTAACATCTCTATGAGTGTATTTCATTTTTACATTACTAAGACCCCTGCAAAGTATAAACAAAACAACTTCAGAGAACATTCATGGGATAAACTTTAAAAACATAAATCATTAATATTAATAAATCACTAATAATAATAGAAGAGAATCTGAGATTATATTAGGGTTTACAGAGAATCTATAACTATATAATTGATTAAAGCAGAACACATAGAGAATCTATAAAACAACAGTAAAGAAGAAAAAAAAAGTTGGGGTTTCATTACCTTCCATACACGTCCATTAGTACTTCCATCAGTAAAGAAGATAACTTGAAAACCTTCAGAATCAGAGAGAGAGAGACATCTGTTGGAGAAGAGACGATGAAAGATGTTAGATGAAATGCACAAAAACAGATATACAAAACACAGACGATGAAAGAAGGTGTAACTAGGGTTTACGGTGATGAAAAAAGATAGATTTTTAGAGTCTTCAAAGTGGTGGTGTATTGAGAGACAGTTCAGAGAGGGAGAGACATCTGTTGGAGAAGAGACGATGAAATCCACAAAACAGTGGTGGTGTAATGAGCTGCAGCAAGCAGATCTACAAAAACAGTGATAAACCCATTAGAAATCATAAACCCAATTGAAACTTTACTTTGAGAACTCATAAACCCTAGAAACCATTGAAACAATTTTTAATTTTTTTTAATCAAAACCCTATATCCGCAGTCATAAATAAACTTGATGATCATGAATCAAATAAATCATACAAAAACGAGTTTCACCCATCAATCACAGAGACAACATGCAAATCTGAATCTAGAGAAAAAAAAATCAAAAACAATATCTGATTATTACCTCCTATGTCTGAAGATTTTGAGTCTTAGGTAGAGAGAGAAATAAATTGTGAAAAGATGATATTATGGGTTAGAAATGAAAAGAAGTGAGAAGATGATGTTTTGAGTCTTAGGTGTTGCTGATGATTCTCGAAAGAAAATCAGAAGAAAGTGAAAAGAGGGAGGCAAAAGAGAAGAGACAAAATAAAATCATAAGAAAGTGAGAGAAACTAACAGCAGCGCCGAAAGAGAAGAGAGAAAGAAATGAGAGAAACTCGTTTAAAACTAGGGTTAGAATTGAGAGTTCATCTATATCTGATCCAAATCACAACCGTTAGATAGATAGATTTCTAAAGTTTTCTTTTATGGTTAGAAAATGTTAAAATGGCGAAGAAGAAAATTACTATTTCGTCACGTCAGCACATAAAGTACTTAACGGTACAATAAATGAAAAGTTAACATGGGGACTGTTTTTACAATTAAAAAAACCGGGGGTATATATGTTAATCGGATTTAAATATGGGTCATATAGGCATAATCCCATCAAGAAATGTTGGAGGACAAAAATCGCTTGAAAATCTTTTTGGATTTTGTACGGAAAAAACATAGATATGAGTTGAGGCCATAAATGAAGGGGTATGGGCACATTATATCATAGAATTGGATCCTACTACCATGTGAAATGCCATGGCTCATTGATTCTGTGAGGACCCACTTCCACTACACTCTTCCTTTTCATGATCTTCTTCTCTTCTCCGTGTTTGACTGTCTAGTGCTGTAGTAGCAGCACAACTTCTGCTTAAAAGTGCCTATGAAATCATCATCGTTCTGATTTCTTTTTCTTTTCTTTATTTGTCTTTACGGCTTGTCTTTGTAATGTACTAAAACCCCCCAATATCCCCCAAGAAAAGCCATATCTTATACACAAGAATATTAGAAGGGAACTATTTAAATCGAGAGTGAGATCTGCAAGTAGCCTGTAACCATATAAAGGGTTTTATACCGTTACACTTTTTTTTAATAGAAAAACTTAGGAGAAATCTAAGAGAAAGTTACAGTTCCAGGCGCATGGAATTTTTTTTTATCCTGGTCATTGTTTTACAATAAGTAGCTAAACTGAGAGTTTTTAGATTATAAAATTTGTGGATAATTTGAAAATTGTTTTAACATAAAAGTAATAATAAAACGTTGTTCTTCTTTGTTCCTTCTAATGGAAGTATGGTAGGTAAGACTGAATCTTTCTTGAACAAAATTATTGTAGAACATTTTGAAACGAATTAAAATATCCATATTTTTCGCATGGATTTCCGTGTTTAAACAGTTCAAGTCTTTAGCCCACTGGAAGGCTAAGTATGCTCCTCTTGTGGCTCTCCAATCTCCATTGTGTCCTGGATGTCCTCGAGCCGTATGGTAGTTTCCTGCAAAATCATAAAAAGTTAGAGCAATATAAAAATAATTTGAATCAGGATGTTGGATAGTACAAATCTTTATCCTGGTCCCAAACACTCCTCTTGGATGAACATGAGAAGGAATTTGGGGTTCATCATTTGGATCCACAGTAAACATGAAATCATTTAGGATATGATCCTGCATATGGTGAATCTGTTATATGAACATAGATACTGCTTGATATCCTGAGTTTTTTTGTTAACATTTGGAATTATGTTATTGAATGTGAAGTCACACATAGATTTCCAAATAAATTAAACCAACAAACAGTAGCAAGGATGCATTTATCATAGCTTGGTTTATAGTTTGGTTCAAACCAAGTGTTGAGCCAATCAATGAAGGTAATATTATTTCTGAAAATCCCATGATTTAGGTCATAAATGTTATTCCATACTGCAGCAGCAGCAGGGCAACCCATAAACATGTGTGTCATATTTTCTTCCTCACTTTTGCAAACCTGACATATAGGATCAATATATTGCAGAATGCTGGCAGTTTTTGCATTTGTGGGAAGAATATTATGGGCATACTTCCTAATGAAGATGTGGATTACTGGGGTAACATCCAACTTCCACAGATTTTCCCAATCCAGGTAATGAGATTCATTTTTATATTTGAAATCAATTTTAGGCTTGTAGAGAGTCGTGACAGAGAATTTTCCATTGTTTGTTAGATTCCAAAGAATTTGATCTTCTTCTCCAGGATGAGTAATAGTGGCTTGAATTGCCACCGAATTCCCATGTGAGAAAAAATTGTCAAGTTTAGTGATATTCCAGCTGTCGTCCTCCATAAGCAAATGTTCAATCCTTAGCAAGTCCCTTGGGAAGTTTTCAGGTTTGAGGAACGGAGTGGTCTGATCTTCCATCCAAATATCATTCCAGATACTGATTCTCCTGCCATTTCTATTTTTTCATTTGTTGTGTTATTGGATATTACTAATATCTTCCAAAATGCCTTTCCAGATCCAAGAATCACCCACCTTCCATATTTAGAATATTTTTACCTTCCCAGTATTTAGCATTCATTAGCTGGCTCAACATGGAATCTTTATTAGTTTCTAATCTCCAACCAATTTTTGATATCATTGCACTATTAAACATTTTCATATTCATGAAGCCCAGACCTCCTAAGCTTTTTGGTTTGCAGATGAATTCCCAGGCTTTAGGGTAGTAACCTTTTGGTTGGTCTATGTCTTTCCCCAAGAAGAAATCCCTATGAATTTTATTTAAGTTCTGACAAGTTTGCTTGGGTAGCTTGAAAATATTCTTTTGATAATGCCTGAGATAGAGGTAACAGAACTAATCACAGTAGTTCTTCCTGCAGGATTAAGAGAACTATTTTTCTAGGTAGCAAGCCTACTCTTGAGATTTTCAACACAGAGTTTAAAGGATAAAATTTTGCTTCTTTGAGTGAAGGCTGGGGATCCTAGATATTTATTATTTAAAGCTATCATTTGAACCCCCATGTTATTGCTGATATTGATACCCATGTTTTCATCAGTATTGTTGCTAAAGAGGACCCAAATTTAGAGAAATTGATGAGTTGGACAAAAGTATCACTGAATAATTTTAAAATATCAACCAAATTTTGACTCTCCGTTTTGTTGGCTTTGCAAAACACTAAACAATCATCGGAAAATAAAAGATGGCTAATTGAAATAGTTTTTTTTACAGATTCTTATCCCAGAAACGAGACCCAAGCTTTCATCATGCATAAGAGTCTTAGAAAGAGCTTCCATGCAGAAGAGAAAAAGGTAAGGGATAAAGGGTCACCTTTCCTGAGACCCCTAGTGGGTTTGAAAAAACCACCATGAGTGCCATTAACAAGAACAACAGAGTTCGAAGTGGATATGCACTGGAAGATTTTGTTGCACCTATTGTCATTAAATCCCACTTGTTTTATTATGGCCATGAGGAATCTCCACTCCATCCTGTCAAAAGTTTTATCCATGTCAATCTTGATGCCCATTGTGCAATTTACTCCCTTTATCCTCTTTTTGACCTCATATTGTGGATAATTTTCATGAGCAATTGCAATGTTTTGTCAGCAATTTGTCTCCCAGGAATGAAAGCATATTGATATGGGGAGATAATTTTACTGAGAAAAAGTTTCATTCTCTGGGCTATAAGTTTGGATATCATCTTGTAGGTTGTGTTGCAAAGGCTTATAGGTCTAAAGTGTCTTGGGGAAGTGGGGTTGTCAGTTTTTGGTATCAAAATTATAAAAGTAAATTCATTTCCTTGAACATATATTCAAAAGAGGAAAAATGCTGAAACATATTGACTAAGTCGCCCCCCACAATGTGCCAGTTATCTCGGAAGAAATTTGGTGGAAAGCTATCAGGTCCTGGAGCTTTGTCACCATTCATACTGAAAAGCACTACTTTAATTTCCTGGGTTTTATGGGGTTCTGTTGAGGATAAAATTTTCCTGGTGAATGATTGTAGTGAGAATGAGGTTGATTGTTTCTTGTATAAGCCTTATGATCTCAGCAAAGGGCATATTGGAAAAATTAGTAATAAAACATTTGGAAATTTGTTTGTATCAGTTGGCCAAGAGCCATCAACTTCTTGAAAAACTTCAGTGTTGTTTATCCTAGTTCTGCTTTTGGTTGATCTATGGACGAATTTTGTATTTTTATCTCCCAACTTGATGGTTTGGTCTCTACTTTTGGTTTTCCATAATTTTTCTTCTATGTTATTCCATTCACTAACTATCTTCCTGGATTTGTTGAGGAGCTTCCCTCTATCATCTTTGAAGTAATTCTTCCCAAGCCAATCCAGATAATTTTTGATGTCTTCAATATTAGTTTTGATGTTGCCATAAACCTCTTTGTTCTAGATTTTGATAAGATTCTTGATATTTTTTAGTCTTCTAGCAATGATGAAAGCATAGGATCCATGCATTTGCCTTTTCCAATATTTTTTAATCTCCTTACAGTCTTGATAACCTAGCCAATGGCTAAAGAGTTTGAAAGGAATACTGTCACTTTTCCAATGGGGATTGGTGTTAAGGTAGATGGGATAGTGATCGGAATCCAAATCAAGCATGTTAGAGATGGTAGTGTTAGGAAATAAGGACACCCAATTCTCAGAAGCCAGAACACGATCCATCATTTTCTCAGTAAGAGATGACATGTTCTCCTGTTAGACCAAGTGAATGGGATACCAGTAAAACCAATGTCCACAAGTTCCAGGTTGTTAATCCTTTCATTGAAAACATTGGTTTAATAGTATCAATAGGGTGAGCACTGAATTTTTCTAAGTCATGAAGAATAAAATTGAAATCATCTATGACTAACCAAGGTAAGTCATTAGAGTTTCCAGTTTCCTCAATCATTTTCCATGACTCAGGTTTTTTTAGCCAACTCATAAGGACTGCCATAATAACCAGTGAATAACCAGGGAGGGCTATGGGCAGTGGAAACAATATCATTAATATGGGTAAGTGAGAAACCAATAATTTCAATAGAGATTTTATTTTTCCAAATTAATACTAGTCCTCCAGCAGTTCCAACAGCCCCACCAGGTTCAACAAACCAATAATTTTCAATATGAACATCTTTCATCCTAGACCCTCATTTTTCTGTTTTGTTTCAGATAAGAATAGGATGTCAAGGTTAAATTTATTGAGCATGTCATATAAGTGTCTTTTTGTATATTTTTCCCATATTCCATGGAAATTCCAAGCAATGCAGGTAAAGAATTGCCAGAAATAGGATACCAAAGGATACTTAGGAGTATGTCTTCTAGAAAAGCTAGCATTTGATTTACTCTTAGCTTGTTTATATGTAACATTTCTATAATTGTTTGGCATTTGGATTCCCGACCTTAGTTAATATAGTAATATAGTAATGCCGCAAATTTAGTCTGAACAAAACCTCATAGAAAATTAAAAGTATAGTTACCACAGATTCGTTTGAAGAAGCTTCCAGGATGCTATTAAACAAGTCAGCAGTACTAGCTTCGGAATTTCCATCCTTTGTTTTCTTGAAGAGCTCCCTATATTCAAGGTTATGGTTATTCTTCCTTTTTGACTCAGAATTTGTTTGCATATTCTTGTTATTATCCTTAGTAGAGGAGGAAAAGTTGTAAAGCTTCTTTTTATGCTCACAAGCTTCCTTTTTCTTTTTCTAAATTAAGCATCCATCCTTTCCTTAATTCGAGTTAAAGTTGGAAGGGAACCAATTTTGAAAGGGGCTAAGGGTTTGGTAGCATGAAAGAGATTTTTGATGATATGGGAGATGTGAGGGCTTCCTTTCCTTTTTCTTTTTCTCTGTCAACAAATTTTATATTGATGGAATTTTTTTTGTTGTTATCCATGGAATTTTTTGAGAGAAAATTATTTTTTTTTTCTGATTTGGCATGCTATGACATCAGGGTTTGGGGTGATATCACCAGACTCTTGATTACCTCCAGCACCAAAAGTAATAGGGATATTATTTCTTTCAGAGATTCCACCAAGGTTTTCTATTGTATTTTTCAGCTCTAACTATCTAGCATGTTTCATATTGGCTTCAAATTCCATAGCAGCATCCTTGTCAGAGTAAGGTCTATAAATGAGAGCTTTGTCACTAAGGATATTTTTTGGTTTTAAAGCAGGAATCTAGGGAGATTTTGGAGTAGGAGTAGCATCAGAAATGCTAGAGGAGGCAACTACTTCACATAGTTGGCCTGGATGGTCAAAAATTCTGCTGACGTTACATAATTTGATACCATTGAGAGCATTAGCAAATTCAAGCTATTCGGATACTGATGGAGATTCGTAAGCCTCAATTCAAAATTTGAGGGCCCTTATTACATCAATGGATATCTTCACCTCCATGTTTTTTCCTCTCTGTCTCTGTCGTAAGGTCTCATAGCTTCTTGAAATATGCTATCAGGTCTGAGGATAGTTCCGATGTCAGGTATAATATGTCTTCTAATTCTTTTGATGAGAATCCAGACTTCCAATCTTACAAAGAGCTCTTCATCAGTCAGTTCTGGTCCATTAGTTGGTACTTCCACCAGAACCATAAGCTTTTCAAAGTTCTCTCTAGTTCCACCTCTTTTGATAGTATTGTAGTCCTTTTCACCAGTTAGCCTCAAAATGTAGAAATTTATTCGTCGGCTTCGAATGTCCACTTCAATTCTATTAAGCATCTCCAAATTAACACTGATGAAGTTGCTGACTTTGTTGGTCTCAAAACAAACATTTCTACAAAGTTTTCCTATGAAACACCACTTTCATCCCAACTCTTTTTTAGCGTGAATGTTTACTTGGTTTAGAAAAAAATTTGGGAAAAGGTCTCCAGGAATAACTAGAGCAAAACATTTGGTCCACCATGTTTTCAAGGAATTGTTGTTTGAACTGGAATCAGAAGCCATAAAGAGATACAAGATACAATGATAGAAATGGGAAAATTGGGGATGAGAAGAATGGTGTGAAGGAGAAGCTGGTTTTTCAAATTTCAAACAGATTTGAATTTTTGTCAGGGATAATTGTTGTACAAAGGTTGCATGCTTTGTTTTTGGACTTTAACAGGTATGATCAGACCACCAATACCAAACTTGCAGCTGAAGATCCAAGATATTATATCTCTCAGCCACCTTTTTATAATTGCCTCGTGAGATTGATCATTCTGTTGAATTAGTGGCTTTTTTAATGATTGGCTAACATCATCTTGACTTGGTACCTGTTGCAACGAAGATCAAAAAAATATGAAAAACAAACAAAATATCTAATAATGTCCCAGGATAGCTGGTAGTTAGTCGAAAGGATAGACTTAAACATGAAACTAAGTTCACTCTTAGATGGTCTACGATAGATTCTTTTCATATTTAGTTCACATAAATATTAGCTATTACCTTGGTTCCTGGGTGTAGTGGTTTGGCTTTCCACCATCTTTTGAATTTCATCATAGTGTTTGGGCCACCAACCTTGCCCTTATCCCTTTTTTATGGTGCCCATCCTTGTATTTTTATTGTTTAAAAGGCCAGAAGAAAGAATATTCATGGGGAAATTGATAAGTGCATAGTTTACATATTTTAAATATTATTTTCTTATACTTATTTGCTAGATTTTGTGTGAATTACCTTGTACTAGTATTACTTTTGTACTTTATGTCTTTTGTTGGGTTACATTTCTAAAAGAAGTGGAAATAGAGTGTTACAAGGGAAGAATTTCCAAAGGCCCGGTGGAGCTCAGTCATCGTTAGGATTTCTTCTCACCATGTCGAAGAACGAGAAAACGAAGCCAACAACAAAAGAATGAAGTCATTCCGACTTCGTATGAGAAAGTTATGAGCGAAAAGAGAAGTTAAACTTGTCGGTTTCATAAAACTGAAACTTAAACGTGATTTAAAATAAAAATGATAAAGGCACAACCTCTTATTATTAAGGGCTGCATAGTATTTGAATCTTGTTAAAAGCGCCAACAATTTGGTTAAATGCCACCCTTTTTCTTCTGCTCCTCCAAACATTGAATTTAGGTTTGGTTATTTATGGCTTTTTGGGTTACAGATTATGGTTTTGATTTAATAGGTTCGAACTGATTATAGTGTTGCTCGTGAACTGGTGGTTCTAAGTTGTAGTGATGATAATGGAAGCAAGAAGAATACGCTGAGAAATGGGTTCGAGAGAGAATCAGAGTCTGTATGATGGCAGGTGGTTAATGGTGTTGATCGAGATGGATAAGATGATGGTGATTTGAGGCTGTTAAAGTGAGAATAATTGGTGGCAGTGATGAACTCGATGGAAGGGAAGATGGATGTGGCTGTTGATGATCAAGGTGATGATGGAACTGTGAGGGTTCGATTGATGGCTGCTGTCTGATATGATTGAGCTCGAATTGGCAGAAATGGTTGGATAATAATGACAGAGATGGTTGGTCGACTTGTGGTGGAGTCTGCAATGGAATATTAATGAGAGCAATTGAAGATAGTGATCATGATAATCATTGTGATAATGGAGAGTCTGTAATCGGTAATGGTGGAGCTGCAGTGTTGGTTGCTGGAGATTATTGATTGAGGTTGCTGAAGTAATGGTGGAGCATGAGTTTGTGTTATTGCTGCCACTGAAGAATCGAAGAATGAGTTTTGATGGCAGAGAGGAAGAGAAAGTCTGTGATGATGGTGTTTGTTGGTTGTTGGCTCGGGTGAAGAGACTGGCAGAGTTTCGAGTTTGAGCAGGAGCATGGTTCGAGTTTGAGAGAAACAAGGAAGCAATTTCTGTGTATTGGCTTGCGAGAAGATATGAGCTGAGTTTATAAAACTCAGATTAAACTGAAAGTCGCGATGACACATACCCATCGAGGCAAAGTTTAAAGCTCAGAAGAAAATATTATACTCAATGAGATGGACATCGAGGGGACCTGGGAAGTAAACTAAATTCAGAAGCAAAAAAAATGCTCGATGGTCTGAGCCATCGAAGTAAACTAAGTGTTGATCACCGAGGAGAATACTGAACTTTTACATGTCAGTTCCTGTAACTGACAGGCTAATTTAAGCTGAAAACCCAATTTGGGATGGGCTTTGTATTCTTGTGCATGGCCCAGTTAGATGTGTGAGTTATTTTGGACGTTTTTGGCTATGTGGAGAGAGTTTGGCTACCTATTACGACCGGGACTCGAGCACAGGCAAATTTATTTTTGGGATAACTATTTAAGGGACAATTTCACTTCTATTTTGGAGTTATCATATCATATTTTAAAAAGAAAAGATAAGGAGCTTTGGAGTTGGAGACTTTTCTATAACCTAGGTTTTGCTTTTATTATCTACTTTATTATTTTTCATGGATTTTAAGAAATATGTTATGGAGTAATTTTATCTTATTGGTTAGAGATGTAGTCCGAAGTCTAGAATATGATTATTAATTAAAGCATTCATTCTTAGTATTCATATTTTCTTTAATATTGCTTATGTTCTACTATTTATGATTGAATTATTGCATGTTTAAGTCGCGAATTAAATAATCATATATTCACATTTATAGCTAAACTAGGGTTTAGTATCTGGAATTACCGAAAGACCCTTGTTACTAGTAGATTAACATAATTTTCTAACAATGGGATGTTTCCATGAATTACGTGTAGTAGCGTAACCTAGGTTAAATCTGAGTGACTCTTGAGCCGGATTGCTTAGAATAACTTCAACGCATAAATACCATTGCTTCATAAGGTTAAACTTGCGTGGCACTTGCGCCAAGTTATTTAGTGAAAAGAATTCAAACAATGGCTCTTGCGCCTTCGATGATAAAAGGAGTTTTGACGGAGTAGACCTACGATAGGATGCTTTAGGGTTATTGATATTGAGAAAAGTTGAATATTTAATTTGATTTAGTTGATAACATGTTTGATGACGAAAAATGAATTCTCTAACCAGTATTCTTATACATTGTTTACAATCTTAATTTGTTTTCTGCTATTATTTTAATTTAAATTTATTTACAATCATCATAAACCCCCCAGTTACATAAGAAATCAAAAGTTTCTTAACAACTCATATCTCACTGTGGATCGAACTTGTTCTTATTACTATATTCTAATATAAATTGGTAAAGTAAGAATTTAAAATAATTTTTCTTGGCTGACAATCGACCATCAGTGCTGAATAAGGCTGTTCCTTCTGAGATATCCAGTTGTGATGTTGAATCTGCAAAACAAGATAGTTCTAAAGCCAAACCAAATTTTCACAAACAGTGTAACTGTAGGTTCCAATTTAAGACCATGCAATTTTCACCCAAGTGGGATATAACAAGGATTTTCAGATATACCTGCATGCAGTTCGAATTACTTGTTTGAAAAACAAGTCCCTTACTCTTGTACGTGTGTAAATGGGTTAAATTGCTTTCCATCCCATCTGAACAAGCCCCCACAAAGCTTATGCTAAATGTCCAAAATATGAGTAATCTTTCAGTTCCAATAAAATATGATTTACAGAGTGCGTAGGTGATGGGAGGGTTGGCTTTACTTACCATCCCATCCCATCCTATTGTAGTAAAGATAGTTTTTCATCTGGCTTTGCTTGCCACAGAGATGAAAAGACATCTCCTCCTACTAGGGGTATAATGTCTAGTGGGAGTAAAGCAAGTAGTAATATTGTGGGTGTAATCCGCTAACCACCAATATTGAAGCGATGCACAAAAACCCAAGCGTAGTTAAGAGAGTTAATGAAATATGTGAGAGATAATAAAGTTTTAGACCTTCTAGTTCCCATTTTATTCATTTCTCTAACCTTCAAGTCATTGTTCATCTTCCTCTTTACCCTTTTTCGATCAAAAATCCCAAAAAATATTCAGAATAAAGGGTTATTTTCTCAAGTTGCACCAAAGGAGAAGAATGGCTAGTATGGTCTACGTGGATTATCACGGTGTTGTTTTTGAAATGCCTGAGATTTTGGAGGAAAACGAGTTCTTCCTGTTTATGCTAAAAATCTCATCAGCAAAAACAACAAAAGTTCATAATAAAAGGTAGACGAAAATGAAGATAACACAAAAGATTTAACGTGGTTTGGCCATGATTATCCTACATCCACGGGTAATGAAGTTGGAGTTTTTATTCATATCTTGGTTACAAGTGAGAATCAAGCAGAGGAAGCCTCCATCGGGCCCAAAATTCCCCCTCTTTCTCACTCAAAAATGGTATTTAAAGGTGTACAAAAGATGATAATTACTAAAATACCCTTCTTCATATGTCATCAAAGTTTGCCACGTGTCGATGCAGATTCGTCTAAGATCTCCATGTGTCGAAGAAGATTCACCATATTTCGCTATGTGTCAACGGGATCCGCCACGTGTTCTTATTGTCCTTATCTTCAAAATGACTTCTATCCAAAAGTTGGTGCAGACATGGATGATCGGGAACGAATGATCGGGCATGGATGATCGGGCATGGATGATCTGGCACGGATGATCGGACATGGATGATCGGGCACGGATGATCGGGCATGGATGATCGGGCACGGATGATCGTGCATAGATGATCGGACCAAGCTAGAACGGTAGGGATGATGACGTCGCTTCGGGAGGTGATGACGTCGCTTCGGGACGTGATGATGTCACTTCGGTCCAAGTTGCTTCGGTCTATGTTGGTCTTCGATCCAAGAATTCTTGGGTGGGAAACATCATTATGGTACTAACAACAGAAAGAGGGGGACTTTTGGGCCTGCTGGAGGCTTCCTATGCTTGATTCTCAACTGTATCCCAGATATGAATAAAAACTCCAACTTCATACCCGTGGATGTAGGCTAATCATGACCGAACCACGTTAAATCTTTTGTGTTATCTTCATTTTCGTTTATCTTTTATATGATCTTTGGTTGTTTTTGCTGATGAGATTTTTGGCATAAACAATTTGGCGCTAGAAACAGGGATGATGAAAAGGATTTATCCTACCTGAGATGAATGAAAGCTTGATGATGTTCTAAGAGAGTATCTAGTTTGGAAAATAGTGGCTGAATAATAAAACAGAGGAAGTCTTCATCGACAATTTGATGGAGAAAATTGAAATCTTCTTTTTACTTCTTCGTCTGTTTCTTAATACCTGGATTTGGAAGTTTAAAACGAAGCCTTGAGAAATCATTTTCTCAAACTTTCAGCTTGCAATTTTCGTTTTGAAGATTTTGATTTTAAAACGTGTTAGAAAATTTTCTTCGGAAATTTTCATTCCAAAATAAGTTTTCCTTACAGATTTGAAACATACAAATCATGTATTACAAACCCATCTAGTTGATTTTTAAAAATACTTTGAGCATTAAAATTTTAACTTGATTTGGGAATTTTTCTCCCTAATTTAATTTAATTTTCCTTTATGAATTAATCCCTACAATTATTATGATTATACATATGATTTGGATGAATGGGTTCAGGGGAGAATGATTAACATGTGCAGGGCAACAACTGGAATGGTTTTAGAAATCACCAACAACTCCATGGAGACATCAACAGTAGAATGCACACAAGCCATTTGTGAAATTTTCTAACTCAAAAGTTACATTCTCCTGCGTTCTTTTTGCTTTTGTTTTGCTTCTTCCAGATGCCATGGTGAATCTATGGATGCATGGGTGAACTGTTTTGTTCATCAATTTCATGTTTATGGATCAAGATTGTGTGAATTAATTTTTAATGTTCTTATGTGAGAAAAAGTGGTGTTTTATAAACATATTGATTTGCTATGATAATGGTTTGATTGTAGAAATTCATCACATTATCAAATCTTATTTGAAAATCCCGTATGCCTTGTATGCCATATAATCTCAGTTCTTTTTTTACTGATATCCATCGATCCAACCTTTGGATTTTTCTGAAATTTTATTATATTGTTATTTGTTAAGTAATGGAGGTAATCTCCAAATTTCATGATGATCAGGTTAGCAGAGGTAGTTGAAATTGTTGCAATACAGAGAACTATTCCTTTAGGATGTGACTGAGTTGTTGAGTTTAAACGAAGTACTTATACTACGTGCATGTCTCTCATTTTTGGATATGATGAACCCATTTCTGTTTTGAGTATTGAGTAAAAATTTCAAAACAAATGGATCATGGTAAGCACCTTAAATAGAGGACTTTATACAATTGTGTCTGCCTGAATTCAACAATTTTTGAGCATATGATATCAGTCATATCTCATAATCTAACCGTCATTTTTAGCTCAAACTTTTATAACATGATGCTTTCATTGAGAGTAAAAGGATGTTTACTTTACTTTATCCTGTTTTATCCTGTCATACCTCATAATCCTATTTTTGTACTTCCTCATCTTCTTCTCATAATCCTGTTTCTGTACTTCATCATTTTCCTGTCCTGTCATATGTTGCTCTAAAACATAATTATTGACTGTAATCATCATATTCATTTACTTTTTTTTCTCTTTCTAACTTTCCTGATAATCAAAACTTCTCATTTACTTGAATGAATGCATCTCGATGATTGTTCTAGCTTTAAACGAATGAATGCTTCTAGCTGTTCCTGAAATTTCAATGAAGAAATAAAGTTTTCCATATATTATTTTTTATGCCCAATGAATTTTCTTCTTATTCTTCTAATGTTAGTCAAGATCAAAGATGATTCAGGTAAAGAATACAGATTCTAGCTCAAGTAATTTTGGGCAGAACCCCCCGGTAACAACTGTAAAAAAGATGGTCGCCACAATATACCTTTTTAAACACTCTTTTGATCAGTGTTAATGCGCTACTGTCTGCTCATATTATGGATTTCAACTCAGATAATAAGTTCAATGATCTATAACAAGCTGTTGAGAGCTTGAATCATTTAAATGCTAAATTTCAGTATTGATCATGCATTAGCGTTTTGGAATTTTATCATGTTACTATTAGCTCTTTAAAACTAACATATCATGGTGTGTGTAGTTCGAATACGCTCTAGCATGTAGCCATGTGCTAATCTATCTCGTAGAAACAATAAATGAAGAATGCATCAGCAGGAGTTACTATGTCAAGCTACTACTGACACCTGCAAAGTTGCACCAACTTGAGCATGGCAGTAATCTGCCTATCTAGTAGCTTCACAGACAGCAACAAACCCCAACAAAGTCACATTTTAAGCAGCTGGCGATCGTCTGGAGCCAGTTCATCAACCACATTAGTTCTGCCTGGTGGGAGTCAACCACATTAGTTCTGCCTGGTGGGAGTTACTGTGATGAGAATTTCCATGGAAGTGGAATCAGTCACGACCTTAGCAGTGGACATGGGAATAGTTGTTGTACAACTTTGACTTGATAACTTCAAAACTTCAAATATATTCCTTCTTTATACTGCTACTGGAGATGGACAAACTTCGGCAAATAAGTATTCCTAATTTTCCATTGTGAATAGTGGCGTCAATTCATCCTTGCTTCTCAATTATCATCTATGAGTGCTTTCGTAATGCATTTTCTTTACTGCGTAAAAACATCACCTTATTCTTCTATGTTTGCAATCAAATCATGCTTGAGTGCTTCTTTATTTGATGAAAGAAGAATTTTTAAGTATTCCATGCTGAATCCATCAATATGTTAGCCTCTCTTCTCAATTTGCTGTCTGATGAATGAGTGATTGACTACTTTGTCTAATCAAAGCAATTGATGTTTTAATTCAATGCTTTCTCTTGAATTAGATTTTTACAAATCAATTTTTGTTCTGATACTTCCTTTGACTGTTGAAAAGTTACAGCTTGTGTAGTCTCTCATGATATTCGTGATTTGATAAATGTTCTATATATATGAATGTACATTAGATGTATTAGCATTTATGAATTAAATTCATTTTCTCATTTGTTTAACAACATGAGTAGCAGGGTCATTTCTGTTGTACGAATGAAATGGTTTTGATATATTATATTTTTGTTAGAATGAACATGTATGAATTGCAGGAAAGAACTGATTGTAGTAGCCAGAATAAGGCTGGAATACCCAGAAAGCAGACTAGACTCTGCCGAATTTTCTACCCGGTGAGTCGACTCACTGAGTTTGATCCAACTCAGTTGAGCAAGACTATTTAAACCGAGTCAGATTAGCTGACTCAACTAGCTCCTCTTCCCCCCTTGACAAAAAATAAAAAAAAATAAAATAAAATAAAAATAAAAAAAATAAATAATAAATAATAAATATATATATAAATAATAATAATAATAATAACAATTATAAATTAAATTAAATTGTTATAGCTAGATAATTATTATCACAGCTTCAACAGATGAGAGATGACATCCGCTGATACACAAGCATTTCAAAAAAGATAAATATACACTATCTTTTTTAAATTTTAATTATAATGTTTATAATGTTAATTGTGTATTTTAAGTAGCAACTTAAATAATTCTTAATTATCATTTTTAAATGATTCAATCATGATATATCTTGATTGTTTAAAAAACATGAACCTATTTAATTTATAAATAACACAACTATATAATGAATTAAATGATAAAAATTTCTTAACTAGTATCCACAATATTGCAAGTCATTTTCTCATTCGATATACATTTTTTATTGATCAATTGCTTTCAATAGTATCTGAATCACATGTGATATCATGCACCATGATAATTAATCACATAATCATCTATGATAGAAACTTATTGATCTAATATGATGTATTTTTAGTCTGAACAAATTCTAATTTGTTTGATTAGATTTAATTGTGGTATGCAATTAAAAGCATGAAGATCATTTTTAACTTGTACCCGTTTAATATTATGAAATGTTTAAGACATTTTTATGAAGTGCGAAGATACCTATGAAGGACACTTTAGAGATGCGGCAGCCACGCAATAATGATGCACTGGGGGGCATGCTATAAAGAAACCAAAATTTTAGCTGTGAAATGAGCTAAATACTGCTCGCCAATTAGGTATTTCATTTTAATAATTTATTAACGCTAAATAGATACAATATTTTTCGCCACTTTGTGTTATATGCCTTGTACTTCTTAACATAAGGCAACAATTGATACTTTAAATGAGCCTTCGAGAAATGATACTTTAAATGGCTCATACTTCACGAAGAATATTCGGTAAATACTTCAATTTATTCCGAACTTCTTCGAAGGGTGATACTTCATATACTTCGTATGAGTTATGATATGAGTTTTTCATTCGATACCTCTTATACTTCTTGCGGCAATCTAAACGTTCCTATAGGAATTATCATTCAAAAATGGGTATCTCTTTCAACTTATCATTAAATATTTCCGGAAAGAGAGTACTTCTATATTCGTATACTTTAGATCTCTTATATAATGACTACTTCGGAATAAAATGATTTTTCATCTGGATATTCCTCATGTCTTATTTAAAATACATTTCATATTTTCTTTCTATATATGCTTCTCATGTATATAGAAGAATATGGGATGTGTCTTAAATAAGAAATGAAAAATGAAAAATATCTAGATGATTCTCAAGTATACTTCTCATCTACATTTCAGGTGTATTTCTTACTGATATTTTTCCGTTCAGGAGACAATCTCTTCGGAGACAAGTTAAGACTAGTGGGTCCATCCCCAAAGGGGTAACCCATGTAAGAGTCTTGATACAAAATTTATGGACCATACATTAATTTACTCCATGCCCGAGATAAATTAAGCGTGTGTCCTAATGAACTCCGTGGCTGGAGACCAGATAAGACTATTGGGTCCATCCCCAAAGGGGGAACCCATGCAAGAGTCTTGATACAAAATTCAAAATTTATACACACATTTGGGACACCTTGTAGCTTACTCCTGGCCCGGGTATGACTCGTACGTGTGTTGCCTTATGTCATAACTTTGTGAAAGGAGGTGTGCTCTCTGGCACAAAATTCCATAATATCAACCAAGGGTTCAAAGGAACCTTGCGGTGAAAAACTAACTATCAGAATATATATACAAAATTTTGTTTTACAGGGACAAAAATACAACATAAAATAAAAATGCACAAGCAACATCAACCACCACATTATGATTCGGACGAAACGAGAAGTCGTTTTCTTAAGAGTTTTTCTTCAAACAACTCTCAAGAAAAGGGGGAAAGTTGTTAGTACCAAAATGATGTTTCCCACCCAAGAATTCTTGGATCGAAGCCCAACATAGACCGAAGCAACTTGGACCGAAGTGACATCATCACGTCCCGAAGTGACATCATCACGTCCCGAAGCGACGTCATCACGTCTCGAAGCGACATCATCATCCCGACCGTTCTAGCTTGGTCCGATCATCTGTGCCCGATCATCCGTGCCCGATCATCCATGCCCGATCATTCGTGCCCGATCATACATGTCAGATCATCCGTGCCCGAACATCCGTGCCCGATCATCCATACCCGATCATCCATGCCCGATCATTCGTGCCCGATCATCCATGTCCGCACCAACTTTTGGATAGAAGTCATTTTAAAGGTAATGACAACAAGAACACGTGACGGATCCCGTTGACACATGGCAAAATATGGTGAATCTTCTTCGACACATGACGAGCTTAGACGAATCTCCATCGACACGTGGCGAACTTTGATGACATATGGCGAAGGGAATTTTAGTAATTATCATCTTTTGTGTACCTTTAAATACCATTTTTGAGTGAGAAAGAGGGGTACTTTTGGGCCCGATGGAGGCTTCCTCTGCTTGATTTCTCAACTGTAACCCAGATATGAATAAAAACTCCAACTTCATTACCCATGGATGTAGGCTAATCATGGCCGAACCACGTTAAATCTTTTGTGTTATCTTCATTTTCGTCTATCTTTTATTATGATCTTTGGTTGTTTTTGCTGATGAGATTTTTGGCATAAACACTTCCCTGAAGATGAAGAATTTGTAAATCCACAAGCAGGTCAGGAAATTGCTGACAATGAGATCGAGTATCATATTACATGGCAATTTAATCGTCATTTTTCCGTCAAAATTCTGATGATTATGAAGATCATGAAGTGACGATTGTTGAAGCCCCAGATCCAGTTTATCATCCTCCAGTTCCAGATTACCCAATAATTGATCTTACTCCAGATGGAGACAAGATGATGATTTGTGATCCCACAACTCCTGGTAGGCCTCCTGGAAATTATCATACGACAGAAAGAGAGTATAAGATGAAAGGTAAAGCATCTGTTACCAGTGTTAAGCAAGAGAGCCCTCCCTACGTATAGAAAATTCGCGCCTCCAGGTTTGAATATGGTTTTGAGAGAAGGTGGATGGGATCCACTAGCATGGCCCCAGAGGGTATGGTAGAGATGTTATTGTTGATCCAGATCATGTACTCGTCTTTGTGGGTACAACGAACAGCTGGCTCAGGATTGCAGAATTTATTGTTGCCATCAATGGCGGGAATGCTGAGTTGTCAAGCCGATTTGTTCTTGGTGATGCTGCACAGGGCTTTCAGGCACAGACATGAACCAAGGATAACTTGAAATACCTTTGCGCCATCGCCTCTCTTGCTCCTGGCTATCCACATGCAATAACATGTGCAGAAAGAACAACAACTACAGAGAATGCAGTTCTAGCTAGTCCAACCACTAGAGAAGATATTAAGCCTAGAAAGCCCGAAGTCAAATTTGAGAATATGGAGGCTGGAACTCTGGTTACATAAGGAGAACTCTCTACCCCAATTCCCTCTCCATTTTAAGATCCACTCCAAGATACCAGAACAGGAGTGCGACTTACTAGAAGTGCTAAGCATAGGATGGAGGAGGAAAAGGCTCCAGTTGGCAGCAGGACTCGAAGTCGAAAGCAAAGGGGATAGGATGCCAATTCTCAGGTTGGGGCAAGAGATACAGGTAAATATGCATATAGTTTCGTGGGCATTTTTTTTTGGTAACTTTGAAACAAACATTTTCTTTTAAGTTTTTTTGGAGGGTAATTGGGATGTAAACAATACTCATCAGTGGTTCTATTATGGTTATGTTGGATATGGTTTTGGATGATTGAGATTGAATTTAGTTTTGAGTATAACTGTATTTGATGATATGAAATTATGATATTTTGATATTTCTCATAGTATATGTAGAAATCTAGGTTTATATTATAATGAATTTCATGATATAGAAGAGGATAATTTAGGTTGGGGGTTACTGATGGCCTTGATTTTTGGGGAAAACAAGTATAGAGAAGAAGAAAGGGGTGGGTATGGAGGTTATTGATGTTTGAGTATAGCTTAATGTTGGCCTTAACATTAGGATTGATAGAAAATTTGCTCTGAAGTTGATTATGGGTAGTGTAGTGAACTTGAGTAGATATTTGACTTTGGTTTTTATGTTTAGGAAGATGGGAGATTTTCTCAGTTTTTTTTGGCCTAATAGTATTCCAGATAATTTCAGAAAAATTGGTTCTTGATAATTGGTTTCTTGGTAACTGAAAGTAGGCTGTGCTACCAGTGATTTCCCGATCTCCACTGATAGTGATATTAGCGGTGATTTCTATAGAATGATTCGTATAAGTTAAGTGAATTCTTTTAATGCTAGTGATTTCTGTGATTGGATTTGTTATATTATGATTTCTGAGGTTCTTTGTGATATCATGAGACTAGATTCCATTAGAATTTATTATTTGATAGAAATTACATAATAATTCGGTGGGATTCCGACCAAGTTACCGAAGGAAACTAGCCGTTGGGCACCAGAAATGGACCTAATAGTAAAGAAATTGGAACACCTGAGAGGAAATCAGGCGAGAGAGAAGAGTGGTTCTGAACTCTCTATAACGTTACAAAAAAAAGAAGCATGACACCGATATCAATGAAAGAAACATAACCAACCATATGAAAAAAGAACTGGTGGAGGCATGGTATAAAATTCAGAGTCGTAGATCACTGTGTCTCACTTTTTTTTTGATCGGTCAAAGAAAAATTCATTGAAAAAAGAAGGTACTTAAGGGGGTACCTCAACCCAATAAATACAAAAGACAACAATAGAGACCAAAAGGAATAGCAAAAATCAAAAAACAAAAATCAAAAAATAAAAATCAATGGGGCCGAAATAATGAGTCCCAAAGAGCTATAACCATATTTGCGGTTGGACCTAACATTTTTTTATTAGATTCGGCCCAAAAGAAAGCTTAAAGTTTAACACTTCTAATTATACTTTCCAATCTTTTCCTTTTGTTTTCGAAGACTCTTGCATTACGCTCCTTCCAAATACTCCACCAAATAGCTACCGGATGTTGTTCCAAATTCGACTAAGACGATCATCTCCCCAATTGAATTTCCAAGAGTTTACGTTTATAGATACATTGGAGTTTACGTTTTTAAATCAACAATAAGATTTTTCTATAAAATTTTGTACATACAATATATCGATCGATTAAAAATTATTGGTTACAAATCTACCTGAGGGACACAAAATACCTTTATTTTTGCTTTAGATATTTACTTAATTCTAGGGATACCGGAAATGTAAATTTTACCCAGTTTTCAAGGATCAATTCACAATATACCCTTATTAAATAATCCACAAACGATAAATAGTAATTTTTCTAAGATAATAAATGTTACCTGTCCCGAATGGGGATAACATGCTAAAATAAGTATTTTCTTCATGTAAAAAGGTGAGTAAAAACGACAAAGATATATTGGAGACAAATATAAATAAAATAAAATAAAAGTAAAGATGAAGAAGTATTAGTATATTTATTTTGTCTCTTGTTTCCTTTAAGTAGCCAAGACAAGGAAGAGATGGAGTTAGTATTGTTACATGTGTTAGAGCAACCACAGTGGGTAGATCAAATGACGTACCAAACCCATATTTGGTCCTTGGTCCGTCCAAAATGAAAATTAGTGAGGCGATTATAAGTGGTATTTGGTCCACTTTCGGCACTGTTCAGGACCAAAAATGGTCTGAGAACTGGACCAACCGAGTTACAGTCGAGCGTTGCGCTAGATGTCCGTCTCGTGCTAGGCGTTGCGCTAGGTCTCCGTCTTGTAGCAGACGTAACGCTAGACTTACGTTTCATTTATCGGGCGTTAACCAAAACTACGTCTGATGAAGCGTTCACCCAACGTTGCGTCCAGTGGAGTGTTCCGGTAGGAGCACGCCCGATGAGAGGCTTTAACCAAATCAACGCCCAAATCAAGCGTGAATATACGTTTCCGCCTAAGTGTGGGCGTTTGTGTACAACTTCTCCTACTTCAAGCGTTTGTTTATAGCTCCGCCTGGTTGTGGGGCGTTACTCTAGGCGAGCGCCTATTCAGGTAGTCGTTGAAAGTTGGTTACTTTTGATCAAAGACTATATTTTGGTTTGTATTTTGATATACCTATAAATCAATTTATACCTTTCGTTCCCATTTTAAAACCACTCTTTTCACATTTCAAATAACATAATATAAAGATTATTTTTATCTCTCCTTTTCATAATTATGGCTTACAAAATTAATGCAGAGAATTTTACCATAGAGGAAGATTTATCCCTATGTTGAAACATAGTATTATATTATCCAGCAAGGGTCATGAACGTCAGATGAATGGTTCAATGAGCATGGAATGGTTAGAACATATCCATGCTAACTTTTGTAATGATACCGATAACCCCAATAACCGGAACAGAGCATGTCTTTTTTGTCGATTTCAGGAAATAAGTAGGGCAGTACTACAATTTTCCACTTTAACCGCTAAGGTGAATGAAAGAAGGATTAAGAATGAAACTGATGATGAAGTTGTTGAGATCTATGGAGGAATGGAGAAGATGGAAAGGTTTGGATTTCAGGTACCAACCTCGTTTCAAGATCTTAGGGGTGACGGAAAAATACAACCCTTTTGTGTTGATTGTTCTTCGAAGATGTTTAGATCGTCATCCAGGGCGTCATACGACCCGTTGAAGGTTTGATTATAGGTTTTGTGGGTATATCTCTTTGTAAACCCTCACGAGACATAACTCGTCCGTTGGGGCTACCTAATGGTTTAAAGGCTTGTTGCACGTGCTAAGTGCATCCGCGAATTCTGCGAAAATGAGATATCTTGGCGTCATCATCGTCTTTTTAACAGGTTGACGATCCTTTGTAGAGGGTATCACCACACTAAATTTATAATGATGACTCTTTACCAAAAAATACCCACTCCTCTGTCCAATTTTACATAGATGTCGTATTGCTTTTGAATTTTGAATTTTGATCATGCCAACCCTCGAAACAGTTATTTCGAATTTTGAATTTATAAAATATGGTTGACTAACCCAACGACTTTTTTTTGTTGAAAAACTATTCGTTGGTAATTAAACACTATAAAAGGAACTATCCCTTTCAAGGTGATTCTCATACTCACCTATCCCTTTCATTCTCAATATCCCCTATCCCTTTCAATCTCATTCTCATTCTCATTTTCCAACTCATTCTCACCCGACCCTTTGAAGCACTAAATATGGTAACTCCATATACTACTGATGAAGATTTTGCCATCGTTAGATCGTGGGTTACGATCACAAAGCACGATTCTGATAGAGCGTACATTACCCAAAGTAACGAAGTCGTTGATGAAGACATCATGGATCAGACATCCGATTCTTGGTGGAAGCGTTTGTTTAAGATTTTTGTGGGATTAGACGGAAATCAAAATTGTAGGACGTTCAAAGTTATTAAGATAAGGCTTGAGAAGTTGTTTCAACGATTGGAATCTTTGAAACAAGAAATGAAAGTTATAAAAGAAGCTTATCCCACCGAATCTAGTGCGACAAGAGTAAGTATGTCAATTAATAAGTCGTTCATTAAAAATAGTTTTAAAACATACATATTTATAATTGATTTGTTTTTTTCAGTGGGTGATGACTCTCGACAAATATGAAACTATCCATGGGAAGACGTTTATGCATGAGGATTGCTATCGCATTTTGGAAGAAAGTACCTATGATTTCAACTTATATGCTTGAGTGTTTAAGTGTAATATAATGATTTATTGTATTTTATTTCCTTTAATGTTACGCGATGTATGCCTTTTCGATTCAATGAAATGATTTTACGTTCAATTGTTTTACAAAAGCAATTAACTAATCTAATCACATATTTGGACTAATCAAATGGGGGCACTTTAGCCATTTATTAAAATATATTGATAATACATCAGCTAAAAAGTATACCTAAACTCACTTTCGCAGGCATCGCGGCTGCACTCAGCATGTGCAACAAGCCTTTATACCCCTAGGTGCCCCTAGCGGCCGAGTGGTGTCTCGGGCGGGTTTACAAGAGATTTACCCAAAAACCTATCCGCAGGATTTAGAAATTCTTATTCCTCACCAAAATCTGACCATAAATGTTCGATCAAGTCATTTCGCAAATGAATATGAGTATCTTTGTTGTGTACTGCACGTCGGCGTTGCTCAACTGTCATTCTTGAAAGTTCAGAAGTATTTTGTCTCGAAATATTTACCGGTGCATGGTGGCTGCGTTGTTCATATTCATGTGGCCAATCACCAGGTAAACGCTCATCCTCCACTATCATATTATGTAAAATGATAACAGTTTTCATGATATATGCAAGCACGTCTGGATTCCAGATTCGTGCAGGTTGTTTGACGATGGAAAATCGATTTTGCAGTACCTCAAAGGTCGTTCTACATCTTTTCGGAAACCCTCTTGCATTGGTGAAATTTTTTGTTTCTTCTGGGAATCTGGATGTTTAATAGACATCACAATAGTAGAAATCTCTGGGTATATTCCATCACCAAGGTAATACCCCATATCATATTGATGTCCGTTGACAACAAAGTTCACAAGGGGTGTTTTCCCGTTGATAAGATTTTAAAAAATATAAGAGCGGTTCATCACATTAGTATCATTGTTAGAACCAAGCATACCAAAAAATGCATGCCAAAATCATATATCATATGACACCACTGCCTCCAGCACAATACTTTCACTCTCTTTGTACGCGGTGTAAGCACCTGATTTCCCCGATGGAACTAAAAACTTTGGATCCAGTAGCCCAGATAAATGGTCATTTATCCCATTTCCAATGCATGCAATCTACACTACCCATCATCCCTGGAAATCCCCTATCATTTTTCTCATTAAGAAGCAGTTCAACATCACGCTCAGTTGGTGTGCGCAAATATTCTTTCTCATACAAATGCACAATCGTCTTACAAAACCTACGAGTTGCTTCCAAAACAGTGGTTTCTCCGATCCATAAGTACTCATCTATTGCATCGGCCGCACATCCATAAGCTAACATTCGTATTGCTGCTGTAACTTTCTTATGAGGGGTTAGTCCAGGAATCCCAACAACATCTTTTTTTTGAACAAAATAATTATTTACTGATACGACATCTCCTAAAAAAAAGATTGAACAATTCTCGCCGCATTCTAAATCTTTGACGAAAAACATTAGGTGGAAACGTTGGGTTTCTGCAAAAGTAATCTTTCTAGAGAAGTTTTGCACCGGCCTCACGTTCTCTTGGTATTTGGATACGGGTATGTGGCCAGTTCATACTTGAAACGATTAATCCCGCAGTGACTGCTTGGTTATTTTGGCTCAATGCAACTAAATCTTCGTCTGATGAGTACAAACAATTGTTATCATCATCACCAGATGAAGAAGAAGAAGAATGAGGAGGAGGAATAGAAGAAAAAGAAGCATAATAGTGATTGTTATTCTCAGAGTATGCCAGTGTTGCCAATGATGTTTGTAGTTTTGGTGTGTATACTTGGAGAATCGAGTGTTCAATTTATAGGCATATTAAGATAAGTCTTTGAGTTTTGATATGACCAAACACGCTTGGTATTTTAAAAATTAACAGAGTTGAGGCAAGTGGGGTGAATAGACGCATCAAATATAAGAAGTGTCGATTGACAAGACAAGACCAAGCAGAAAAAACGACATAGGAAAAAAATAAATATCTTTTTGAAATGACAATACAAAACAGATAATACGAACAAAGGAAAGATTATTGATATCTTTGGAGATGACAACACAAAGCAGGTAAAAGACAACGCAAATGTAAGAAAAGTCTTTTGAAATGACAATTCAAATCTGACAAAAGATATATCAAAGAAAAAAATATGTGTTCAACTGACAATTCAATGCAAATGAATTACTACCCATCCGTATCTTGATTCCCGGACGCCGAGCGCAGGGGCATAAAATGGAGTCCAAGATGATCTGGATGTATAGTTACTTGATTGCATTATTGATGATGATCCCTGACCCATGGTATTCCACATTTGTGATGGCAAAGTTTGAGAGAAAGTGCCAAACCCAATGGGTGGTTGTTGTTGACGAAAATGGGCAAGCTGTAACTCCAAATTGTTGTTGTGATTTTGTAGACCCCGTATTTCTTCATCTTTTTCCATGATAAACTCCATCCTCTCCTTCGTTTCATTTAACGTAAACTTACGAAACTCTTGCGTAAAATCAACATATTCTTGAACCAAACCATAAGCTTCGACCTGTTATGAATAAAATTAAATCACATTCTCAACCATTATTATATACTAAAAAAAAACCCAGTGGTTTGTTGTATACTTACGTATGACAACTGTTGTTGAGGCGGAATGGATACATGTTCATCAGGTTCTTGGATGTTGTGTTTAATACGGTCACTAGCATACCCGTATGTTTCAACCTCCGAATCGACTTTGGTGGCATATTTCTGCAAGTTAGTTACATGTCGCCGATACTCCATATACAAATCATACATAACAAAATGCACTAAATTCCTTGCAGGGATCACTTCGTTTTCATTCAGCTCGTTAGCTTCGTCGTTGTTCAGGTTGCTAACACGAGTAGGTGAGTTGTTGGGAACGGCCCATGTTTCATGGTATTGCCTCCAACACCGTTCTCCGAGATAAACGTTATTATGTGAAAAGAAAATAACTATCAACAAATATCACCAACCTAAATTCAAAGAAAATAAAAAACAATTCTATGGAAATAAATTATCAACTCACAGTGCCTAGCCAAGTAAATATTACCCTTTTCTCTGAGAGCTCTATTGAATTCCGTCCAATATCAGTTTCTAGGACTAAGATCGCGGATTCCCACGGTTTCTAGGTCACATCGTCTACAGACAACTGATTAAGAAAAGTCCTTGAACGAACAATATCAATACTCTTCCTTCGTGTACCCTTCCACCGAGAACTTCTAGGCCACACTGCTTCACTTTCACTCGTTGGGTTCTTTGGTCGACATATGCCTAGATATTCATACCCCCAAAACTAGAATATCAAGACAACCAACGAATTAAATAAATTAGCAAGAAATAAACATTTAAAAAAAATAAAAATTAGACTAGGAAATTTACCTCCATTATTTGGAAGGGTCCGGCTAGTGACTTTTGTGCCCTGGAAGAAGCGGCTAGTCCGGAATACAATTTTGCAAATGAGGACCACCCCAGTCATAATTGGCAACTGCATTTAGATCCTCAAAAGCAGCTAACCATCCAGCATCAATATAGTTTTTTGCATTTGAAAAGAAAAATTGACCTAAAACATACATATAAAAGGCTCTGGCCACTCTATCAGCAAGTATGCTATCATCGTTAGCCGCAACCAATGTTCCGGGCTCAAAATATGTGCTCAAAAATACAACCGTAATTGCATATGAAACCCACTGGTTGGGAATATGTTCTCTTTTACAAATCTCACTATCTTTAATTTCAGGAAAAACATGCGCCCGGACATACTCAAATTGGTACTTCGCCGAGTCATACGGAATACCACTACCAATACCAATACTTAATCCTGTCAGCATTACCCAATCAAGCAGTGTGAACCCAATACCACCAAAGGAGAAGTGAAAAGTGTTCGTGGTATCCCAAAAACGCTCAACAATGTAGTCAATCAATGCATGTGACCTACTGTATCCATGGTAAGTAAACGGTCCCATCCTGCCTTTTCAGTAATGTATTTTACCCTAGGGATGTGTTTAGTAATACCTGAATAGGTCTGAATGACCGATTTGAGGGAACCACGATGTAAATACTTTAATTTTGTATGGTTGAATATGTAATATTTGTCGACGCGTGACCTTGAGCATCTTCCACAACAGTATAGTTCGCCAACCCGGGAACATCAACCATTTCTTCAGTACTAGGGTCTACTTATGAATCAACAATTTTATCCTTCTTGTTCCTCTTTTTTCGACCAACGAATCTCGACGTCACATTGCTCAACATCTGTGCAAACAGTACATACAAGTTTCACATAATTCCCCAATAGTATAATTCCATAAACATTCATTAGCAAACATAAACAATCCTAATTCCAAAATCTGAAAGATAATCAAGTCAATTAATCATAAAATTAACCACAACCCAACTCAAATTAACCAACAACTTAATCAATTCTAACTTCAATTCAACAAATTCTCATCAATTTTTTATACCCAATTTACAACTTCTATAAACCCTAGAAATAAACACTAGAAATATACCCAATTCCAAAATTACAATTTCTAAAACCTAATATGGATAATTCATAATCATATGTATAATGTTACAACATATATATACAAATTTAATTAACAAATATATATACAAATTTAATTAACAAACATTAACCTAAATCATAATCTAAACCTATGAAATCAATTACAATTTATATCAAAGTTTAAATTTATTACCTTTTCCTTTGAAATAATCCTAACTTTTAGATTACTTGTATCAAATTTGCCAAGCTTTTGCTAATTTGAATAGAGGTTGAGCTTGATTTAGAGGGAGAAGTGGGTTGAGTGGTAGGCGGTTGGTTTGAAGTGCGTCTTTGGTTTTTTTGTTGAGGCTTCAGGAGAAAACGAAAATGGAGTGGGAGAAGAGAGCTATGCGGTTAACTTGGTGAACGCTCACCCATCAGGCGCTCACCCAGCCGTCCGCCTGGTGAGACGCGCGTTCGGATAGGGAAGCACTTGATAAACCAGGAGGATGGCTAAGCGTGCGCCCGTCTCAGTACTCCCACGTACCAGCTGCACGTGTTAGAAAAATTATGGGCGTTTGGCTATGATTCCGCCCCATCAGGCGTTCGGCCAAGAGAGCGCCCATCTCTGGGGCGTGCGTCTAGGGGTGCGTCTATCAACAGTCGTTCTTTTGGGTTACGCCTGTCATCGAGCGTTCGCCAAATGTCTTCCCCACCCAAACGTATTCATACGCGTACAACCTTTTCAACAGACGTTACCTTATACAACCTCCCAACTTCAGGCGCTACCTTACACAGACGCCCGATCAAATTTACTCGTGTACCCGATGCGTTTGAGGCGGACCAAAGAGTAAAATTTCACTCTTTGGTCGTTTGGTATGCTCCCACCACTTTGGTTGCTCTTAGTAGTAGTAGAATAACTACACCATGTGTCAAGCATGAAGAGAAAAGCTCATGCACTATGACACTTAAAGTGGTTAGAAACTTTTCTCACTACAACACTTCGTTCCATTTTAGATAAGGATTTTGGAGTTTTTTTCTTGTTCCACGGGTTTTTGTATTTTTCTCAATTTTAATCCTGCTTCGAAATCATATACAAATATAGGAAATTGTATAACTGAGCTTTCTAACTGACTTTCTTAAATACTCCACTACATATTTCATCTCTACAACTAAAACCTATGAGGCTTCAATGGTCCAGGGAGGTATTATTAAGGGTAGATCTTGAAAAAATTTACTCTCTTTTATTTTCCTTAATTCTCTAATGTATATGTATAATAGGTTTTATATTTATAATAATTTATTAAAGAAAGAATCAAATGTGACGTAATGTTTCTTAAAATTAATATTGTATTGAATTTTATTTTTGAAGTTTCTTAACATTAGAATAATTTTGTACTATAGTCTGATTGTGCAATAGAAAAATATTCAGTATGTTTACAACTTTGATGCATTCTAGGTAGCTCTATAACTATAAATACTTTCATCTTCAACTTGAACATCAACATAGTCAGTTTGCTCTTTTCCAAGTGTAGATGGTGGTTTTCAGATGTGCAAAAAACAAAGGAAAAAAAGTCATTTCGGGTTTATCTAGCTCGACTTAAGTTCTCCACCAATTTCACTCTTAGTCTCATGGGAACGTCCTAGGCTGACTCCATGTGCTTGAGCCTCATAAACGTGACTCAGGCGCGACTCACACTCTACTATATATAGTAAAACTAGGGTTTCGAGCCCAATCATGCAAAGCTAGGGTATAAGAGTCCACGAGTCTCACTTACATGATCTTAACAACTAAATTCTAATAACATCCACACCAGTCACGTCACATTAATCTCGTGTAAAACACGACACTTATTTCAGGTGTACTAACAAGCCTACCCCTCAGCCTCATGTGCATTCCACGACTGACTCCATGACTCACACTCTAATTTATAGAGTAAATCTTGGGTTTCAAGCCCAATCATGCAAAGCTAGGGCATGAGAGTCCACGAGTCTCACCCACATGAGTTTTACGACTAGCTCCTAATAACATCCACAGTAGTCACGTCATATTAATCTCGTACAAAACACGAAACACTTATTTCAAGCGAACTAACTAGCTCTCCCCCCCCCCCCCCCCCATCCTTATGTGCATGTCCACAACTGACTCCATGAATATGATCCTCATGGGATTGTCCACAACTGACTCCATGACATCATAGCTACGCGAGCTCACCGTAAATCTCGTACAAACACGAGACACTCATCAGGCACATATACAAGCCTCGTTTTCATGAGGCACATATACAAGCCTCGTTTTCATGAGGCACATATACAAGACTCAATCTGATCCATACGAGCTCGCTCAAATACCTAACTAAGCTATCTAAAATCCCTCCGAGATTTTATGATCGCCTAAAGGGGACCATGAAAGGGAAATTCGACCTTTTTCGATGATTGACTAAGTCACACAATGGGGGGTAGGTGATCTTTAGGTTTTTTTTCTTTCATTCTATGACACGTATGGGTATCCAGTTGTACTCACATAAGAAGATAACAATCGTTCATGGAGGTTTCGGGTATCAAGGTGTATAGTGTGCACATCACTACGATGTTCCTAGATATTAGGCTTATCTAACCGGCTTATCCTTAGTTGTTCATGTGATCACGGAAGGAATACTTATCGTATCATTCCATCCTTATCCATCGACTTGAGATCAGGTTCTTCATCAATAAATAGGTCATCAATCGACTATTCTACAACAACATTGGCTAAAACTACAAAATCACAGAGCATTCTTCTACAACCAAAAATTATACTGATCGCTATCTCTTTCTGTTTTCCTTCCTGAGACCAATCTTACATCCTCCTATGACTAAAGCAGTCTTCGGACGAAGGCCATCGTCTTCGATTGACGAAGATTATTCGCCATCAACCGCCCGCAACTCATACAAAAGCCTAAACCTCGCTTCGTACAAACACCAAGATATTCTCAATTATTTCCAATCACTTAACAAATCCGAAATTGTGTACTTTTCAGGGTAATTCAAAAAGTCCTTAGCATACATTCTGTTATTGTTAAATAATCATTATTGACTGAAAATATTTCGATCAATTAATAAATTATTAATCAATATGTAAATTAATAAATTATTATTTTATTAATATATAATATATAATATCAATAAATTCATGCATTATGCTGGCCCGAGGTTATTATTTTATAAAGGTCATAATATAACATAGCTGCCCGATAAACCTATTTCAAAGTTTGGTACTAGTAAACAGATGTTAGATGAAATCCGATTCAATTTTTTACTTTACTAATTGGTCGTGTTTGACGAAGGGTTAATTCTGGTTAACCCATACACATTTTAGGATAATCATGGGAAGACTAGTTGAAATGTTGATATCGTCATAGATTCCAGTAATATAAATATCTCGTTCACTTTGTTTATTTGTCCGACATTTCTCCAAGTTAATATTTTCTTTCGTATCAAACGAAAAAAATAAATTAAGATAAAGTCAACAAAAAATTGACAACAGATATAAATAAGTGTGAATTTGATTTGAAAAAAATATAATATTAATAATGATAACTTTTCAAATTAAGTTTTTAGCAAAATGAATAACTAAATTTTAAAAGAACTCAGAAATAATTAGTTTTTACTACTTTTACTCTAAATTTTAGAGAAAGAAAAATAATGCAAATTCTGATTTTACTAACCATTTCTTGAGTTTTTGGTATAATTATGTATGGCACGTAAAGTAGATTAACAGAAATGTAACGTTAAAGGTTTCTTTCTATATATGCTAATCATGCTATTATCTACAGGGGAAGTTTTTATCAGCCCAAGTTTCTTTTTTTTCCTATTATCTAAAACTCATCATTAAAACTCTAGATATAAAGAACTCATAATTATTTATAAAATAACCTAATTACTAAAATAATTTTTTACCTAACAAAGTAAATTAACTCAAAAAAGCTCCTTTAAAAAACTCAGTTGACTCTTGTGGTGGATCGAATTTTTTTCTTCTAACAGATTAAAATTTAACCCATCCAGAAAGATAAAACCTTTCGATACTCCAGTCAAAGGCTAAAACCATACACATAAAATAAAAGAATTATATAAGAACAAACTAAATGATTTAAATGAACAATACCTTATGTTTTAAAAATGCACTGATCACATCAAAAGATTAAATCACTGCAAGAAAATAGGAGAGGTCTAAAACGAAACAAAATGAATTTGAAGCGTAAGTAGGATTGATGCTTGAACAACAGTAAATACGTATGTACCAGGCTACTAGGAAATAATTATGCTAGTCCATGAGTAAAACGAAACTAAATTCAATCTGTTGAACAAGGCTATAAAATACTTAGTATATGAGGTTCATGTAGACAGTTTCGTACTTAAGTTAAATTACTTTCATTAGACAATAACTCATATAGCTAAGGTAGTACAACAATATGCAAAGAAAAATTAAATAAGACAGAAACCCAACGTTTGTAAAGTCAAATCCAAGTGATGACTATCTACAAAATTTCCATCTAAATTGGTTGGAGAATTCAAAAGAAAATTTAAATTAATATGTAAATTTGATTAACATTTACGCTTAAATCCAAAGAGCATGACAGGTTATTGAGAGGCAACTAAATGAAATTATTATAGAAGTAGAAATTCCGTTAGCAAGGATAACAATACATGTATTCCCTTAAAAAGTAGGTACGACAATACTATATTAATTTAGTCCAAAAGCTTATAACATAACACAATCACTTATCACATCATTATTACTCATGTCACCAGTGAAATCTTATAAATACTTCAGCGGAAGTTAAGGAGATGGTAATATAAGTAAGATAAGACTTGTATATTGTTTTAGGGTGAAAAAAAATACACTATAAAATGGTACTTTCAGGTAGGTTCGAGAGATCAAGTTCGAACAGGACGAGTCTAAACCAAGACGTGATCGTTCACGTCCTGCTTCGATTACAAAGATGGAAATGATTAGGATAGATATTAAGGGAGGGAAGCAAAGAAGATTGAGAAAATATCAATGTGATAGTGTTTGAAGAAGAAAATGGATTCTCTGAGAGGAATCGCTAATTCTGTAGTTTTTTGCTTCTCCAGAATGAGTATCTTGTCTTTTCTTGTTTAGAATAGATGATTTATAGTTTAAATAAGACACACTAATTTCTCATAAGTCGTGGAAGTTAGGGAGCAGTGGAGAAGTGATGATTATGGAGATTGAAGTGGGGTGGTGCCCGGAAAGTAGGGAAAACTTGTATGACCACTACTCCTCATCCTCTCAACTTTTCTGTAACCGCCCACTACTTGTTACCTTCTTGTTCGTGGAGGTGGTACCACCATCCACGATTTTGTAGACCGCCAGACCAATACCCCAATGAGAATCCCCCCATGTTGTATTTGATATCTCGTGAAAATAGTGGAGTCATCAGCCACTATGGTTTCGATTAAGTCAACTCAAGTCAAATGACTTGCTAAGTCAGTGAGACAAGTTGTGCGACTCACTGGATTGATAATCAAACTTATTTATCTCGAGTCCTGGAAGTTCAGTGCCCATGTACTTACTTAGAAGTAACATGACATATTTAATGGCTAAGTATTAACTCAAAAGCGACTTATCGTAAGTCTGAGAGGCATTTAAGGTCAAATATTATAGAGGGCTCCTTAAGCAAGGAGAACTATTAGAATTCATATAAGATCCAATGTTGAACCCATATTGAGAAGAAAGGCGTATTTCTGAGAGAAGTAGCTAGCAAAGCTGGGATTAGCTTCTTAGCGCAAATAAGGATATGTTAGCTCTTTTGATATAAAAGATAATGTGCTAAAGTATCATGGATAAAACCAATATACACAACCTCTAGTAAATATCAATTATACTAAGGCTAGGAATCTACTATCAAGAAGGTTTGATGTTAGCGCTTCAATTGTATAGTTAGCACTAAGGTTTTAGCATTAATGTACTTGTGGCTAAGTCACTAAGTATGGCTATGCTAAGCCAAGGGCGCTTTAGCCATGGTCGTTGTTCAGGGACGTGTTAGGCATGCCTAGAGGCGTATAAGATCCAAGGGCGCTGGAGCTGGTAGCGAGGCATAGGAGATAGGGAGTATTTGTCTTTGGAGGACATTGGAGGAGCTAGCGACGCATAAGAGGTTAGGGGCTTCGTGGAGGAGGCCAAGGATGTTGAGGCTATCTAGGACATTGAGGAGATGGACGGGGAGGGGCTGAGACGCGCTGGAGTTTAAGAGCGCAAAGGAAAAACAAAGGTCTCCAAGGATCTTGGGGCGCCACGGCCTTGGAGGCGCATAGGTCTTGTAGCGCATTTGGCCACTAGGGACGCATCGTCCTTGGAAGCTAAGCTTGGAGACGCATTAGATTTGGGGTA
The DNA here is from genome assembly GCA_023531435.1 of Papaver californicum. Lineage (NCBI taxonomy): Eukaryota > Viridiplantae > Streptophyta > Magnoliopsida > Ranunculales > Papaveraceae > Papaver > Papaver californicum. The sequence goes on from JAJJMC010016780.1 coordinate 5,480,673, forward strand.
GAGAAGCTAGGGACGTGCTAGGGAATTGTAGCGATATATAGAAGCCAAGGGACGTGCTTGAGAAGATGGCGACACGACAGGCACTAGGCTAAGGAGAGTTAGCGTTTTTGGCGCTAGAATCAGGGTTAGCACTTTTACTGCTAGGGTTGAGGTGACAATGCGGTGCTAAGCCAAATAATCAGTGCTAACTTGGCACTAATATGAGAAAGGCTAGGGTTAACCTAGCTTAGAGACTCAATACGTCTTTTATGGTATTGCTTCTTGATTGTGGCACATCCGGGAGGAGTAGCACATTATTTGTGGCTTATATTTAAGCAAAGTGCTAAAAAAGCATATTTGGGATTGAAAGAGCAATTTGAGAATGCGATTAGCTAAACATTGGTTCCAGGAAAAAAAACGTACTGTTGAAGTAGTTTCTTTAGATTCGGAAATCAAAATCGTAGAAGACAGGCCTAAACCACGATAGTAGCCATTCCGTCTTGCTTCGGTCACAAGGAGAGAAAATTGGTTGATCTTAGGAGAGGAGAGGGAAGAAAAGAAAGTTGAAGGAAATTGTGTGTAAAGATGTTGAACTATTGAGAAAATAACAGAGCTTGAGAGAATGATAAGCTTGTTGTGTTTTCTGAATGGGCTAAGGAGCCTATTTATAATAATTGAGAATACACACGTTTCCTTGTAAAGTAGTGGAGGTAGTGAAGATATGAAGAAGTGGAAGTTGTGGGAATAATGGTATAACCGCCTTAGAATCTTCGGGAAACTATTAGTCCACTACTCCATTAACTGCTTCATCCTTACCACTACTTTGTAACTTCCTTATCATGGGGTATTTCCACGCTCATGTTGTTGTAACCACCAGACCAAAACCCCATATTTAATCCCCCCATGTAATTGTTTTGATTTCTCGTAGAGTTAGTGCAGTCATGAACTGAAAACACGTGAGTTTGTTGTAAGATAATGTTATTGATGAGTTTGTGTCAGCACACTATGATTATGGCCAACTATTGGCGCTAATAGCAAGGGGAAAGAATGACACGAGCATAGGTGCAGGAGTGAAAGGATGAAAGACGCGCAAAGGATGAAAGAGGAGGGAAGAGTACTAGCGCTAGCGCCTTAGCGCAGCTGGTAGGGCTATGCACTAGTGCTAGCGCTGATGCTCGTTATTACTAGCTCTACGACTAGCACCTCTAATGCTTGTTTGGCGCATGCTTTGTTAGTTTTGCTTACTTTTGGCTTTTCGGCTTTTCTGACCTTTTTTTTTTGCATTTTTCTAACCTTTTGACACATGTGCGTGTACTATTCATTGGTGTTGGGAATGTGGCTAGGGCTTCTCCAAAGCTGGCGCTTGCTAGTTCCATGGTTATTTCATATGCATCACTAGCTTTGGCATTTATTAATGTCTTGGTCATATTTATGGTTTCTCATTCGCATGAGATTTTAATGTTAGCATTTATGCTTAACTTTTATGCAGTGCATACAGAACATTCTCAAGAGATTCAGCCGCGGAAGTTTGCAACTTGAGATAATGCTTGATGCTTTTTTGCAATTAGATGGTATGCATATAATTAGTATTTTTATTCAGATATGGCATATCCTTTATTATGAATATTCATAATTTTGTATAATCAACGTATTTTGATTAATACAGATAGTCGGCATGAGCGCACATGAAATAACGAGGGTTTAGCTAGGTAAAACCCTGAAATTTTGAAGGCGCGTACATATATAAAAGGGCTATAGGGCTAATTTAGCCACAAGATGAATATACATTCTCAATTCTCTTGCGGAACGTAAAATAGCAGTATGCATTCATAATTCTGATGTCGGGTCAGGAATTTATTCATATTTATTTCATGCTTCTGCAACTAGGCGAAAAACAATATTACAATTTTCTCCCTTGTTAAAAATCCACCATCAACATTAAGTCCCCTGTTTAGCATGAAGAGTAATGTTTCGTGGTAAGCACTCGATGGTGATTTTCTTTTACTGATATAAGAAAAATAAATCAACAAGCTTAGTTGTCATATATTACCAAGAATTTTGATTTGGTGACGCTGCATTGATGCCAAACAATTGCTGACGGGACAATGGTTGGTGTAACAGTGCTTGCAAGTGATAAAGCATCATTTGGAGAGTGTAAGCTAGTGAAGCGGTGCTGATTTGTATGACAGAGAGACCAAAATTGACCCTGTGCAACAAGGGACCATGGCTTCAAAGAGGAAACCCTTGTTTGACTTGAATTTGGAAACCAATTACTATAAAATGGAGTAAACTTTTTTTTTAATTCTCTCCCTATCACCACCGACCAAAGATCCCTTCTCTCTCTCCTTCTACCCGAGTAACAGCAACAAATCCTCTCGGAGCTCCGTCACCGGAAGATCGACGCTGGCAACAATTCCGAACGACTTCAGATAAGGTTTTTTTTTGACGTGAATGCTTGCTCACGTTTTTTGTTGTTGCTTGATTCATTGCATAAGCATGCTATTGACTTGATACTGGTATTTTCTTGACAGCTTCTTGTGAGTGAATTCCAACTAATTCATCAGTATGTGCTTGGGGTGAATTAACAATCACCTTGGAGGGCGTGTCGATCTTGATGCGACTGCCTGTTGTTTGTAGATTCTACTTGAATGGTATGAGGATAAGAAGAAGCATGGCGTCATCCTTGTTCATAAAATAGAAGATTTACAAAAGTGTAGTCGTTGCAATAATAAGAATATTCGGCTTGGGGTGACTACTTGTGGAACATAAGTACAAGTGTTGACGGCCTTGCTGTTGACGACCCTTTATGCATTACTGCATTCCTTTTACTTTGGCTTTCCAGAGACATATTCGAAGATTCTCCTGGTGGTCAAGTGAAGTCTTCATTTGTTCCGCTTGTTGTTGTGCTCGCTGGTTGAAAAACTCTTCCCCTTGATAATCTGTTTTTTGGCTCTTTATACCTTCATTTGGATACTTTCATTCGTGACATGAGGATTTCTAATTTTCATGCCAAGATAGAGTCTTTTGTCCCTGTTATATTTATGCAAGCCTGGATATGGGAATATTTTCCTGAATATTTGCCAAAGACCAAGCCTTCTTACCAAAGTACAGAGATCGAGTATGCCATGATACTCCGTTGGAGTAGGAAGAAACCTTCTTCAGTTAGTCTTATTAGTTTAATGGTAAATGAGAAGAAGGTGAATTTCAGACCTTGGGGTTCGAGGCTTCCATACGTGATCCCACTGGAGACTTTTACCAGAGAGCCCTCATATTGTCATACGCTCTGGTCCAAGTGATTAAGGTAATATTGCTACAGTCGGTGAAGCCAATTTTATGAGTAGTTGTATTCCAGGGTATATTTTTGTTGTTCGCGCCAATAGTTATGTTATGCAGAGTTATAACATCGATAGGGCGGCTCGATAAATGGGCTTTGATCAGTTTATTCCTTATTACCGTACTAAGGCGCCTCCCATAGACATACTTCAGTGATCCGAGGGTGCCCATACCATTCCTGGTTCCAGCGTTCCTTTTCTCCGGGATGGCAGAAAAGGACGTATCACTGATAGATATGCTGGTTTCTGGAATGCACAGCTTACCCTCCTTAAGAACTTTGTGTCTGGTGAGACTTCTACTGCACGTGGTGAGCCATATGAGAAGGAGTTATCAGATCGATCGAACTTGAAAATTACTTCTGGAGCGAGGCATGATTCGATTGTCAGATTGGAAAATGTATCTCGAATCATCTCTTAGTTTAATCTCCATCTTTTATTTATTATTTAAATTCTTAACTTGTTCTTTGTAGTTGTGGTTCCCGGAATACTTTGCACCTGATATTGCAGCGCACGCTATTCCTCGGTCTGGGGAAAGAGACCTCGAGCGATTATTCCTGAGAGTGGAGACCGTCCTTCGAAAAAGGTAAGTGTCTCATGTTTTCTTTTATTCTTCTTTTCTGTATGAAATACTTCTATACCTTGTCCTTACAAGTACATTTGCATAGTCTGGGGGCATAACTAATCAAGGTGACTTGAATATTCAACCTTTCAAGTTTGGCGTCCCAGCCGTTATTGGCTCCTCGACACCTTATGCTGTAGGTGGAACTTCTTTTGAAAATTCTTGAGTTGTAGAAAATTTTGTCTTGATGAACTTAATGAATTCTGATTCTTGTGAATAATTATCAATCTTAGATGACTAGCAACATGGATAGTCAGGAAACACCGCTATGGTTGGAAGTAGTAAGGAAGAAGGCTGAGATGACAATGGACCTGAAAAGTCGTTTCAGACTGAAGAAATTGATGCATCTGGGGCTGAAAATGAAGAACCTGTTGGCGAGTCGTATTATGAGATGCCCTTCTGCTTCTGATGGATTATCACAACTCCAAGTAAATTTGTTATATTGTTTTAGAATTATAATGACATGATTATATCTCTTAAACCACCAAATTTTTTGTAACAGCCGTAATTTTCGCATGACGCTTAATCATGGACGTGGCCTGGGTTGAAGCTTCATCCTAAGCTTATAAAGCTTACCCAGATATACATTGGGGTGTGGATTCCTTGACCTTGAATTATAGTTTTAAGGCCCTATTACGCGTGATGCGTATTCGAGGAGGCATGATAGTCCAAAGGCACTATTATACCGAGCCGAAGTTGCGTAATTGAGAGCATCATAGTGCTAAGGCACTATTATGCTGTGATGCATGACCCAATGCATAACCAAGCCGAAGTTGCATAAGTTGGAGCATCATAGTGCTAAGGAACTATTATGCCGTGATGCATGACCCAATGCATCACCGAGCCGAAGTTGCATAAGTTGGAGCATCATAGTGCTAAGGCACTATTATGCCGTGATGCATGACCCAATGCATCACCGAGCCAAAGTTGCGTAAGTGAGAGCATCATAGTGCTAAGGCACTATTATGCCGTGATGCATGACCCAATGCATCACCGAGCCAATGTCGCTATTCTATAAATGCATCATAGTGCTAAGGCACTATTATGCCGTGATGCATTATCGAGAATGCATCACCGAGCCAAGAATGCTTGGCTTTGGCAAGAAATCTTCATTTTCGGCCTTGCAGTCGATGGATGACCCCTACCTTTCTAATATTTGTTTGTAGAAATGCGAATACAACATATATAGGGAAGGGGCTTTGTTAGAATGTGCATGAGCGGTAATGCACATATAGATATGCGAAGTAGCCTATACGTTGGAGCATACTTGATGCATAAGCATCAATATGCTGGTAGCTTAGCCGATGAAGCTTGAATTATGCGAAAGCATCTTTCGATCGTGTTACGTACTTGATAATGCGTATTTGCATAATAAATAGCGATAGTTTTGCACAAGCTAGTGCATACCTTGCGAAAGCCCTTTGGCCTACACGGACTAGGCTTTGCTTGGCCTTTGGCCTTGCGATGAAGTTGGAAACGAAGTTGGCTTTGCCTTAATAGGCTTAAGTTGCTTGTCCCTCTCAAATTGACCCTTTGATGAACTACGGTCATGCTTGAACCCATCAAGGTACGGGTTGGGTACGTAGGCATCCGTAATGCAATGCATTGAGGTGCATCACCTTGTCGCTCATATCACCTAATTTAGGAGATGATTGCGACATTATGGTAACTCATATCATCTGGCTCGGAAATGCTAAGCAAGAGATGATTGTTGCCACACTTGATGAGGTAGTTGCAACTCCATTTGATGGATTGTTCATACTTACTTGGAACCATCGCGGCATGGAATGGCATGTGCCTGGATGTTGCACTCTTGGCAAGAACAAGATAAGTGCAGGCTCCAGCGCATGGTCGAAGTAAAATTGATGAAGCGAAAGATTAGGCTTGAAATAGCCTAGGTGTTGGTCCAAGGCATGAGTTAGGCATGGACGATAAAGCGAAATTATGTGATGCTTGCCAAAGGCATCCCCATTAGCTTGTATAGCCTTCAACCCTTGGTATAATGAGGGTAAGTTGGAATGGTATGCTAGTCAAAGGCATCCACCATAGGCTTTAATGGCCTTGCACCCTTTGTAGGACAAGGGTGTGTTGGAACGATATGGAGACTACGGTTTGAGTACCATGCTTGCAAAGCATGTTTGGAAAGGAAAATATGCCTGGAACGGTATAAACGTAGCTTGAATGATGAGGGAACTATGTTTCGAGTATAATGCTTACAAGGTAGGCTTGGAAAGCAAAAATTTACCTGCACTTTCCAGCGAGAAGTTAGGCTTCAAGGTCCGGTGACTCTCTTTTAAATCACGCATCAGAGAGTTCTGGCCTGCCCAGCGCGGCGCGCTGGAGGCGGAATTTTCCGGTATGTGACATTTGTAGTATCATATATGATTTCATGAAAGACTTTAGTAATATTCGATGTCAGAAAAATTCAGATTCAGGTCTTTTTACCGTAATGGTTGTAGAATCTTCATAAGAAGTCGGAATGAGGTGTTTGACCTCTCATTTTTTTAGATAAGAGGTAAATATAACTTCTTCCAAAAGAATTTCTGAATTTTGAGTTCATTTTGTATGTGAAAAAGATTTGACACCGAGCTTCCAAAAACGTTTCAGGCAGAATCCTACAGGTTTTTAGTTGTCATGTAGTCGACCATTTTGTCTTCCCTTATTAGCTCGCTTATCGATTGGAAATCTTTTTTAGCAGTTGTAGTGTACATCCATATAAATAATTTGGTATAAATAATACCCAAATTCCTTACCAATTAGCACCAGCTTCAGTTCTTCCGGAGGGTTATGCAAAAACATTTCCGACGATATTTTTGCGAAACGACTCATATCTTTTCTAAACAATATGCCATGACCCAAACCACTTTTTAATGCATGTTTAGGTTACTAATAGAAATATTTTATGAAATTTTTGATATATGCTTCAATTCCTTGTGTTTGATCTATTTTAGCTTATTATCTCTACAATGTCTTCATTTTTCAGGGGGAGAATGAACCAAATCAGAGAGCTGAACTTGTCGGTGAAGGATTGGGGATTACCATGAGTCATGGCGTTGGTGATGTGTATTTTCCATATTAAAATCACAAGCAATCTCCTTCTGATGTGGTTGTCGAAGAAAGCACTTCGAGTGGAATTATCGTACAGAATGATGATATGATGGAGATTGTTCCGGTTGAATACCCGAGTACTTGAGTTAATTTTGACTTCAAGTTTGATTGAATTCGTCATGGACATGTGTGCGTTGGAGGCTTCACCGTCCCGTCTGCCTATGCTAAGACGTATGCCAAAGTATGGAAGAAGTTTGGCCATTTCTTCATAGGTAATCCCAAGAACTACCGTACTTTGGAGAGGGATGTGTCTATGTTGCTGCCAACTGTGAATGAAATGTTCACTCTTCCCATAGAGAAATTTTTGAGGTGGTTCTTCAAGAATGGAAGGAGGCTTTGGATTATGCTGAAGTAACTAAGCTTAATGTCATATGGCTTTGTCGTCATTTAGAAGCTATTGAGAAGTATTTGCAGGAGAAAGGCGTATCTTATAACCTGGAGACAGATGTCAAGGCTAAATGAGAAGTTTATTGGATTTCTCGGGAGTTGAGGCTTGCGACTGAGACTCTTTAGCAATAGGAGAAAACATACGCTAAAGGTGTTGAACTAGTTTTCAAGGAGTTTTTCTAGACTTTCTGAGTTTTATAGGTTTTTGATACATATGGCTTTTTTGTGGTTTTACTTTGGGATTTTGAGTGGGTAGAGATTTTTCTTTTTGAATGATTTGCAAGAATATATATTTTTTAAAAGAAATAATACTTTGCTTGATTAATAAATCGAAACCCTAATTATGAATGCACGATATTGCAAACATTTTGAAGGAATTACAAATATTGCGTAAAACAGGGAAATAAAGCGAAGTGATGGTAAAGTGTTTTAAGCGTTGTGAGTTATGAGCCATTTTCCATGTATGACCACCCCTTCTGGCTTGTCAGTGTTGACAAGCTTATAGTAACCGCCGATCATAGTTTCGGTGATGAGATACGGCTCTTATTCAGGAGTGGTTGTGATTTCTTCACTGTATCTCCGACATGGAAGGTATTGGGTTCAGGCCCCTTAACTTCATGACATGTATTCTGAACAACTGGGTTACTGGTTTTCTTATCTCTATTAGAGAGGATCCCTATCCATTCGATAAAATTTTGAAAAGGATCAGCTTCCCATTCACATCTTCAAGTCAGAGTAGGATTGATATCCGGGTCAAGTCCCAAAGCTTTGATTAGACGTGGGGTCACTGGTTGCAAATAAGTTGGTTGGATATGACTTACTTGTGTGCAAAACCTTTGGACATATGACTAATGTGTTTTAGAATAGTGGTAAAATAGGTTTCAAACTCTCGAACTTGTGAAGATTGATTTTAGATTTAAAAACTGATTTTAAACTATAAAATATACATAAAAGATGACAATAATATTCACAAATACTGAGGTTATGGATTTCACCATTAACCACTTTTAATTGGTTCCAAAAACAATAATTCTAAACAATTCTAGCTCAAATATGTGACTCTAATTTTTGCCAAAGGTAGATTTTTAAAATATCAATTGTAAATCACAAACATGGCTCATCAAAAGCTCTAGGTCCCAGCATAAACCATCAAATAAAATCACAATCAATTAAGAAAAATCATAATTTCAACTAAAAATAAATGCAAAAGTCATAAAAGAATTACTAAAAGTTACCAATTAATCATGGAAAAATGGCTTCCTCCTTGCCTCAGTGATGGGGTTTAGCTCATCTTGCTCAAAATACCCTCAAAAGATTGGTACATAGATCAAAAAGTGTTTGAAAGATGAAAAAAATAATAACACAGATGGTTCGCAATGGTGAAACTGCGTTGCAAACCACTGTTTTCACTATTACAGAAGAAAATGTTTCTGGTGAAGATAAACGTTGATGTTGTGAAGATATCCGTTGTAGACGGGTTGAAGAAACCGTCGCCTATTCCCTGTTATTCACTACAGCAGCATCATCACTTTTTTTCTTCCTGTTTACTTCTCGAGCCTCCCCCATCCGATTTTGTTGTTCTCTTTGCTATATATAGGTTTAGTAAACCCTAACAACTTATCCTTAATCGATAAGGACTCCCAAATCTCTCCAAAATCGATTCCAAATTGTGTTTTATCCAAAATTATTTCCGAACATATCATTGACTTTCCAGGCGATTTCACGGCTTTAAACTCTCATAATTGACGTGTATGAGTCTTCTTGTTGTTATTAAACACTTTCTGATGATTCAGATGAGTCAAAACTCCCCAAAAATCGGATTTTTAGATTCACAGTTAACTTCACACGTGAGCAAATATTTTCCTCTTTTCACGGAAATTGAAATGGAAAGGGGATTCCCCCTATCCACTAGTGGGGTCCCTTTAGCAGATTACTGGGGTGCCTTTAGTAATTATTTTGGTTGCCTTTATCACTTTTTATTGGGGGTGCTTCTATCATTTTTTTAGCCGATTTTTTCACAAATATTTATTTCCAAAAATACCTAAAAATATATAAAATAACTTAATAAGTAAAAATCGAGCATTAGTAATAACAGAGCTTTGAGAATAATTTAGACATGAAATTGTGTCACTCTCGCCCGGTAACTGCTTCACATCTAGCTCCATTGTGCAGCAAAATTCGTTTGATAGGCAATCCTCAGGATTTGCTCGCTTGTTTGACAGTCTCGGAGGTGTTGGTTCCGGTAAAGGAGATACACTTGCTCCCATCTTGTTGTTACTAGCCCATGGGCGTCCCAGAATCATGTTATAATTTGGATCCCCTTTGACAATGTGAAACTTGGCATGTATTCAGGTGTCACCCATTTTTACCTCAAGAGTAATGTATCCGTAAGCACTCCTGGACTCCTCTTCAGAATTCTTGATTACGCTTGGCGAGTGCGTGGCTTCGTGCCTGGAAATTTCCACAACTCTGAGAGTCTTGATAGTGATGATATTGACGTCGGTGCCCGATTAATGTTTGCTCGAACTTGGTGTCTTTGAGGGCAAGCAGTGGTGAGAAGTCCCTAGCTAGGATTCTCATTGTGTTGGATGACTATGTCTTCCGAGTCGGACTTGGGATACACAATAGTTTTTTCAGTGAAGAGTAGATGCTTACCCGGCATAACACGATTGAGAGCAGTAAAAATATCTTAACTAACAGTAGCTCGAAGACCTCCTCCATACGGAATGAGAAGTCTGGGATTGTTGTATCTGTCTTCGTTTGTTGTATCTGACGCTGAGTCTTGACTGAGCCATGTCCTTGAACTGGTGTTGGTGTAGTTGCCGGGGCCGACATAGTACGCTTAGCCTGTGATTCCGATTGAGGAGCTTCTTTTCTCTTGGCTCCTTCATCAGTGACACCACCTATGGAATGTTGGGTAGAATGTTGTTTATTCACCAGACGTCTACTTCCACAGGTGTCTTTATGACTTTCTTCTCTAGAGAGCCTTGTTCTTTCCAACAAGCCTGGAACAGTCGTTGTTGATCTCTTAGAGGCCTCATGCAACTCAGAGAAGGTTTGAAATCATAAATTTTCTAATAAATCACGATAAAAAGGAATCATACCATTAATGCAAAGCTCCACCAATTAGTGCTCAACCACGTTCTGGTCATGGCAGTCGAAAGCTTGTGTCCTGAACTTCTTTACATACTCGTTGGGATGCTCGTTGTTTCTCTGGAACATTCTTCTCAGATCCGAAAGAGTGATTTCGTCAGAGATAAAGAAATAATTTTAATAAAAAACATTGACTATCTGATACCAACTAGAGATCATGTTGGGAGCGAGGTTTTTGTACCAAATATAAGCTCTTCCTGTAAGAGATTTGGAGAATTCTTTGAGCCGTAACACTTGATTATATTTATGCACTCCTAATGATTCCAAGAATCGAGAAATATGTTCTCCAGCGTTCCCGCTGCCATCGTACAATGACAATGGAGGAGACGAATATCCGTTCGGAATTGCAATCCTCTGAATTTCTGCTGGGTAAGGGGGTTGGTGTTGATGGAACGAAGATGAATCTTTCTTTCCACGATTTTGCAGGAGCCTTTCCAGGTCTTCGCGAGTTACAAAGTCTTGTTGTTGTTGACAAAGTCCGGTCGGTGATGATCATTACTTCATCATCTTCTTGGGAATTAGCTATTGACGTGTTGGCACTACCACCGGTTGCGTTCTTAGCCTGCTCTATTTGACGATGTCGCTGTTCTGGTGATAATTTCTTCGTCAAAGTATTAAGAAAAGTAAGAACTTCTTTCTGGGTATTGACCATGTCTTCTTGAGTTTCCTCCAAGGTCTCTTGTCACTTTATCAAATCAGTTATGCTTAGTGACACATGTTATTTGTTTTTGAGACCTTCAGCGGTGCGGAGAGAAGTCATGGTATTTTCAGTGGTGGTGTTTTGAGGTATGATCTCTGGAGTTCCGCCACTGGTATTGCCGGGGTTAAGAGGGTTTGTTGAATCTGAATTGGGAATTGTTGAACCCGACCTAAGTTCCACCATTTTCTTAGATGATTGAAGAATTAATTTTCAGATGGTTGAAGAATTGGATTCATAACCGAGAGATTGATCTCCACCGTGGTCGCCAATTGTTAGTACCTAAAAAATTGATTTTAGGCAAAACAATGTACTGCTGAAGTACTTTATTTAGATTCGGAAATCAAAATCGTACAAGACAGGTCTAAACCACGATAGTAGCCCTTCCATCTTGCTTCGGTCACAAGGAGAGAAAATGGGTTGATCTTAGGGGAGGGAAGCAAAGAAATTTGAAGGAAATTATGTGTTTAATTGTATGTAAAGATATTGAATGATTGAGAAAATAACAGAGCTTGGGAGAATGATAAGCTTGTTGTGTTTTCTGAATGAGCTAAAGAGCCTATTTATAATAATTGAGAATACATACGTTTCCTTGTAAGTAGTGGAGGTAGTGAAGAGATAGAGAAGTGGAAGTTGTGGGAATAATGGTATAACCGCCTTGGAATCTTCGGGAAACCATTAGTTCATTACTCCATTAACTACTCCAGCATTACCACTACTTTCTAACTTCCTTATCATGGGGTGTTTCCACGTCCATGTTGTTGTAACCACCAAACCAAAACCCCATATTTAATCCCCCCATGTAATTGTTTTGATTTCTCGTAGAGTTAGTGCAGTCATGGACTCAAAACACGTGACTTTATTGTAAGATAAGGTTATTGATGAGTTTGTGTCAACATAATATGATTATGGCCAAGTATTGGCGCTAATAGCAAGGGGAAGGGCTGACACGAACATAGGTGCAGGAGTGAAGGGATGAAAGACGCGCAAAAGAAGAAAGAGTGCTAGCGCAGCTGGTAGCGTCAGAGTTGATGCTAGCCGTTGCTAGCGCTACCACTAGCACCGCAAATGCTTGTTTGGCGCATGCTTTGTTAGTTTTGCTGGCTTTTGATTTTTCGACATTTTTGCATTTTTTTTGGCCTTTTCCTATCCTTTTGGAACATGTGTGTGCTATTCATTGGTGTTTGAAATGTGGCTAGGGCTTCTCCAAGGCTAGCGCTTGCTAGTGCAATGATTATTACTTATGCATTACTAGCTCTGACATTTATTAATGACGTGGCCATATTTATGGTTTCTTAGTCGCATGTGATTTTAATGTTTGCATTTATGCTTAAATTTTATACAGTGCATACTAAACATTCTCAAGAGTTTTAGATACGGAAATTTACAACTTGAGATAATGCTTGATGCGACTCTGCAATTAGATGGTATGGATCTAATTGGCATTTTTATTCAGATATGGCATAACCTTTATTCTTAATATTCGCAATTTCGTATAATCAACGTATTTTGATTAATACAGATGGTCGGCATGAGCGCACATGAAATAACGAGGGTTTAGCCAGGTAAATCCCTGAAATTTTGAAGGCGCATACCTATATAAAAGAGCTATAGGGCTAATTGAGCTACAAGCTGGATATACATTCTCAATTCTCTTGTGGAATATAAGATAGCAGTATGCATTCATAATTCTATTGTCGGGTCAGGAATTTATACATATTTATTTCATGCTTCTGCAGTTAGGCGAAAATCAATATTACAATTTTCTCCCTTGTCAAAAATCCACCATCAATAGAGAAGCATTCTTTGCGAATAAAGCATTAAGATATAATGTATTTCAGGGTTTACGCATTAGCTATTCCCAGGTTTAATGGATGTTGCTAGAACATTGATGCACATTCGAGGTAAATTCAAGGAATTCAGCCGTGGTATTTATACGACTTGGGACTAGTTGGATATGATATGAATATTATGAATATGTAGGAGGCTACAAGGTCAATTTAGAATATTTGTAGTTGTTTAGAGAGGATTCAAGTTGTTCTATACTAGTGGATAACCCATTTAGGAGTTTGAGACTTATTACGTAGAGATTTAGACTACATGATCAATATAGAATACATGTACCCTTTTGTAGAGACCGTATTCTCAATTCGCCCGCGGGATATAAAAAGAATACAATATTTTGTGTTTTGAGGTGAAGTCAGAAGCATGCGCACAAATATGTGCAGATATTTCTATGTTCCCGCAACTAGGCAGAAGGGCGATTTTATAGTTTTAACCATTGTCAAAAACTCACCATCTACACATATATATTTAATTTCAACAAAAAAAGATGTTTCAAACAGACAGACATATATACCCAAAGCAAGGAATGCTAGCCAGTACATTTAAGTTTGACTACAAAATGAGTTGAGTTCGTACAGAAGAAAATCTACAATTAATACCCAAGTTCAGTATGCAGTCTATTGTGCATCAAAAATCAGACCTTAGCATTTCTTTTGTACACAACAAAAATATGACAAAAACCATGGGAAAGACCAAAACCATGGGAAAGACCGCAACATAAACTACCCCATATACCCCGTAATATACACATCAAAACTTAACAAAATACTAACTTTTGAAGCATTCCAAGCTTGCCCGGCTTACTGGTGCAACTTCGCTTCGTACTTTGTGGGGAGAAAGCAAAACAAAGGGGTGAGTGAATGCCCAGTAGGGGTACAACAACAAATACATCATGTCGGCATGAAATGTAAATGCGTAAACAATGAGAAGCAACAAGGATAAAGTAAAGAAAGAAATCCTTACGCAAATACCATTCAAACAAGATTCAGAGCCGCAAATAAATTTACTCTACTATTCACATGGCCGTAGCCACCGTCAAGGTAGTCGGATACCAGCCATCGTTCCGAACAATCTTCCGGATAGCCACCGAGGTGGTGGGGTGCCAATTAAAGCCTGACATTCCTAAAGTAGAGTTCCTATCCTCTTACCACATTCAAACGATAGCTCTAAATACAGCAGCTTAACAACACAAGTCCATACGGTAACAGAAATCTAAAATATTAGCTATAAGAAGCTAGCAAGATAATCGACAAACGCATATCCAAGAGAAAGGATTACTTGATACAAGCCTGACTTAAATATGGCCAAATCTCGCATTTGTTACAAAACTGGAATTTTCATCAAGGCAAGTTAGTTCTACATGCAGAGAGGTTATCAGTCAAGTAAAGTGAAAACAAGATATCCAAATTGGTACAAATAAAAGTCAAGGTAAAAAGGGAATTAAATCTACCATTTATTAAATTGAGTTATGCAAACAGGCCTTTTAGGAAGACACTTAAGATAGTGCTATAAGACAAAACTTTGATCTAAAATTTAGAATATTTGAAATGCAGGGTGGGAAGGGTACATAGTACAAAGGTTTATTAAAGAATTCAACCTTTTTGCTGCTGGTGGAGTTGAATTAACAACATGAAGGACTTGTTTATATTCAAGTTAGAAGTCATAAATATCATTAACGAGAGGAGTTTCAAATAATGAAAATGCAAAGTCAAGGTTTATAAAAGGAGCAACATCAATTCTTAAGGAAGTTCAGGTTGTATCGTAAGTTTCATAAACGAAATTCATTAGGTGATTTTCACAAACAGTTAGTAGGCTGGATTTGAATAAAATTCGTCCAAGACTTGATTCATGATGGAAATCGACCTTAGGAAGCTGCATAACATTTTTAATCTCTATAAAATCATTTACGGCTTTCGAAGTTATCGACAGTTCAATAATCAAGAAGTAAAAATAAAAATATAAGATTTCAGACTCATATAGTTTTGCAAAAACCATCAAAGCAGAGATAATTTGAAAGGAGTTTATGGACAAATTTTGTTACATTCACGGTAAATAAACATCCCAAATACTATCACAGATTTGTGTATGAATGATAAAATTTTCGAAAATGTTGCGCATGTTCAGGACATTCAAAAGAAGTATTCATAAACCAAAAATGAGATGTTTTTATAAAATCAAAACACTAACACATACTGTAAATGACTAGAATTTGAAACCAAGTCATATAAAAGATTCCAGGTTCTCTCTCGGCAACTAGGACAAAACTGAGTAAAAGTTTTAGGATTTTTCATGTTAAGAAATTCAACAAAAAATTTAACTACACATGAAACCAGATGAAACTGAAATTACCCATTAATTGATTTGTAGCAATCACGAAATATCACAGAAAAATATAAATCAAAATCATTAGCAATATCGATTAACACCGTCAGAACTCAACAGTTCAAAAGGGAAAGAAAAGAAACCCTACCTTTGCGAGACAATTGTTAGCTGAAAATGGAGAGTGGGTTGCTTAAAAGCCAAAAGATCCTCTTGCTTGAGATTGTTGTCAAAATCAGTAGATGGAATTGGATGAGAGGAAAGAAAAGTGGAAGAAGAGGGAAAAGAAAAATGGGATTTGTCTTTTAAGAAATTAGAGTTGGTTTTGTAAATAGCGAGAACCTCCCTAGCTAGCTCATGTCGGTCACGTGTCACACATTCTTCAACTTCCATAACATATACTCCCTCCGTTTTAACAAAAATATTAATATTATTTTTTTATTTTAGTCTGGTATTAATCATATACATTAACACTAATAATTTATATTTATTTTATAAAAGAACTTCTACTTGTTTGGATAGGGCTAAAGCCCTGAGGGAATGGGTTGTCACAATCTCTTTCAAACAACTCCTTGAATTAACTCTTATGGAAAATAAAAACCTTATTTATTGTATTTTTTTTTAAAGTTAGATATATTAAAATACCTATTATTTTTTTACATATGCCTATCTGTAATGTTGGGTGCCCTTATTTCAGAATAAGTGTCTGTGATATTGGTCTCCCCCAACATAACATTCTCCCCAGATGAGACGATATGAGTTTCATTACAATTTAAAAACTGAAAATCTAAAAATAGAGTTGTGAGTAAAAAGATGGCATGATACTCCATTGATGTTTGATAGATGCTTGTTTTCTTCCCCTTTTTGACTTTTTATCTGCTACTCTGTTTGATATTACGTGTACCTTTCTTCATTTCTTTTTAGTGCCAGTTCCATCCATTTTAAATTGGACTACAACACTCAAAGCAACTACTTTCGCTGTTGCCGTTCAGATGCTTTAGTTTTCTTGGTTTCTGCGCACCCCTATTTCTTTTGCTTCGTAGGGGTAAAGGAAAACCAGAAAGACAATACAGGAGGCTCCTTGGACGTCAGTAACTTCGTTCCTTCTTGGATTAGGCTTGCAACTGAACTGACACCTGTTTGCACTTTTGGGAGTGAAAAGAAAACCCAAAAAATTTGTGACAGAGAAATCTTCTGCGCCTCTGCAACAATTGCCTGATTCATCCATTGTATTTCAGTCGTTTTTCCCTGAGCATGCTCTGTTACTCGTCTACAGTCTCCCTCTAAGTTCCACGTATTTTTCCCTTTTAGCAGCTTCCAGCATAGTTATAGCTTCTGCTTCTGGAATGGTTGCTTCGAAGGTCCCAGATCGAGTTTGGATATCTGTACCTGTTGCAGATCGAAGAATTAATCCATAACCAGCTAATGTGTTACCATTAATCCATGAAGCATCGAGATTGATTTTGTATTGATTCAAAGCAGACGCTTCCCAGTTTTTTTTTCTTTGTTTTCTTCTGTCAGTTGTTTTAATGTTTAAGGTGTTTTTATCTTGTCTGTGAAAATTATCAGAGTCGTTCCTCTCTTATTGAAAAGGTGGTTCCCGGAATTGTATGTGTCTCTGTATAGCTATATAGGTTTGAATACTAGTTCTAGATTTTTCCTAGAAAATTTTGTTGCATCTTTCTTTTTTAATTTTTTGATTGTCTAACTTCCATGATAACCAATTTGGATATAGGTTTCTAGTAGAATTTTAAGAGTTAAGGTTTGAAATCAAATCTGCCAAGGGTGGAAGCAACCATATAAATTTTACAAATGGACAATCAAAGAAAAGATGATTAATGGATTCACAGTGATAATTACAGAAAATTCAATGCATATATATGTTTTTTTATGTATTGGCCTAGTTTTTCTCTAACTGGTAGAGCATTATTGATGCATTTTCAGAGAATTTTTTTCAATTCGTTGAGATACTTTCGGTTCCAAAAGTATTTCCAGAAACTAGCAGTTGGATTATTGATAGACACATTTTTGTGTCTAAATTGCGCTCAATTATCTATTTTGATAGTGTTCGATTTTGTACTTATTATGACTTTTTATGTCTTTGTAGGTATTTTTGAGAAATAAATAATTTGGGAAAAATCGGCTCGAAAAGTGATAAAGGCACCCCGGGAAGAATTGATAAAGGCACCCAGCTCTTGGATTAGGGGCAGCTCCCTTTTGAATTTCAAATTTCGATTTTAGCGGGAAACTTATTTGTTACGTGAAGAAACTTCTGTTGATTCTGGCAACCGTATTTTTAGAGATTATTGGGTAAATCTGAGTTACCCAAGTGAAGAATTAATCAACCCAAGTTCAACACACATCAAATAAGGAATTTTAGCCGGAAAAAATGGTTGGCAGAAGTGAATTTGGACGGGAAACCGAGTTCTTCTCTGTTTGGAATTGTTACGGGATTTAGAGTTGGATTTAGAATTGTTTTGGAGTCCTTATCGGTTAATAAAGCTTATTAGGGTTTATTAACCCTATATATAGCAAAGAGGAGCGAAGAAAATCGGAGGGGAGAGGCAGCAGAGACCACCGAAGAAAATTCCAGAAAAAAAAAAGCTTCCTGCTGCGAAGAAGAAGAAGAGGAAGAACATAAGACTGTCACTGAACTGTCATTCTTTTTGTCTCTGTTTCAGTCGTATCTTCAGTTGCTGAAGCAGTTGTATTCCTGCTGCATATACAGTCCGTTCTTTTCTCATGTTCCTTTTTCTTTCTTCTGTAACGTAGAGAACACTTCTCTATAACTTTTATAAACGTCTCAAAATTCTTGTGTTACTTCTCTTTCACCATTGTAAGCACTTTTTGAGCAATGAAAATCTATTTTGAGTGTGTTTCCAATACAATGAACTAGTCACCATCACTGGGTGATGGAGGAAGCTATTTCTTTAATCATTAAGTGGTAACTTCTATTTTAACTATTATTTACAATTATTTTATTATTAATTGCTTTGAATTAAATTGAAAAAAAAATGGTTTTTCGTAAATAATTGTGTTTTCTTTTGATGGGTCATGCTTAGTTTTTAACTTTTGATGTCTCATGCTTTCGATTTACAATTATTCTTTCAAAAACCTAATTTTGGCAATACTTAGAATAACTTGAATACAGGAATTGTAAGATTTTATCACTTGAAATATTGGTTAACGGTGGAATCTTAACCCTAGTTCTTCCCATCAATTTTAAACCGACTTTGTTTTAATTTTCTTTATTTTTAGTCATTAAAAATTAGGTCTAGAAATCGAATCTTCACAAGTCTGAGAACCAATCCCTTTTTACCACTATTCTAAAAAAACATCAATTATTGTTATTGATTGTTTCAAAGTATTATAGTTTGTTGTATAAGGATTTAACAGTAAATATGCCATGTGTGGTTAGAAGCCATCTCAGAGTGTCTCTATTCTATTCTTCCTTTTGATTAGTGAAAATTCTGATTGCCAGATTTTGTTGGAGATATCAGTTGAAAAATTATTTCTAACTTCTTATCATTTGACCCATAAAAGACCCTAATTATCACCACAATCTACGAAAAATTATATTTTTCACCATTAACGTCAAGCACGTGAAAATTTTAGTTCTCAGTCAATCGTGATAGACGATATAACAATTTTCACCTCTAATAATTAACTGAATCTAGTGAATATCAAAATTTTCACCTGTAATTTTCACCCACAATTTATGAAAATCACAATTATCACCAATTCATTTTCAAGACAAACCTAAAAACCGAAAATCATAGAAGTCATACAAATCAAAGAAAACATATAAAAAATCAAATAATAATAAGAGAAATCCAAGAGGTGGAAAATTATAAAACCATATTTTATTCGAAAATCACATCATTTAAAAAAGACGCAAGTTATTAATCTATATACCAATACAAAACAAAAAATTTAACACTAGTTAGATTTTTTCGGCAAAGCTTGATATCCAATTCCAAACTAACGGAAACAAATAGAATAACTTCATTTAATTATAAATATCATAGGGTAACTGAAAAATCAAGATGGTGAAGATGGAGCTATAAGTTATAACGGTGGTATTACAATGAAAGAATAGAAGAAGGGAGCATAAACGCAATGGACATAAATAATAGTGAATTTCAGAATGAGAAAAGAATAGTGAAAGTTTAGGATTTCCTTCCAAACAAAAGGAAGTTTGGGATTGAGTAACTCCGCCCACAAATAACAACTAATTAACCGTAAAATATGGATTTTTTATAATTTAAATTTGTTATTAATCTGTAAAGGAAAGGTTAATTTAGTCATATCTAAATTTCAAATATTAAGTCAACACACAATTTATTATTTTTATCCAAAATTTTAATTAACGGGATAAACGTATATACCATTTTAATGATGGATTTATGAAATAGAAGGGATCGTTTTTAGATTCTTAAGATATTTTTACATTATCTACATAAAGCAACTACAGATCCAAAGGGCCAGTGTAAGGATGCTATTATCTACATAAAGCAACTATGAATCCAAAGAACCAGTGTAAGGCTATAAGAAAGTCTGTGCAATAGAATAGTCTAAAAATGGATCGAATAATAAAGAATTTGTCTGCACAATTTTTATAAATAATAACTCTTAGCCTCCAACCTAATGGTCGATCCCTATTAGATATGGACTTATTTTTACTTTCATACTTTTTATCTTTACTTAGATTTTATTAATTTCACTTGAGTATTTTTACTTTTATACTTTTATCTTTACTTAGTTTGTACACAGTTTTACTAATTTCATTTGGGTGTATGTTGTCTAGATCTTAACAACTAGACCTTCAAACTAATTTACTATTTTACTCATAAATTATTCTTTACGAGTATAAATATATATATTGATAGGGGTATATATGAAAAAAAAAAACAACTTCACTAACATATATTTCTTTTTTAATATAAAATAAATTTTGATATCGGATTTCTTGTGATTATGGTCTATACTCACAAGGGAGCCATCGAATGGAAACACTAAGCTAAAAATTAGCAATCCTACTGAATGGAAACACTGAGCTAAAATTAACGACTTTGCTATGATAGTCGGAGCTAACTAGTAACTGTCACTCAAAATTTTGCAGGTTTATTGCAAATCAGAAGTAAACACTGTGAGTTGCCTACTATTATTGACACCACGTGTGATCGTTTTAGCATCTTTCTCTATTTAAAAGAAAAATTCTATCATTTAACAGTAATTCTCAATAATATCACAGTGCATTTGGGGTAGGGGTACAAAGTCTGCCATGCCGATACGTTAATAACACAAGTCTGCACACACGCTAAAATTTAAGTGCAACACAACATAACATACGACCTGGCTTAATTTAACACATATGATAATTTCTGGTGGCATGTTGTGCCAGGATTTTTAACACATTGGCCTGGCACAATACTTGTCACGTGTAAGCACGAGTATAACATAATACACGATTCAACACAACAGGTGACACATTATTGTAAAGTACAATGGTAGGATTTTAGAATACCCTATATATAAATAACCGCAATCGCACGGCGTCTAACTAGTAGACAACGGAAAATACAGGTCGAACCCACAGGGAGCGAGGACAATACTGCAATCAATATCTCTAATCAACTAATCAAGAACAATATTTTTGGATTTTTCGGAATAAAGTTAAAACAAGAAAAATAAAGTAAACTAATAAAATATATTAAATGGAAGAAACAGTAACTAGGGTTTTCAGTATCAACCACTATTTCTATTTAATTAATGAAATGAAACATAACTCCTGAACATTTATCTATTGTTCGTTCTATCGACATCACCTATTATATGTATTAAAGTCGCAAATGTCATTGGGACGCCCTAAGCATGAAATATCAAAAACTTTAAGTCCCAACATACACCATCAAATTGCGTTAGCGAGAAAATTATACGAAACTAATTATAGGTCACAAATAATACCTGGATATTCTAAGCATACCCCATCTAAGGATTTAACCCAAACATGAAATATCAAATAAGTAGACAAATATATTTGCTATCCTATTAATTCTTCACATAGGTTACTGTATTGTACATAACCGGTGAAGCAACAACTAATTTTATCATTAAATCAATAAATTAAAATCAGGAATTAATCTATTCAAATCATAATAGTCTGTATCAAATAATTCGATTTAACTGATCTAAACTCGAAGTGGTTTCAAACATAAAATCCTAGCTACAAATCAATTAGCAAGACATGGGGATGGGTTTCTTAAAACCCATAAAAAGATATAGCTAAAGCAAAAATAAGAGATTAAACCGAAATTGAGGAATTCTTCTCCGTCAGTATGCCTCTTCAACTTCTCCACCTCTGTCTTTTACTTCCTGTCTTTTTCAGCTTCTTCTTGTTTCCTGTCCGGCGTCATGCTTCTCTAATCGATGTCCAAAAGAAAAAAAACCCCTTTCTCTCCAATCAATCTACTTCCACCTACCCCCCCCCCCCTCTCTTCAATCAATCCCTTCTTTTCCTTTTCTCTCATCGTCTCTCTCCTAGCCACTCTCTTCCGTCTACAACCCAACTTTCTCTTCCGCCTACCCTTTCTTCCCTATAGTCTTCTCTCTCTCACATCACCCTACGCCTACTTCTTGTATTCAACTCTCTTTTCAATCACCTACTTTTTCCTCTCTCCCTCAGTCAATCAGTCTTCTCTCTCATCACTCCTTTCTCCCCTCCGCCCAGGTCCCTCCCTCTATCAAAACCTCAAAACCTATATTTTGCTAGTCTTCGAGCAAAACTAATCTAAAAATAAAATAAAATTCTAACTCACTATCGCAGGAATCGCGACTACATTTAGCATATGTAATAATCCCTTAAACCCATAAGTGGCCTTAGCGGAAGAGTTTTGTCTTGTGAGGGTTTACAAGAGGTTTACCTACAAAACCTATACTCCAACTTCTAGCTACCTGTGAAAGATTGAGGATAGACACTAAACAAGCTATTTAGTTGGCATACTAAATCCTTTGGCTATATGAAACATTACCCTGTATGAATCCAATTTTTGTACACGAGTTTGCACTTAGCGTACTAAAATTCATATAAGAATGCAACTCTGCTCAAATAATCATTGAACATCCAACACTGGATGAAAATTGTCAACATTCACATTGCTCGAAATCAATCAAATTCAAACACAGGGATAGATTAAAATATGAATATAAAGTGATAAATGATGCATATGTTGACTAAGGTGAACGGTGTTTCCCAAAATATTAGTATAAAATCCGGCTCGGATGCTCCTATTTTTATTATTATTATTTATATACATAATTTATTTTTATTTTTATTTTATTTTATTTTTTTACGACTACATGATTAGATCATCTAAGGGCATGCTCCTTTTCAGCAGATTACATGATAGTTCCCATGGATCCTGCATTCCACACTTGCTTAGGCGACAGAGGCAGGGAGAATACACACATATTGATGTCAAAGTTTGTTTTTTTTTTCAACTAACGCATCCGAGCTACGACCTCATGGCAATACTAGGGCCCCACAAAATCACTTAGAGAAACATAAAATTGCAAAAATAAAAATAGAAAGTGATATGATTATGATGATTCTGAGATACGCTTGTTCAATAATTATCATGTTATTTCTAACACCTGAGTGCATCCAGATATGAATAGACTATTTAGTTGGGCACACCAATTCCTATAGAAAAAACTATGTTTCCATCTACCTAGAATGGTTAGTGTCATCCTGAATTGTTCACAAGTTTCTAAATTTTGGAGTTTCTTATTGGCATCATTTTCAGAAACTCTACCCCCAAACCTAAATTTAACATTGTTCTCAATATTTCAAACTGTGCAACCTAGAATGACATGCAATATATATAAACAAGAGTGACAAATGTAAATCAAAGAGAAGGGATTGGAACGTCTCACCTGATTGACGCAAGAAAAACAATATTCTCTGTAACACACATCAAATGATAGTGAATAACAAAGACACCAAAAATAAAATAAAAAATAAAATCGAAAAGTCTAAAAAGAAAATAAAAACGAGAAAATAAGAATCTACCTACTGGATATGTAAAGAAAGGATCCCATACACTAACAACCTGAAAATTTGGGGATCAACCCAAAATACAATATTTATAAATGACAGCTTCACACTTATGTTATGGCAACACGGAGACACTGAAACTATCAAAAATAGAGGATTACCCCCAAACCAAGTTTTTACTACACTTGGAAGTGCGTAAAGAACAAAATATGGGGATAATATTGGGATTGGGGAAATATCAATTGGTTCATGCACAATATCAGGAACAGGCAAGTCCTCTGGGTATTTGGATGCAAAGTGATCCAACAAAACTTGAGAAACACATAATTCTAACCCTAAATTAGGCAACTTTTGGAAGTTTAGGGGTCTAGAAACAACCTCTAAGCCGGGTGAATGATCTTGTGAGATAGATTCATTTATGGAATTAGGCAAATCATATACACAATCACCAAAGGGTCATCTATATATTTTGTATGGAACAGAGAGTCACTACAAGACTGATCACTATCAGCAACTAATCTCTGGCATTCCAGAACTCTCAATCTTTGCTCCAAACTAGGCGGTATGTGTTTATAATAATTCTCATATATCACTAGAGGTGATTCTTCACTTACCATAGGTTAAGCAAGAACTTCCTTATGTCATGACCAATTCATATATTCCCTCAGTGTCATCTTAGACGAAGTCTCCTGAGAAGGAGTCATCATCCTCAGAAAAGTACCTGAAAAGAAATACTAAAAAAAAAACAAAGTAAAAAGGAAAACGAAATCATACAAAAAAATTAAAAAAATGTTGTACAAAATAAAAAAATAAAGTAAAATAAAAACCTAAACTACAATTAGAAAATCAAAAATACTAATTACAATATTTCACAACCGCTCCCCGGCAACGGCGCCAAAAATTGATAGGCTTTCGGAATACCCTATATATAAATAACCGCAATCGCACGGCGTCTAACTAGTTGACATCGGCAAATACAGGTCGAACCGACAAGGAGCGGGGACAATACTGCAATCAATATCTCTAATCAACTAATCAAGAACAATATTTTTGGATTTTTTGGAATAAAGTTAAAACAAGAAAAATAAAATAAACTAATAAAATAAATCAAATGGGAGAAACAGTAACCAGGGTTTTCAGTATCCACCACTATTTCGATTTAATTATTGAAGTGAAACATAACTCCTGAATATTTATCTATTGTTCGTTCTATCGACATCACCTATTATATGTACTAGAGTCGCAAATGTCACTGGGACGCCCTAAGCATGGCATATCAAAAACTCTAAGTCTCAGAATACACCATCAAATTGCGTTAGCGAGAAAATTTTACGAAACTAATTATATGTTCACAAATAATACCTGGTTATTCTAAGCATACCCCATCTAAGGATTTAACCCAAACATGAAATATCAAATAAGTCGACAAATATATTTGCTATCCTATTAATTTTGTGCATATGTTACTGTATTGTAGAAAACCGGTGAAGAAACAACTAATTTTATCATTAAATCAATAAATTAAAATCAGGAATTAATTTATTCAAATCATAATAGTCTGTATCAAATAATTCGATTTAAATAATCTAAAACTCGAAGTGGTTTCAAACATAAAACCCTAGCTAGAAATCAATTAGAAAGACATGGGGATGGGTTTCTTAAAACCCATAAAAAGATATAGCTAAAGCAGAGATAAGAGATTAAACAGAAATTTAGGAATTCTTCTCCGTCAGTATGCCTCTTCAACTTCTCCACCTCTGTCTTTTACTTCCTATATTTTTCATGTCCTTCTTGTTTCCTGTGCGGCGTCAGACTTCTCCAATCGATGTCCAAAAGAAAAGAAATAAATCCTCTTTCTCTCCAATCAATCTACAGCCACCTACCCCATGTCTCTTTAATCAATCCCTTATTTTCTTTTTCTCTCACCGTCTCTCTCCTTGCCTCTCTCTCCCTCCTGTAACCTAACTCTCTTTTTTGCCTACCCTTTTTCCTTATAACCTTCTCTCTCTCACAACACCCTATGCCTACTTCTCGTATTCAACTCTCTTTTCAATCACCTCTTTTTCCTCTCTCCCTCAGTCAATCAGTCTTCTCTCTTCTCTTCCATCTATCCTCTCTCCCCTCCGCCTAGGTCTCTCCCTCTACCTAAACCTCAAAGAAAAACCTAAAAGAAAAGTCACCCCTCTTACATTAATTCTCTTTCTTTTTATACTCTTTACTTACCTCTCTCCCACGTGCTCTCTCCTTTCTATCCTTCTCTCTCTGACCTCCAATCAATTCGTCACACCACCAACCTTTTTTTCTATCACCACCAATCTTTTTTAGCCGTCCCCATCACCTTGCCAGACAAACACTTCCCCTATTTGACGTTGTCTCCCACTCATCCAAACAAAGGAAACATCCCCCACCTACTCGGTCATTTACGTGTTCTTTTACTATTTTCATAAAACAACAACTCCAACTTCTTCGCTCTAACCCTCTCTCTCCACAACCTAGGTCTTCTTTCACCCTTTGTTTCCGTACACAAAAATCACAGCAAAGTCTTCTTCGTGGTTTCCACTTCCAAATCCATATCCTCATATAATCATGTGCCTTGGTCACATCTTTAATCACTCCAATGAGGGTTTAGCCAGCTCCATTTAACCAATTTATTCATAACATCGGGTTTCGGTATAATATCTATAAAAGCACGAAAACAAAAGTATTAACATAAAATCAAGTACTAGCACATATAAATTAGTTGGTAGAAATATATAAATTAAGTGCCTATCATACAACATGCATAAAGATCGACATAATACCGCATTTCATGCATATTTCACAAAATATCATTGTTGTAGCCAATTGTTGACCATCTTATTATAACTATATATATTGACTAATTTTTATGACAATACATACAACATTTAAATTTATTAAGTAAAAAACAAACTTTTCTATAAAAAAAATTGATGTTGTAAAAGTGTCAATTCATAGTGCTACGAATAAGGGTATATTTCTTATCATGTAAATGTATTCATACGTTTATTTTCAAGTAATACATTTTGAAAATTGGATGATAAATAACTTTATATGCAAATTCCGATTATATTTACTAAATTTATTATAATTATCTCAAAATTTTACTAAATTGCTCATTAGAAAAATATTTATATGATTTTTTTTGGAAAACATAACGTAAGTGTCCAACACGACATAACTTGATTATTCGTGTATTGTGTCGCGTGTTGTGTCGTGTCGTACTAAGCTTTTAGAAATAAAAGCATAGAAAAAAAACATACACTTAATTTCTGGCATAACACACCACGACACGCTCCTATGTGTATTGATGCTGGGTCGTTGATAAGTGTTTAATTTACATATTTATAGTGTCAATTCTATATTTGTTTTAGTTCGATTTATTGCATATTAAATTGTATTACGTTTGTTTCCATGTTAGGTGAATCATCTGCAAGAAGAGTGAAAATGACTACAAAAGTTCTAAGAAGTGATAGACTCAAAGTATATAAGTGTCTTAAACCTGGAGAAGTGGAAGAAGCATGACAAAAAGAAGTAAAAAACATCGAAAATACAAGAAAAACCCAAAGGCAAGGATATGATCCTCAAAAGTCATGATTTTTTGAACACATTTTAAAGAGAATTAAAAGACGAAGCTAACGCAAAAAGAATGAGGTCATTCCGATCAAAACGGTGAAACCAACTTGGATTTGGTTTCTATTGAGCCCGTTTTGGGCCTGCGCGGGAAGAGAAAGAAGGGATGCGTTTTGGGATTATCTTGGACGTGAAAATAAGAGTATTTGTTTAATTTTGAGGAGGTTAAGTGTCCTAATTGGATAGGGATTAGGAGCAGGTGTTAGTATTTGAGGAGGTTAAGTTTTCTACTTAGATAAGGATCAAAAAGAGGTGAAAATATTTGATGGTTATCAGGTTTCCTAGTTGGATAAACATTAAGAGGAGGTTTGATTATATAAAGGGGAGCTATACAACTTTAACACACAATTTTATTTACAATTAATCAAGCTTTTGGATGAGAGTTTTTTCCTGGCTTTTATTGTGAGCTTTTTATTTTTATTTTTATTTTATTTATTTCTCTTTTCTTTTATTGTTAGAAACTCCAGCTAATTATTTTATTGATTAGGATGATTTCAAAGTCCTGAATAATGAGATCTTAATTATTTTTAAAATTTTATTTTAAGTTTTATTTTATTTTTGTCCATTGTCTGTATTATTTTTACTATTTAAGATTAATTTCTTTATTTAATTGGACATTTAAATCAACATAATAATAATTCTCTACTACTTTAGGGTTATGTGATACATGTAATTGTCACTCAATTCTTTACGCAAGCAGTAGATTAAAAAATCTGACAGAGGGAAACTGTTAAGTGATTGTGTATAGAGATGACACTAATAAGCAGACCGAGCCTATGCCTCTGATACTGGGATCAACCTAATTCACAAAGGGTAAAGCATCCGATTAATTTACACCTCGAGAGACTATTCTTGGTGGCTTAGTTGGATAGAATCTGGTAGTCGAGCACTTTCGTATTCAGTGACAATATGAATTCCAGGAAAGAAGAGCTTATTCCTATTATACAATTGGTGACGATATAAAATTAAAAAGAAATAAATGAGTAATTTGATTAAGAAAGCGTAAATTTTCTAAGAGAGCACGATAGACATGAATCATAACATTGATGCATAGTTCCACCAACTGAAGTTCTATTACGATCGGATCATGACAATCAAAATCCTGGATTCTGAATCTCTTCATATAGTCGTTAGGATGCTCGTTGTTCCTTTGAAATATTACCCCAGATTTGACAAAGTGATTTGTTCGAAGATGAAGAAATACTTCTTGTAAAAAGTATTAACCATCTAACCCCAACTGGAGATGCTGTTGGGAGCAATATTATAGTACCAGGTGTATGCTCTTGCGGTGAGAGATTTTGAGAACTCCTTGAGACATAACACATGATTGTTTTCCTAGTTACTCCAAGAATCGAGAAACATGTTCTCGAGTGTTTCCGGTCCCATCATATAGTGATAAAGTAGGAGATAATATCTTCTTGTCAGTGGGATACTTTGGATCTCGAGCGGGTAAGGAGGATGGTGTTGATGAAATGAAGATGAGGATTCCTTACCATGATTTCGTAGGAGTCTTTCTAGATATTCATGAGTGATAAAATTGTGTTGTTGACTCCTTGATGGTGGACGATCTATGACAAAGTGAACTTCGTTATTCTCTTACATTTCTGAGGTACCAACATCAGTAGTTGATATGAGAGCATTTCTAGATTGATCCATCTGGCGATAACATTGCTCGGGGGAAAATTGTTCCATCAGGGCCTTGAGATATGTAAGCACTTCCTTCTGAGTTGTATCCATGTTTTCTTGTGCTTTTTATCATATCGGCTATGTTGAGCGGCGCTTAGGTGCTTTTGGTACCTTCAACAATAATGTTTTCGGAGGGAGGTGTGGTGGTGGTGCCAGGAGTGGTGCTGGAAAAGGGAGGATTGGTGGCAGTAACAGTGGATTTAGAGATGCGACGTTAATATTACCAAAACTGGGGTTAAGAGTAGTTAATGATCCTGATATAAGATCCACCATTTTGAAAAGTTGAAAGGTTGGCCTTGTAGTCAAGAGGTTGATCTCCCATTATTATCGCCAAATATTTTGGAGTGAAAAACAAATGTATTGAAAATAGTACTTCCTGTAGGTTCGAGAGTTTAACAGCGTACAAGATGATCCTAAACCAAGAAATGACCGTTCACGTCTTGCTTTGGTCACAAATGTGGAGATGATGGGTAGATCTTAGGGGAGGGAAGCAGAAAAATCATTGTGTGATGAAAATGGTAGTATGTAATTATTGACCTACGTGAAGACTAGAATTATAACTATAAATTTGATTATCTTTGGATAGATCTATTGTCCTTCGAATAGATAAATCCATCTATTTATCGGATTGTAATGAGCACACTCATTTCTCTTAAGTCGTGGAAGTTGTGAAGAGATGGAGAAGTGATGATCTTGGAGATTGTAGTGAAATCATGTTCGCTATGTCAGTAAGACTGTATGCCCACTACTCTATCATCCTCTCAACTGTTCTTAACTGTCCCACTACTTATTACCTTCTCTTCGTGGATGTGTCGCCACATTGCGTCTATAAACCGCTAGACCAATACCCCAATGGGAATCCCCCCATGTGACATATTTGATGTCTCGTAGAAATTAGTGAAATCATGGACTACTACTATTTTGGTTAAGTCAGTACAATAACTTGTTAAATTAGTGAGGAAAGTTTCTCAGTACACTAAGAAAATAAGTAAACTGATCAGTGTCAAGTCTACTGAAAATAATTAGTCTAGTAATTATGCGCAAGCTTGAATCCAGCAAGGCTTGTAAATGACACAAATTTGGAAGTGTTTGAAGTCAAATATTTATGAAAGCTCTCGAGGACCAGGCACAAGGTGGGCATTGTGCTCTCTAGGATAGGCTAGAGTTGGCGCTGGTATTTGGCAAACGTTATGAGTTCATTTGCGCTAGCCCTGAACTAGTGCCACAGGTAGGGTATTGTTGGCACTAGGCCAACATACAATAGTTTCCAACGCTAGCTTTGAGGTTGGCGCTGGCACTAGGCCAGCTCCATGGAACGTGTCCTTAAGGACGGTTCTCCAAGCCTTGACACATTCATAAGGGAACAACGCTTATATATAGATGCTCCCAAGAGCAACGGAGCATGGTTCATCACACGTCCTCGAGGAGCGGTAACATGGCAATGATGCTTCCTCAGGGAGCTACACTAGGGAAATGATGCTTCCTGAGGGAGCGACACTAGGGAAATGATGCTTCCCCAGGGAACGGTGTTGTAACAGTAATGCATCCAAGAGGGACGGTGCTTAAGCAACAACGCGTCCTCGAGTAACGATGTTAGAGTATGATCATGATTTCGAATAACCATGCTCTGTTTTGTTACTCGCATTTTAATGTTATTTTTGTTAGGTATTCATTAATAGATCGACGTTGTTCAAATAAGAATTTAAATATCATTGTGTATATTGAACAAGTTAAAGGATTCAATCATGGAAGTTCTGCGACTTGAGACTAGTTCAATTACATAGATCATCATGTTGTTATGATGTTGGCATTAAAGGCTTGATTGGCAGAAATACGTAGAAAAATATATGAATACGATAATATTATGGGGATACAATTTCTTATCTTCATCGTGCCATGAGTAGGGGAAAAAAACATATCAACATTTGAAGGTTGATATAGGTGTAGTTGATAATGTCTTTCGCATGCCATGACCACGGGTCATTGCCAGGCAAAGAATACGGCAGTCCAGCGTGCTAAGATTGTCATGGATAAATTGGAGAAGGTGAACTGGACCGACTTTCACGATAATATGTGGTCCGCCAACAGATTAATCTTCCGATGGAGATCCGCGTGGATACCAAATATTATACATTTGTATTTGGGCCATCTAGAGCATGCAGATGGGATAATCCCATTACCTTTGTAAGTCTAGAATCTATTAGTTATATTAGTATATGATCCTTATCTATCACCGGATCATGAAGGGTTTTCCTTTATGAAGCTATGTATAGTCCTTAACTTCCACACTAAATGATACAAAAGCTTTTCTAATCAATCTCATTAAGGTATCGATAAATTAGGAAAGTGTGGAGAAAATATGAAAACCTTCATCTAATATGAGACTTGTAAAAATCCCTAAACCTTCATCTAAATTGGGACGAAGAGAGTATAAAACTATATTTTGGCACCGACTTAGCAACTTCAGTTCCAACCTTCCACTAAAAAAACATCAAAATCTCTTCAAATCAACCTTATTCATGAGAACTCTGTTTGAGATACAACTTGGATTTCCGAGTTTCCCTGTTTGAGATGCGAAATTTATTTGTTTCAATTTTTCAGTAAGGAAAATAATTTACACTGCTTTCAGTAAACAGAATACATAATATATTTTCTACACGACACTTTGTCCACCGTCTATGAGGGATGATAAACTCGTCGAGCGATAAACAGTTGTTTCCTAAGAGTCCAAAATATTATAAACTAAATAATTATGAGATTCTAAACATAAACAAGTAGAGAGAAAATATAAGAGACCATCTGATTCACATATATGAGTTATGTATATTACAAAGAGAAAAACATATATTTATAGGCTTATAAGAAAATTGATGTTAATGTAGCATTTAAGAGAGAATTAAGTATGTGCACCCATTATTATAGAGGTTAAGTATGTGCACCCATTGTTATAGAGGTTACAGAGAGGTATAAAAATTATGAGGGTTAGGTGAAAATTAGGGGTAGGTGAGATGTAAGTGTGGTGGATATCCATTAAAAGTTTATTTACAATACAAAATATTATTTTTTTTAAATATGGATTTCACCTCTATATTAGGTTTACTCCTTTTGTCCCTGGTATAACAATCATTTTAGTAAAATGGGTGTAATAATTAAGTTATGCAAACTTGGACTTGGGCCTGGGTCATATAGTACGATATTGTTAAAAATAATTTTTTTTATGGGAATGTTAGATTTTGTTTTGGGTGTTGCTTGATTATTCCAAGCTAGGATAGTGGGTAAGAGATGTCCTAGGAGTACCGAGATGACTAAGTTACATTTCCCATTTTAAATTATCATACTACCCATTCCACCATGTAAAATTTTGATTTATTTTAAAATAACTAAATTAAAAATTTGTGTTACATATTTTGTTTGTCAGTACGAAGGAGGGTCCTGGAGGTGGCAGGCCCCTAACAATGTGCAGGGTAGTATCCAGTGCTGAAAAGTTACATATCTATTGAAGAACTTAAAATCAAAATCAAACCGATTAGGTTGAAATTAGTCGGTTGTGAATCTTGTTCTTCAGAAATAAAAAAAATATTACAATCGGCTAGGAGGAACCTAACATATTTTCAATTTGAATTGGCTAGGTTGGATTTAAACGATTACAATCATCTAGGTCCAATCGGTTATTGGGAAGATTGAATATAAACGATTTTGAATTTTAAAAAATTTGATTGATTATTATTTTCATGTAATCGTCCTAGGGCTTAGAAGTATGGAGGATATCAAGAAGACGAAAATATGGAAGCTTATTTGGAGATTTTTGAATGAGCAAGATAGCTTGTGGGATGTGATTTTGAGAGCTAAATATGTAAATGAGAAGAACTTTTGGAGCTGTAACCAGATTAACAGTTGTACTAGTACTTGGAGTGCTACGTTAACTTTAAGAGAAATCTTGAAGAATGGATTTTGCTGGAAAGTTAGTAATGAGGCTTCAATTTCTACTCGGAACGATCCTTATATTCCCTCTATACAAGGTTTCAAACCTTTGTTTGTGGTAAATGGTACTAGACCGGGGATTAATGTGGATAGTGTAATTCTAAGTAATATAGTAAGACAAATGAAGAAGAAATGAATATTTCGTTAATTGATTCTGTCTTGCACATTACACACTTTATATACATGTCATGATCTTCTAACACGTGAAGACCATGTGAATACCATGTGATTACAGGTTGGATATCTATGTGGAATGATGACTCATCATGTCTAGTCAGCATCCTTTATGTGTTGGCTATTATCCCCCTCAAGCACAAGGGGTTGGAAACCATCTTGAGCTTGCTCCTAAGTATGTTTAATCTTGGGCCTGGTAGAATTTTTGTGAAGATATCCGCTAGTTGGGCCGTTGTGTAAACATAGAAAACATCTAAGTTTTGGGCCTGCACCATTTCTCTTACAAAGTGGTAGTCAAGATGTACATGCTTCATTCTTGAGTGTTGGACCGGGTTTGAAGCCAAGCCTATTGAACTTATGTTGTCACAACCGATTCTTGGTATTCCTATAGTCTTAAAATGTAAGTCATTAAAGAGATAACATAGCCATACCATTTCCGCCGCGTGTGCGCTAGCATTTGATATTCCGCCTCCGTGGTTGAACGTGCCACCGTTGTTTGTTTCTTAGAAGACCAAGAGACCAAGTTCGATCCCAAGAATATACCATATCCACCGGTGGACCGTCGGTCATCTACACATCCATCCCAATCTGCATTCGAATAGCCCACTAACTTTTTGGATCCCTTTGTGAAACATAACCCAATGGACAGTGTCCCTTTTACATATCTTAGGATGCGTTTGGCAGCCTCTAGGTGGGATCTTCTAGGTTCATGCATATATTGACACACAGGGTTGACTGCAAATGAAATGTCCGGTCGTGTCCACGTTAAATATTGTAATGCTCCGACTAGGGACCGATACTCCATTGGGTCATCTAAAATCTCCCCTGAGGTTTTTGTAAGGGTTGTAGAAACTGCAATGGGTGTATTGCAAGGCTTACATCCATCCATTTTGTATTTAGTTAGCAAGTCCAAGGCATATCTCGTCTGGCCCAGCAACAGTGAGTCTGCACCTCTGGATACCTCCAGGCCCAGAAAGTAGTGGACATGTCCCATATCCTTGACTGGAATTTGTCCATGTAACTATTGTATAACAAGTTTAATATGGTCTTTTGATCCCTGTTAGTAGAATATCATCCACATATATCAGTGCTACATTAATAACTGATTTGTTATGGTGGACAAACATGGATGTGTCTGCCTTCGATTGTGCAAATCCGAGTGTAGATAGATTGGGAATCAGTTTTTCATACCAGGCCCGTGGCGCTTGTTTGAGCCCATATATTGCTTTATGTAGTAAACATACAGCTTTGGGCCTTCCCTGATCTATGAAGCCTGGTCGTTGAGTCATATACACTACCTCTTTGAGAGTTCCATGAAGAAATGCATTCGAGACATCTAACTGATTAATAGTCAAATTGTATTGAACTTCAAGAGATAGTATTACTCTTATTGTTACCGGTTTTGCTACTGGGCTGAAAAAACGTTTCTTCGAAGTCTAGGCCTGGTTTTTGATGATACCCTTTTGCAACTAATCTGGCTTTGTGCCTAGCTACACTTCCATCTTGGTTGTATTTCACCCGAAATACCCATTTGCAGCCCACCACATTATCCTGGTCAGATATATCCACAAGAGACCATGTCCCAGCATCTAATAAGGCCTGATATTCATTTTTAGCTGCTTCACTCCAGACTGGGTCTCTGTTGGCAGATGTGATACACGTTGGAACAACAATAGAAGCACCAAGTAGGGATGAGTGTATTGGGTACCTAGTAGATTCAAGGGACTTGGCCTGCTAATTCCTGTTTTCCCTCTTGTGATCATGCTGTGAATGTTTTGTACTGTAGAAGAAACATTTCCCCCAGTGGTTGTAGTATGATCTACTGCTGATTTAGAATTAAGATGAGGATGACTAAAGATTTTAGGAGGCTGCTCTGTGGTAATCGAACTAACCAAATTGGAGTAAGGAAACTCAGTTCCATCAAATGTAACATGTCTTGATATGTAGACTGTTCCTGTTGTAGGGTCCAAGCATCTATGTCCCTTTTGGTGCAAACTGTAGCCTAAGAACACACAACATTTGCTTCTATGTTGTAACTTATTTGTGGTGTATGGCTTCAATCATGGATGGCAGCTACATCCAAAAGCTCTTAAAATGAGTATCTGGTGTCTTTCCAAATAATACTTGATAGGGAGATTGGTATTTCTATGGACCTAGTAGGTAGTCTGTTGATCAAGAAGTTTGATGTCTGCAAGGCATCAACCCAGAAAGATGTAGGCAACTTAGACTGAGACATAAGAGTCCTAGTAATGTCTAGAAAGTGTTTATGCTTCACTTCTGCTACTCCATTTTTCTCTGGAGTATGTGGACAGGACATTTCATGTGTTATTCCTCTAGTGGCACAGAAATCTTCTAGGAAGTGATTTATAAATTCTCCTCCATTATCAGTTCTAATAGTAACCACTGGATGAGATAACAAGTTTTCAATTCTCTTAACAAACAGAACAAACACATGCTTAAACTTAGACTTGGAGGCCAATGGCAAAATCCAGCAATATTTGGAATATTCATCAATAATGTTTCATTAATACATGTTTCCTGTTGCAGATGCTACATGACATGGTCCCCAGAGATCTATATGCAGTAGCTGAAGGGGTTTATTTGCAACATACTGAGACATACTAAAAGGTAGTTTATGACTTCTACAAGTTTGACAATCCATACATGATAAGGGTTTATGTAAAGAACTAGACAGATGTAAGATATGACATAACTTTTGTAGAGTCTGGAATGATGGATGGCCAAACCTCCTGTGAAGTGTAAGATTATCAGATATTGTAGATGACAGCGCTTGTGGAGCATGATTGGAGTTGCTGAATGAAAAGGGGTAGAGACCGTTCCTATGTGGACCTCAGAAAAGTAATTTTCCTGTGGTCTTGTCCTTCACATAGAAACCAGATGAATCAAATGTTAATGAGCAATGGTTATCACCAGCAAATTT
>JAJJMC010016780.1:5591600-5612384 GCA_023531435.1 Papaver californicum
TTTAGAGAATAAGAACTCGATTATTTTGGTTGATTTCGACACGACCACTAAGCCAAGGGAAGCGCTTGTCCAAGACGTTGCACTAAGATGCGCTAGGGATGGACGTCTGCGCTAGGATGGACGCTACCAGTGCCAAGACGCGTTGGTGGCTGGTAGGCTAGCGCTAAGGAAAAGGTTAGTTCCATTGTGCTGCTAGGCCAAGGGGCTAGTGCTATCTTGGCGCCAAAATCTAGAAAAGGATAGGGTTAGCCTAGTTCAGAGATACAAAGCGTCTTTGAAGACATTGCTCTTTGTTTGTGGCGCGTCCAAGAGGAGTAGCGCATAATTCGTGGCTTATCTTTGAAAAAAGCGCTAAAATAGCATATTTAAGCTTATGAGAGCAATTTGAGAAGTATTCTTTGCGAACAAAGCATTAAGCTAGAGTGTATTTTGGGGATTAAACATTATCTATCCCCGAATTTGATAGATGTTACAGGAACATCGATGCGCACTTGAGACAAGTTCAAGGAATCTAGATGTGGAATTTATGCGACTTGAGACTAGTTTGATATGGCATAAATATCACGAATATTGAGGAGGCTGCGAAGCCAGTTTAGAATGTTTGTAGTTATTCGTAGAGAATATGTATTTTTAATTCATTTGTGGAATATATAATTAGAGATACAATATTCCGTGTTTTGTTATAGAGCTAGGCATATGCGTATAAATATTCACATATCCTTTTATATTCCTGCTGCTAGGCAGAGGATAATTTTACTTTTCTATCCCTTGTCAAAAATTCACTTCTTTGTACAAGTGAGTGGGCGAACCGATGGAAACGACAATATTTCGGGTCTAACATTTCCTAAGGAGTGGGTGGGCATTACACAAGTGGTAACTTGATGACCCCCTCTTGTACCCATGCCTCCAGTAGTTAGAGGACCTATTCCATGGGAATTGGAAAATCAGGACAAGTTATATCAGGTTTTATATCTTGTTCTCGTGGTTGTTATAGATGTTGTTGTTGTCGTGGCCTCTTAGGATCACCTTAGGAGCGAGTTACTCGTATGGTTGGCGCCTGGTTCATGAATGGAGTGGAAGGGAGACGCTTAGTTTGTGGCTCTTGCTGAGATGTAGCTTTTCTTTTGGTACCTTCATTACCAACGACGCTTATTAATTGTTGAACCGTGTACTGCTTGTTGATCAGTCGTCGATTCCCATGGGTATCTCCATGAATTTCTTCTCTTAATGGCTTGGTTCTCTCCAGGAGGGTAGGAGCAGTTGTGGCAGATTGTTTCGCGGCTTCGTGCTCAGAGAAATTCTGAAAACATAAATTTTGTCTAAAAGAGCACGAGAGACAAGGATCATACTATTAATACAGAGCTCCACTAGTTGATGTTCTATTATATTTGGATTGTGACAATCCAGAGCTTGATTTTTTTCATTCTTCCCAGGTTGATAGAGTGATTTTCTCGGAGACAAAGAAGTAATTCTTGTATAAAACATTAACCACGTCTTCCCAACCAGAGATGTTGTTGGGAGCAATATTGTTGTACCATGTGTAGGCTCTTCCGGTGAGGGACTTTGAGAATTCTCTGAGACGTAAAACATGGTTATACTTATGTCCTCTGAGTGATTCTAGGAATCAGGAGACGTGCTCACGAGCATTTCCAGTTCCATCGTACAACGAGAAAGTTGGAGATGAGTAACCTCCTGGCATAGGAATCCTTTGAATTTCAGGCGGATAAGAAGATTGGTGTTGATGGATCATCGCTAAGTCTTCCTTGTGATAATTTCGTAGGAGTCTCTCTAGAAATTCACGGGTAGGGCTGCATATCGGGTGGGTCAGGTCGGGTTTGGCCTCACCCGCACCTGACCCGCCTTATGGCGGGTGATTGGAATGTTCACCCACACCCAACCCACAGTAGGACGGGTCTGGTCGGGTCTGACCCGTCATTTCGGCGGATGGGTGCGGGTCACCTGCCAGCAGAGCTTTGAACCATTCTCGACTAACAATTTCAACCCATCATTTCTCTGCTAACAGATTCACAACTCGAGCTTCACTCACAACCAACAGAAACACCTCTATTTCTTTTATGTTTCTCTTTCAAACCCAATTTCTTCACCATCATGGTTGGTTTACCAGCTGATCGAGTTGCTAATGCTTGAAGAAGAGCTGCCCATTGAAGACCTTGAACGATTCCAAAATCAACAATTTGTATACACCTTGCTGATTCAGTAGCTTCGAGAATCACTTGATTTGCAGTCAAGTGAGAGAATTTTGAATATGGGCAAGCGTCGTTCAGACTACAGAGTTTTATTAGGGTTTTGGAACCCATGTTGGAACCCATGTACAAGAGAAGATGAAGAATGATTAAATTAGAAAGGAGATAAATTAGGGTTTTCTGTGCAGTGTTATTGATTATGAAATCGAACAATTGAAGATGGATTTTAGGTACATAGTATGTAGAAGAAGATGATTATGCTGGTTAGAAGATTAAATTTTAGAGAAGAACTTGAATTGAGGAATTAACTAGGGTTTCTAGGATGAAATCAAAGTTTGGGTTTCGAATTGATTTTGAGTCTATATGAAATTGAGAGGGATATTAAGTTGTTGATAGAAGAAGAAAACTAGGGTTGTTATTGAATTGGGATTCTGAAGCTAATTTGAGATGATTGAGATGGAATTTAAGAATTAGGGTCTTTGTTCTTCCCCAAATTGTTATGAAATTAGGATTTAATAGAAATTGATGATGATGGTAAGGCTAACTGATCCCAGGAAAGTCGAGAAAGGTAAATCAACGAAATTGAATTAAATCTTCTCAGTCTGAATTTATATTATGTGATTTAGATCCTGCAACTTAGGGTTTTATTATAAGTGATGCTATATTAAAAATTAGAAGTTCAAATGGTAAATCTTGAGGTTGAAGAATGGTGTTGGAACCCATGGTGGAACTTGATGATGATGATAATGAGATTGAAGTGGATTGGGTTTTTTTTGTTGAGTGTCTGATGAGAAGATGAGAGGAGGACATAGATCAGAAGAAGGGTTTGAGGATTGAGTATCATT
This sequence comes from Papaver californicum, assembly GCA_023531435.1. Taxonomy (NCBI): domain Eukaryota; kingdom Viridiplantae; phylum Streptophyta; class Magnoliopsida; order Ranunculales; family Papaveraceae; genus Papaver; species Papaver californicum. Next base: position 5,594,650 of record JAJJMC010016780.1, read on the forward strand.
GTTATTACAAAAAGGAAGTTCATAACTTTCTAGCGGGTTGGGCGGGTGGGTTGGGTGAGAGAAGCTGTCACCCGCACCCGAACCCACAGAAGGAGGGTAATGGAAGTTATCACCTGCACCCGACCCGTTCATCAGCGGGTCGGGCGCGGGTCAGGTCAAAATGGGCGGGTGCGGGTCGGGTTGTCGGGTTGGGTCGGGTATGTGCAGCTCTATTCACGGGTAAAAATATTGGGTTGTTCGACTTCTCGCTGATGGAAGATCAGTAATGATGTGAACTTCTTTGTCTTTTTGAGCCCTGGACATTTCAGCATAAGTGGCCGTTGTAAGGTTGGTCCTGGTTAGGTCTGTGCAACGATGGCGCTGTTCTGGGAAGAATTGTTCCGTCAGCATTTTGAGGAAAACGAATATCTCTTTCTGAGTGGTAGCCATGTCCGCCTGTGTTCTGGAGAGAATCTCATGTCTCTTCATCAAACCATCAATGTTGGGTAGAGTTTGAGTATTCTCGGTTCCTTCAGCAGTATTGTTACCGTAAGGACGTGTGGTTTTAGTACTAGTGCGAAGAGGGTCAGTGGTGACATGGGTGTTTTCAGAATCGCCACCACCAGTGATGCCTGAAACGGATAAAAGAGTTGTTACTGCTCTAGACCTAAGATTCACCATCTTGAATAACTGAAAATTGTCTTTTTTAATTGAGAGGTTGATCTCCCTTTGTGGTCGCCAATTGTTTTGGGTGAAAACAAATGTACTGCAGAAGAGTACTTTCAAGTAGGTTTGAGAGATCAAGCTCGAACAAGACTAGCCTAAACCAAGAAATGGCTGTTCACGTCCTACTTCGATTACAAAGGTGGAGAAGATTGGGTAGGTCTTAGGGGAGGGAAGCAAAGAAGGTTGAGAAATAACAGTGTGATGAGCAGTGTGTAAAGAAGAAAGGATTATCTCTGGGATGAATCGATAATTATGTATATCTTATTTTCTTCTGTCTTATTTTGAATAGATAGAAACTATCCATGTATAGTTGAAACATAACACACTGATTTCTCGCAAGTGGTAGAATTTACAGAAGAAGTGGAGGAGTAACGATTGTGGAGATTGTAGTGCAGTCATGTCTGAAAAGCAAGGAAGACTTGTATGAACACTACTCCTGATTATTTCAACTGTCTTGTAACTGTCCCCTACTTGTTACCTTCTTGTTCGTGGATGTGTTGCCACAATGGACGATTCTTGTAGACCGCCAAAATAATACCCCAAGGATAATTTTCCCATGTGTTGTATTTGACATCTCGTAAAATGATAGTGGAATCATGAGCCACTACTATTTTAGTTAAGTCAAGTCAAATGACCTGCTAAGTCAGTGAGGCGAGTCGTGTGACTCGCTGAATTGATAATAAGACTGATCAGTGTTGAGTCTGGTAAGTTTAATAGTCGTATACTAACTTTGGAACTGGATGGCATAATTTTAATAGCCAAATATTAGATCAGAAATATCTTGACATAAGTCTGGAAGACGTTTGAGGCCAAATATTTGTAAACAACTTCTTAAGCAAGAAGGCTTATTGTATGACCATGTAAGACTAGTGTTGGTATTAGGCCAATATTCAAAAAAAAGTTGTATTTCTAAGGGAAGCATTTATCAAGGCTAGCACTAGCTTTTTAGCGCCAATGGTAATGTGCTAGCTCTCGAGAGCAAGGTTAATGTACTATCTTCTAGCAAGGAAACTATCTTTCTAGTCACGAAGGATAAAATGCTATGAAGGAGGCTAGTGCTTTTAGTGCATAGGATAGGATATTACTAAGCAAGGTAGCTAGCATTAATATGCTAGGGTTAAAAATCTAGCGCCAATACGTGCTGCACTGAGGATGTTGGCTAGGATGGATGCCTGCGCTGGACGCTGCAAAGGGAAACACTAGAGATGGACGCTTGCGCTAGGAAAGCGCTAGGGCTAGGGACGCTGCCAAGGAAAGCGCTAAGCACTTTGCGCCGAACGCTGCACAAGGGAGCGTTTTTCGCTTAATGATGCATAAGGGAAGGGCTTTACGTAGGAACGCTGGTGACTAAGAAAAAGTGAAGCGCTTGTCCAGGACGTTGCACTAAGATGCGCTAGGGATGAACGTCTGCGCTAGGCTGGACGCTGCCAGTGCCAAGACGCGCTGGTGGCTAGCGCTTTTAGCGCCAAGGAAAGGGTTAGTGCCAATGTGCTGGTAGTCCAAGTGGCTATTACTAGCTTGGTGGAAAAATCGATAAAAGGCTAATGTTAGCCTAGTTCATAGGTAAAAAGCATCTTTGAAGACTTGCTCTTTGTTTACAGTGCGTCCAAGAGGAGTAGCGCATAATTCATGGCTTATCTTTGAGAAAAGCGCTAAAGTAAAATATTTAAGCTCAGGAGAGCAATTTGAGAAGTAATTGTTGCGAATAAAGCGTTAAGCTAGAGTGTATTTTGGGTATTAAGCATTAGCTATTCCTGAATTTGATAGATGTTGCTGGAACATCGATGCGCACTCGAGATAAATTCAAGGAATTCAACTGTGGAATTTTTACGACTTGAGACTAGTTCGACATGGCATAAATGTCACAAATATTGAGGAGGCTGCGAGGCCAGTTTAGAATGTTTGTAGTTATTCGTAGAGAATAATTATTCTTAATTCGCTTGCGGAATATATAAGTAGAGATATAATATTCCGTGTTTTATGATAGAGCTAGGCATATGCGTATAAATATTCACATATCCTTTTATATTCTTGATGCTAGGCAGATGTCAATTTTATAATTCAATCCCTTGTCAAAAACTCACCATCTACAAGAATGCAGTTCTACTGCCATCACGATCATATATTTTTATTTTTTTATAGCCGTTGTAGCCATCCATGAATGAGAATATACCAACATGTCAATGTTAGGTAGTGGAAATCATTTTTGGGACAATATTTGTTCAACTTCCTGAAATCTACACATCATCTAACTTGACCATTCTTTGACATGTACGACATTGGATAACCAGGTGGGATGTTAAATAGGTTTGATGAACCCAACGGTGAATAGTTTCTAGATTTCGATATTGATTTGTTCTTAAACATCATGCCTGAACTGTCTTTTGGTGGATGGTTGACAGGTTTGGATCCAGGGATGATGTGCAAGTGATGAGTAACCAACTTGTCGTCTAGACCTGGTATCTTTTCATACGTCCAGGAAAATATATTCTTTAAGGATGTCTATAAGTCATATTCGTTCTTCCAATGATAGCGTAGAGCTGACGGAGATGGGTCTTGGAATCTCTCATGTACCGATGTTAACAGTCTCGAGTTCATCCGTTGTCGATCTAGTGCCATCTCGGAACTGCCGAAGAGCGTTTTGGAATTCTTCTTCTTGTTACCTCTTGTTGTGATTGCACTCTTTTGGGTGGGAAAGCTCTTTGTTAGCCTCCTATGTTAATTTCTAACAACGACGATGAAGATAGATAACCATGACTATAATATCATAACTTTTCATAAAGTTGTACCTCTCTTGGTTTGAGCATGAGTTAGAATACTAGCAACAACGGGGTAACGTTTGACGAAGTCTGTTGAAAGAGGCATTTTTGAGAGTTTTGTCTCTACCTCTAGTGTTAGAGAAGATAACCTGTCATCCTTCTCGATTGAAACCCATGAAGGGAGTGGGGTTTTGTAGATTTTTTTCGGCGGTTCAGGTACGCCATCTCTTGATAGACACAGTTTTATGTCTGATTTATCCTCAATTATCTATATTGTTAATGCTCAATTTGGTATTTATTGTGTTATTTTATATATTTGTAGGTATTTTTAAGAAATAAACATTTGTGAAAAATTAGCTCAACAAGTGATAAAGGCACCCATAAATTAATAAAAGCACTCAAACTGTTTGATAAAGGAAACCCACTTATGGATAGGGTCACCTCTCCTCTTTAATTCAAAAATAAAAATGGCGGGAAGCATTATCTAAGCGTGAAGAGTTTATATAACTTATATCAAACCGAGTTTTAGGAGATTTCATGGGTTGTTTGTTATATCCAAGTGAAGAAACATTCAAAACACGTTCAAAACACGTCAAGTAGAAGGTTTGTTGCCGTGAAACATGGCTGGAAGTTCATCTCACTGCCGGAAATAGAATCCCTCCCAAATTTGGATTTACACGATTCTGAGTTGGTTTTGGATTAGATATTTAGTCCTTATCGATTAAGGATGAAGCTATTAGGTTTTTCAAAGCCTATATATATCGAAGAGATCAAAGAAAAACAGGGGGAAGAGGCTCGGCCGGAAAATCCAGGGAAAGAATTCTCTTAGAGATTTCTTGATCTTGTTGGGTATAAAAAGGGTTGTTTGAGTCACAAAAGAGGATAAGGAGGTTGGGTCGAGCTCAGAAGGCCAACAGAGCGAAGAAAATCATTCCAAGAAAAATTCTGATGTTGCTGAAGAAGAAGACGAAGAACAGAGATAAGACAACGGTTTCTTCAATCATTCTGCCACGGTTTCTTCAACCATTTTGCAATGTTTATCTTCTCTTTGTAACATTTATCTTCAAGCTCCATTGTAACAGTTAATCTGTAACATCCAGAAAACGTTGCAGATTCCCTGTTACATTATTTTTAGATTATTTTCATCCTTTAACACTTTTTGAGCCATGTACCAATCTTTTGAGAGTGTTTAGAGCATGATGATCTAACCCAACCATTGGTACAATGGAGGAAGCCATATTTCATGGATGGATGGTAACTATTTTTGACTCTTTATGACTTTTGCGTTGATTTTTAATTGATTTATGATTTTTCTTAATTATTGTGATTTTGTTTGACGGTGTATGGTGGGACTTAAGAGATTTTGATGCGTCATGCTTATGATTTACCGTTAATGTCTTAGAAATCTACTTTGGCAAAGAAATAGAGTCAATAAAAGATCTACAATTGTTAAAGAATCATTGTATAAATCAATCAGAAGTGATTTTGTAGAATCCTGAGTTCCAGTTTCTCCAAATACTGTTAAAATATTTTACTTATTTTCTAGTTTAAATCAAAATTAGGTCTAAAACGAATCTTCACAAGTCTCAACGAACAAACTATTTTTACCACTTTTCTGAAACGATCATCTCTTGGTTCGAAAAATTCAACATCGTAGACTGGAGCATAAGGAGATGATGGCGCTTCTCTGCAAATGATATCTTTATTTAGTATATTCTGCATGCACTGTTGGTAGGTCGACAGAATAACCTTTTTGTTGTAGATCCATGGTCGTCCCAGTATCATGTGGTATTCAGGCTCTTTTTCAATTACATGAAACTTGATCTTTGATTGAATGGGTCCTGTTTTCAGATCTAGTAGACATATATGTAAGTATTGGTTTGGTTTTCTTCAAAGTCTTTTGTAATCACAGTAGGGCAATGGACAATATTGTTTTGTTGGACTCTTACTTATTTGAGAGTCTTGAGAGGAATGATATTAGTTATTGCTCCTATGTCGATGAGAGCCCTTTTAAATTCATAGCCCTTGATGTGTACAGTCAACTTTGGTTCACTGGATTCCATATTTTTCCTAAAAACTCCCTTCGGGTGGCCTCCAGCCTTATTAGGGTCCTTTCTAGAGTCCCTAGTCTCCAAATTATTCCGGTCATGCCAGGTGAATTCCGAGCATTTTTGACTTTTTCTGGAGCGTGGCTAGAGGGAGAGGTGCTGGTGGTGGCGATAGTGGTAGAAAGGTGGTAACAGAAGTACCGACGTTAACATGGATGTAATTATGGTCACAATCAATAACTGTTAAATCCATCCTTAGGCCAACTATTTTTGAGAAATTGATTTTTATAACCGAGAGATTAATCTCCCTCCGTGGTCGCCAATTGTTTTGGGGCGAAAAAAATATAATATATAAGTACTTGGATTCGAGATATTAAATCGTACAAGGATGGACTAAGGACACTCAGGAGAGTATGGATGTTTATATAAGGGCAATTTCTAGGAATTCAGTCGTGGAATATAACACTAGAAAAGACTCAAGTTGCTATATACTAGTAGGCAATCTATCCAAGAGCTTGAGATTTATTTTGTAAAAATTAGAGAACATATGGAAGTATTGCAACAAGCACCAATAGTATTCTGAGAATTTTATACGTAAGGAAATATTCAATTATACAGTAATAATGTCTGCGTATATATATATATATATATATATATATATATATATATATTATGCGTTCCGCCAGGTGAAACACATACAAAGTTATACATATACAGAAATTCATAGGTAGAAGTACCTATTAATATATATATATATATATATATATATATATTCTCTTGCAGAATGAAAAATACACAATTTTATATTTCTTCTACGGGATAGAAATATATATATATATATATATATAATTCTATATTTCTGCTTATTTTAGGGTGAAAAACAAGTGTACTGAAAAATAGTACTTTCGGTAGGTTCGAGAGATCAAAATCGTACAAGACGAGCCTAAATCAAGAAATGGCCCTTCAAGTCTTACTTTAGTCACAAAGGTGGAGATGAAGGTTTGATCTTAGGGGAAGGAAGCAAAAAAGGTTGAGAAATCACTGTGTGATGAAAATGGTAGTGTGTAGTTGAAGACTAGAATATATCTAGGATATATCTCTGTTCTGTTCTTGTTTTTAATAGACGAAGCCATCTATCTTATAATCTTGTAGTGAACACACTGATTTCTCGTAAGTTGTGGAAGTTATGAAGAGATAGAGACGTGATGATTGTGGAGATTGTAGTGGAGTCATGTCCGCTAAGTCAGGAGGAATGTATAACCACTACTCCTCCATCCTCTCAACTTCTCATAACTGCCCCACTACTTATTACTTTCTCGTAGTGGATGTGTTGCCACATCATACGTTGCTCTAAACCGCCATACCGATACCCTAATAAGAACCCCCCGTCCCATGTGACATATTTGATGTCTCGTAAAGAAAATAATAAATTCGTGGACTACTAATATTTTGGTAAAGTCAGTTCAATAACCTGCTAAATTAGTGAGGCTAGTTGCTCAATTCACTAACTAGTTAAATAGATTGATCAGTGTCAAGCCTAGTAAAAATAGTAAGTCTAGTAGTCATCTACTAGTATGAAAGTAGCATGGCATAAATTTGGAAGTGTTTGAAGCCAATATTACGCAAGAGTTCTTAAGGACTGAGCATGGTGTTCTCGAGGACCAGGCGAAAGAGACTTGACGTGTTATTCTTGACAACAGGCTTAACGAAGAGTTTATATACTAAGCAATAGGCGCTAGCCTATTGCTAGCGCCACAAGAGGCGTGGCTCTGGCACTAGGACAATGCTAAGAGGTAGGTAGCGCTGACTGAGAGCCAGCGCCAAGGTCATAGTATAACGCTCCCTCGAGGACCAGAAATTGATCCAGGGAGGATCGGTTAGGTTTTAGGAATACTCCCTCGAGGACCGGACATTAGTCCTGACGCGTCCTCGAGGATCGACCGGACCGGACAGGGCCAAGAGGTAGGAAGCATCGTAGCTTAGGGGATTAAGCTACGATGCTTCCTCGGGAACATGGCATCAAGATAGGATGCTTCTTCGAGGATCAGACATTAGCTAGTCCCAGGATATGACCAATTTGGGTGTTGTCTCTTATTGCGTATAGTAGTAGATTGATGTTGTATGAACATTGATATGCACTCGGAACAAGTTTAAAGAATTCATCCGTGGAAGTTATATGCGACTTGAGACTAGTTCGATATGGCATAAATATGTGTATATATTTATAGAGGCTATAGGATCAATAAAGAACACATGTAGCTATTTGAAGAAACTGTATTCTTAATTCTCTTATGGAATATATGTAGAAGTACGTAATTCATGTTTTAATATAAACTCAGAAATATGCACGAATATTTCTATGTTTCTGCTACTGGACAGGGAGAAATTTTACAATTCTAACCGTCAACGGTGCTACGGGCAAAAAAATATAAATATAAATATATATATATATATATATAATTTTAGGGCCACCGCCTCTGACAAAAATCCAACATCAACAACAATTCATCATGAATGGAAGGAACACTAAATCCTCTAGCAAGCTCGTATCCGTGGAGAAGTCTATAGTTGAAGTTCAAAGGTGGCGCCCGAATCCCGATATTCAAAGGGTATTGTGGCTTCGTTCTCGATCTCTAAAGGAGGGATACCACTTGGAGAAACACGATGGACAACGACATAAGAAATAATATGCTCTTCTCTTTGAAGTGGAGGTAAAATGTCATTATTACATTGGTGCACGAGAGTCCTCATCCTTTCATTAGCAGATTATACTTCTTGTTTTGTATTTTCACTACCAGAGAAATATCAATTTGAGTAACAATGTTTCAAGTACAGTGAATCCAAGACTAAGTGATAAATTTAAAATATAAGTGAATTGATAGCATATGATTCCATTATAGAGCATCCACGGTAGAAACAAATGAACCAAAGACATAACTGATAGAATAGAGGAATTTGTGATTGAGCTCTCAATTGAAATCAGAGAGAAAACTCTCATATCTCGTTGCTTACAAATGAATGCTATACATAAAGCTTTTATATGAACTATAAACAACACATGAGAACGCTAACTGTATAACTGACAAAACACATGAATGACACAGAGATGGACAACCTGGATGGACAGTGATGGACATCCTGGATGGACAGCCTGTTATGACAGAGTGGCTGAGCACGTGGGTGGTGTGACAGGCCATCAGTCATGTGTTATTATCCCCTCTCAAGCACAAAGGTGGAGTAACGACCTTGAGCTTGGAGCGTAGTGCAATGAATCTTGGTCCATGAAGACTCTTGGTGAAAATATCTGCCAACTGTTCAAGAGTGTGCACATAGAAGACATCCAATGTACGAGCTTGAACCATCTCTCGCACAAAATGGTAATCGAGATGTACATGTTTCATTCGAGAATGTTGCACCAGGTTGGAACCCAAGCTAATGGAACTAATTTTATCACAGCCTATGTGTAGTATTCCAGTGGGATGAAATTGCAGATCCTGTAGAAGATAACACAGCCAAACCAACTCAGCTGCTGTATGGGCTAGAGTCCTGTACTCAGCTTCTGTACTGGACCTGGCTACCGTCGTCTGTTTTCTGGATGACCAAGATACCATATTAGAGCCCAAGAAAATACAATATCCACCTGTGGACCGACGATCATCTACACAGCCAGCCCAATCAGCATCCGAGAAGCCTGTTAGGGATGTAGTGCCTTTTGTGAACAGCAAACCATGGCTAAGAGTGCCCTTTAAGTACCTGAGTATACGCTTTGCAGCCTCCAGATGAGAAGTCCGTGGTGTATGCATGAACTGACATACCAAGTTCACTGCATAAGAGATGTCTGGACGCGTCCAAGTTAAATATTGGAGAACCCCAACCAATGACCGATACTCAGTTGGATTAGCTAACAAAGTACCCGATTCTTTACTCAGTGAGATAGATGTAGCTAGGGGAGTGTGGCATGGTTTACAACCTTCCATCTGATACTTAAGCAATAAATTTACTGCGTACTTGGCCTGACAAAGAAACAATGAGTCTTCTGATCGTGTAACCTCCAGGCCCAGAAAGTAATGGACATTCCCCAAGTCCTTGATTGGAAATGTAACCTGTAATTGCTTAATAACACAATTAAGATGATCTAATGAGCTGCCAGTTAAGAGGATGTCGTCTACATAGACCAATGCTAGAGTAATACGCGAACCTCGATGACAAACAAATAATGAAGTGTCCGCCTTGGATTGAACAAAGTCAAGTTGAATCAGGCTTGAACTCAGCTTTTCATACCAGGCCCTGGGCGCTTGATTAAGACCATAAATAGCCTTATGCAAAAGACAGACAACATTGGGCCTTGTTGCATCAATGAAGCCTGGAGGCTGAGCCATATAAAACACTTCCTTTAACTCGTCATGTAGGAACGCATTAGATACATCAATCTGATGAATCTTCTAATTAAACTGAACATCAAGAGATAAAATTACCCTTATAGTAGTTGGTTTTGCAACTGGGCTGAAGGTATCTTCATAATCCAAACCTGGTTTCTGGTGATAGCCATTTGCCACTAATCTAGCCTTATGCCTGGCCAGGTTGTACTTGATTCGAAAGACCCACTTGCAGCCCACTATGTTATCGATACCTTCTGAGTCCACTAAGGACCAAGTTCCTGCCTCCATAAGGGCCTGATACTCAGTATGAGTTTCCAGTCTCCAGACAACAGCCTTATGTGCTGAACTAATACAAGTAAGCACTGATGTGACTGTGCTCAATAAAGCCATATTAATTGGGTACTTTGTGGAAAAATAGGACTTGGTCCTCCAAATGCCAGCCTTACCTCTTGTCAACATCCTATGATTATTGTGAACAGAAATAGATGTGTCTGGCAAGATAGTAGCAGGAACTGAAGACATAGTGTCTGGCAATGGCTCAACAAGAACTGATGTAGAAATCTCATTAGAATTAGAAGAAAGCAACATTGTGTATGGGAAGGATGTTTCATCAAAGGAGATATGTCTAGAGATAAAGACAGTTCCAGTAATGGGATCTAAGCATCTATAACCTTTGTGTTGCAAGCTATAACCTATGAACACACAATATTTGCTCATTTGTTGCAACTTGTTAGTTGTATAAGGCCTCAACCATGGGAAGCAAGCACATCCAAAGACTTTTAAGAAGGCATAATCAGGTGACTTCCCAAACAATTTCTGATATGGAGATATGTAAGCAATAGACTTGGTAGGTAGTCTGTTGACAAGAAAATTGGATGTGTGGAGTGCATCAACCCAGAAAGATGTAGGCAAGCTAGATTGTGACAAAAGTGTTCTAGTGATATCAAGCAAATGTCTGTGCTTCACCTCAGCCACTCCATTTTGCTCTGGAGTGTGATGACAAGTAAGCTCATGGGTGATGCCTCTGGTGGTACAAAATTCCTTAAGAAAATTATTTATAAATTCACCACCATTATCAGTTCTGATAGTGACAACAGGAGTAGATAACAACTTTTCTATTCTAGTCACAAAAGAGACAAAAGCATGTTTAAAAGCTGATTTTGTGGACAAAGGCAAAAGCCAGCAGTATTTTGTATATTCATCAATGATATTTGCATAGTACAAAAACCAGAAGCAGAAGCTACATGGCAAGGACCCCAAAGGTCAATGTGTAACAGCTGAAGAGGTTGTATAGCTAAAGAACTAGACATCTTAAAGGGAAGTTTCTGACTCCTACAGAGTTTACAATCAATACAGGAAAATAACTTATTTAGTGGACTTGGCAAATGTAGAAGAGAACACAACTTTTGCATTGTTTGAGAAGATGGATGTCCAAACCTCCTATGTAGAATTAGATTGTCACTGAGTGTAGATGCTAGAGCTTGTGGTGCAGGATGATCATGAGAAAATGATATTGGGTAGAGGCCATGCCTATGTGGACCTTGGAAAAGAAGGTTCCCAAACATCTGATCCTTCACATAGAAACCATTAGAATCAAGAGTTAAGGAATAGTGATTGTCAGTAGTAAATTTGTGAATGGATAGAAGATTATGAGATGCCTTTGGGACAACTAGAACATCATAGAACAAAAGGATGTGTATTAGCAATCTTACTAGAATGTCCCTGGTGAGTAATCATCATACCTTCTCCACTGGCTGTTTGGATAGTCTGTGAACCATCATAAGCAGTAGATTCCTGTAAGACCTTGTTGTCTGAAGTAATATGGTGAGTTGCACCACTATCAGCTAGCCATTCTTCTTCATCAAAGATATTTGCTGCAGCAAGCATGGCACTGAGATTAGCTGGTGGTTCCCTTCCTTGATAAGTGAAGTTTAACCTCTATGTACATGTAATTGCAATGTGGCCTGGATGATTGCAAATCTGGAAAATAGGCTTGTCATTCTGATAGGTACCCATGCCAGCATTTGATATTTGAAAAATTACAGGATTAGGAAATCTTTGCCCAAGATGAGAACCTCTAGATGAGTTCCTATGATACCCTCTAGAATTAGAGTAAGAATTCCTTGAGTAACCTCTTCCATAATTTGCTAAAAAGACTTTAGCACAATGATCTTCCTTTTGTTGCTTTGCTCTCTCTTGGATTACTGTTTATTCACTTTGAAAATTGTTACGGATTTCAATACAGGAAACAGGAGGGTTCATGTGACGCATGGATGTAGCAAAAGGTATGTATTCTTCATTAAGAGCTTTAAGAGTAATTACCACTAACTCTTTGTCAGATACAATTTCCCCAGCAGCAGCCAACTGATCAGATAAATTTTTGATTTCATTGATAAGAGTAGATTTTGTTTTGGTACCTTGGTTGATAGACAATAGTTCTGTTCTTAATTGTATACAGTGGGTAGATGATGCTCTACCAAATCTTTCCTCTATATCACTCCATAGAGCAGCAGAAGAACTTGATCTTGAGAAATAAGGTATCACAGAATCAGAAATGGTGGAATTTATCCACATTGTGATGGTGGAATACTCATCCACCCAATCAGTATAAAATGGATTTTCAATTCCATTTTGCTGATTCCATGGATTTGTAAATTGCAGTGGACATGCAAAAGATCCATCTAAGAATCTCTTCAATTTGAATTTCTGGATAATTGGATTCAACAAGTTTTTCCATGTTAAGTAATTATCCTCCTTCAATTTAAGATGAACAAAGTTGGTTAGTTGGTTTAATGGGACCTTAGAAAGAAGATTGGAGGTTGGATTCTCCATTGATGATGTATCTGGGAATGTTTCAATCATAAAGAATGAAGATTGATTTTAGACAGAGAGCATGATTTCCAGAATCGTTTTGTGTTTTTAAATTCTTTTTATCAAGAGCTTGATTCCTGCTCTGATACCATGATAAAATGGAGGAATTTGTGATTGAGCTCTCGATTGAAATCAGAGAGAAAACTCTCATGTCTCGTTACTTACAAATGAATGCTATACATAAAGCTTTTATATGAACTATAAACAACACATGAGAACGCTAACTGTCTAACTGATAGAACATGTGAATGACACAGAGATGGACAGCCTGGATGGACAGTGATAGACAACCTAGATGGACAGCCTGTTATGCCAGAGTGGCTGAGCACGTGGGTGGTGTGACAGGCCATCAATCATGTATGGAACATTTTACACTGCGTTGTACGGATTCAAAAACTATGGATAATGAGTGAAGAATTAGAGGGTGAGTTATACACCAAAATGTTCCCTGGATGTCTACTATAACATGTTAAAATGGCATCACATTTAGAGAAGAGGTCTGGGAGATATGACCGGGATATTATAACATATGCAGGTTAAAAACTGTTAGAATTTTATCTGGAATTCTCCCAGACTTATCGATCACTCCGTTTGACCAACCAAACGAACTCCAATTAAGTGGACCTTCTTGCATAAATTATCTTATTCTCTTAGATAAAAAATTTGGGATCAACCATCTTAATCAATGTTTATATGAAGATTATACGTCATTTCTAGTCGTAGGGAACGCGTCAGAAATTTTCCGACTATGCATATTTCCATTCATTGAACTATTCCAAGTACATGTATATATTATTCTGAGTCCGAGATGAATAAACTTACTATGCGTTAAGATAGACTAGCGGAAGAAGCTGGGATCCCTTTATTAAAGTGGGAAGCATTGTTTTCGGTGGACTCCTCCTTAGATTTAGATTCTTCATCTTCACCAATTTGAGTCTCTTCATCCATGGGGATAGTGTCTCGAAACTTGGGGACCGTCGTTACTTCTATAGTGAGTCGATTGTTCCACCTAAGGATGACAACCGTTCATTAACTCAAGAATGACAAAACTAATTAAATGTCGAATTCAAAATTTTGAAAGATAATTTACTTACGTTGTGGTCGACGTTAGTTATTGTTGCCACTATTGCTCTGCCAAAAGCAGTTGGCTCTCCAAACTGAGAAAATGGGAGACTTACAATATTTCGAGGGATCATCATACGTGGCCCGCTATTCGTAGACCGGGGCTCATGTCAGCCATAACACACCCATTATTCGAGAGCGTATTGAACGTTCTGACTACACCAATGAAATCAATAATTGAAAACTACGCAAGTTATGTTTTGGAAACATAAATGAATTAAGAACGATGTTACATGCTCCATATCAACAATCAGTTTGTGTTTAGATTCAAAAATTGCATTCAACCTTGGTCGAGCCAGTTTATCTTCCTTAGAAGGAGGACCACGTGTTGCTGAAGGAATTATCGATACAAAATTCTTAAAAATGGTTAGCTGAATATTCCAGAAATTTTCAAATTCAACGGTTACCAATGACTTTCTGTTAGAGCACAAAAAATGAAGATTTTTCCCTAGAATATCATAGGCTTCTAGTGTCTGCTTCAACGTATCTACAAATAGCGCCTCAGTATGACTAAAAGACACATATTGATCAAAACCCATTTGACGATATGCTCTATCGATGTTGCATTGCTGTACTTAATAGTCACAGAATCTAAATCCAAGATATAGCCTGGGCACAACTGTTCATGAATGTAACTTGCCCCTCAGTCGTGATGTTATTCTCTCACCTCCGACCAGTTCTCAAAGTAACAATAGCAGTCACTACAAAAAAAATAGGTTTAACGACCAAAATCTTAACAAGAGCTCGGATTTTTAGTCGCTTTAATAGTTTAACCATTTAAAATTGTAACTGCCGGAAATTTGGGCGGCTATAAACCTGTGTCCACTATTATTTAGCAACGAAAAAATATATTTAATCACTATATCCTTTGATCAAGTAATTTATAGCAACTAAAAAAGTGATCATGTAGCTATTTTTACTTTGAGGCACAGACGCGTAGCAACAACAAAACAAATTAGTTGCTCTAAATGTTAGCAAGAGCCAAAAAATTTAGTCGCTTTAACAGTTTAAGCAACAAAACTTGCAATTGCCAAAGAGGTTGGTTGCTTTAAATTTGTGTCAACTAATTTTTAGCCATAGCCAGATGTGTTTAGTCGCTATATCCTTTTTCCAAATAATATATATACCGTCTAAAAAAGTGCTCAAGTAGCTCTTTACTTTGAGGCACATACTCTTAGCAACAAAGAATTAAATGGTTGCTCTAAATGTTAGCAAGAGCCAAGTATTTTAGTCGCTTTAAGTGTTAAGCTACAAAACTTGCAACTGCAGAATAGTTTGGCTGCTTTAAATCTGTGTCAACTAATTTTTAGCCATGGCCAGATGTATTTGGTCGCTATATCCTTTTTTCAAGTAATCTATATAGCATCTAAAAAAGTGCTCATGTAGCTCTTTATTTTGAGGCACATACTCGTAACAACCAAAAAATGAATTACTTGGTAAAACCTCTCCCAACAACTAAGTTTAAGCCGCCACCACCATTTCAAAGGAGAAATCAGTTTTTGAAGTAGACATTTGAGAACTTAGTATATATTAATCCAACAATCTTATTAGGATTAGTTTAATGGAACATGAAAACTTGTTTAAATCATTGTTTTGATTCACTATGAGCAAATGTTAATTTGGATTCACAAATTAAAAAAAAAATTAACATCGACTAAATTGATTATAATTTGGTTATAACTTTTTTTTGTTTCAATGTGTTTATCAGTTCTATTTTATCTTTTAATAGCAATTTATCAACAAATTTGCCTTAACAAGTTGAAATTCGTTGTCAAAAAATACAAAGTTTTGATCCTATCTTCTGTACTAATTAGTCTGACTTATTTCAGTTATCGTACCAAATAAAACCAAACAAGCAACCTGAAGGTGAATCAGAAATAAAGTTAATTGAGCACATACAGTGAAGAAACTGTTTCTATGGTATTTATGTAGTATATCGTTCGCCATCGATTGCAGTAAATTGACTAAAACTTGCATCTTTTGTCGCTTTCAGAAAAGAGATCCAGAGAACTTTAGCATTGTTGATGAAGGCATTTGAGCTTTAGTGCAACAACTCATAACTAATCAGAAGTACGTGTCTAATCAAGTTATCATGTTTACACTAATGCACATCAGGATGTTGCAGAACTAAACTTATTTGTATCGCAAATGACCTTTTCCCATGAAAACATGTTCAAATGATTACTTTAATATTACATACTGTTTTCTATATGTGGGTATGCTCTAGTTGCATTTTTTAAACAAAAGCCAATGCATATAGTTTTCTATTGTTTCATATGTTCTCATAACTTGTAGAGTGTTTCCTGCATTGCCCTGATAATTTTCCTAGCTTTAAGAAAGTTAAATGTTTATTAAATTGAAAATAGTAACCCTTTCAATACAAATCTTCAAAACCTTGGAGAATGGATAGATTTTCACAAAACCCAAAAAGAAAATAATTAAAGATCGTGTCCAACAAAAACCCAAGGGCCTTCACTGATGCACATCGAACTTCATATCCAAGGTTAATTACAGCAACACACTGAACACCATGTTGAAGGTACGACCAAAAAAAAGAGAGTAAGAAATCCTATCAACTTGGCCAGTTTGACAGTTCCAGACCCGAACAACTCCATCTTTGTTATTAGAATATAATTTGTCAGACCCCATTGGGGAAGCAATCCTGCTAATGACCTGTTATAAAAAATCCTCCAATCAAACAGCTGAGCAACTAAAAATAGCATACATATAAGTTCAGAAAAATCTAAACATAACCAAATGAAGCTACATTTTTTTCGTGTCTAGCAAGTTGCGTCAACATTGTGAAACTATCACTGGCAAACCACTGATGCAAGAATTTGCAACTTTCACCATAAGAACACTTATCAACTTCAGGTGCATATGAACTACCACAGAAATAGTTTTTTCACTTCTTGTAGGTAGAAATGTGGTTACTAACTGTATTTTGAGCTAATCCAAATCCAAATTATTAAAGAACCCAAAATGAGAAAAATATGAAAAATGATAGGAAATGAATATTTGGGTACCTTAGGATTTGTGATGGTTGCATTCTGACGGGTTAATCACAGTCCATCTCGTTGTTAGACTCTTCAAATTCGAGCAAATCATCGTCATCACTAGTAGTATAGAAACTTTCAGTATCAACATCATCTTGATCGACAACTATCGCACGACCTTGTTCGGAGAGCAGCCCACATCCTTAAATGGAAAGAAAAAAAGAGATCAGAAGGTGGGTATGTGTGACCAGAGAACATCTGAGCTCTAATTTTAGTGGATGGCATCTTAATGGTAAAACTGTACATATAAATCAAAGAATATGCAAAAGCATTAAAAGATACAATAACAATAAAACACACCTTATTCAGAGCAATTGATGGCTTCTCAGCATTCTTTTCTTCTTACATGAAAGAGGATTAGGACCCAGCAAAGTTGAAGGAATGAGAACATCTAATTTCAAACATGGCTTTATATATTCATGCTAATGTTCAAAAACTTGACGCCTGTGAATGGGGTTGTAGTATTTCAACTTCGAATTCGTCATTGAAACAGAGTTTGCAATAGAAAGGGAGAGAATAAGATAGTCCATCAAGCTGAGTTAACATAACAAACCAAAAACCACGTCTGGACAATATAAAATGAATTCTAACAATTTCAATATTCAAAAACTAGGTTCTTCAACAAAGTATAATCTTTGATGTTTATTTTTAAAACATAATATGCGAGAATTACTGAGAGGAGCAGCCCACAACCTTAAATAGAAAAAAAAAAAAAGCAGAAGGTGGGTATGTATGACCAGAGAACATTTGAGCTCTAATTTTAGTGGATGGCATCTTAATGGTAAAACTGTACAT
>JAJJMC010016780.1:5655239-5698758 GCA_023531435.1 Papaver californicum
TTCAATGATTTTGATAAATTTTGTTTCAAAGATTTTGATTCAACCTTGCTCTGATACCATGATAGATTTACTCAAATCAAAGAGAAGAAATTTTGAGAAGATGATATATTGGAAAATGTTTTTCATTACATTACATTTAATATTAATTATTAGTATTTTTAGCTATGTTCTAATTACTTGACTTAGTCTTAACAGATACGCTTTAGTCAAGTCAGACTACACTGACTTAGTCTATAACACATTGAACTATTGCCAAGATCAACAGCCTCATCTCTGTTACAACCAACATAGGTCAAACTTCCACTAAACTCGATCACTTCTTCCCTGCTCTTCCCATATTCGACTACCTATCATCACAGACTCCTCTAAGCGAGTTCATCATCAATGGTGGGAACAACCATTATTCTCTGTTGCCATATTTAAAACTCCACCATAGACTAAACCCTTGAGTTCTAACAGCATCATCACTTCCGTCACCATTCTGCCACTAACCACCATCAACCTTCTTACTGCCTCTAACTGCCAGCAAAAACCCTTGAGATCTCTGTCAGCACCTGCTTCCAATAACAGACGAGATCATCTCCATCTCCACCTCTATCCAACTCAAGTTTCATAGCCATAACAAACCAACATCGTTCCCTCCATTAACTACCAGCGAACCCTAGTTTCTCGATTTGAATTAAAGAAGAAGAAGGTGGCCCCTAGCAACACATCTGCCGCTCTTAATAAGATTCAAATATTAGGCAACCCTTATAAGAAGCACAGGTGCCTTTAGTAATTTAAATGTTCAACTCATTGAACTGTCCCGGGGAACCGACAAGCCTAATTCTTCTTTCTCCCATAACTTCTTCATACAAAGTTGGAATGACTTCATTTTTTCGCCGTTGGCTTCGTTTCTTCGTGCTATACGAGTTGGTGACAATAAATATTGGATTAGAGAAAGTTTCACCTAGTATTTGGATCTTCTTCACTTGTAGCACTTTTTTCTTGCACAATCTATCACTTTGTAGCTTCTTTTTGGATGATTCACCTAATAAAAGACATAACAAAACAAACGTAATATACAACAATTTACAATAAATGTAGCAAATACTAGCATGAAATTGATACTCTAATTATGTAAGTATGCACTTATCATTGCACCTTGGGACTGAAGAAGTGCACAGAAATTCCATTCCCGTTAAAATTTTCACCATCTCTGAAGAACCTATCAAGCAGACGGTTCAATCCATGATGAAACGCTTATGTGAGATTTTTTATTTCTCAATGGAGAAACTTAAAAATATCTTAATTTCTTTCAACCATGTGGTAGCTGGATGGCATGTGTCTTTTCCATAAATAACAAAAGCGTACCCAGAATCTTCCTAGAAGAAGACAACCACAAAGGGTTGACAGAAATACGACTGTGGACTTCCCACCACGGTCTCTATGAAGAATCCTGAATTTTAGAAAACATTAGTTGATATCATTCCCATCAAGACACTTAGGGCTTTGGGAATTACTCGTCGTAAAGCTATTTATTCACCAACAAGTACATATAAACCCTAGAAATATGAAACCATAGTTTATCTCTTCTCAATTGATGCTACTGAAATATCAATAGTAGTTGTTGTTGATGGGTAGCTGGTTCGAAATTATGACGTCGACGGAGACTCCTACGAATGACTACTGTCGCAATATAAAAGAAGAAAGAAGAAATGAGAATTATTGTTCACGGAAAAGAAAAAGTGTAAACCTAACGCGCCTAAAAAAAACCATATGCAACACCAACCGGCTAGGTGGACGACGCTGGAAGTTGCGGACGTCATGGGAGGTGATGCTGCCAACGGGAGGAGCCCGAGTTGATGCTGATATGAGAATACCGAAGATCTATTTTATATGTTGGTACAAATCATAATTGATATAAAAAGGGAAATAAGAACTTTCCTTATCACCTTAAAGTTATAAAGACCTTGGCTTGCCGAATCGAATCCCGTGCATGCTCACGACACTCCTCCTTGTCACCATCTAATGCTTACTACGAAACATTAATGTTCCGCGATAAGAAGGGGACTTATTGTTGATGCTAGATTTTTGACAAAGGAGAAAAATCATAAAATTACTTCTAGTTTGTACCAGAAATATAAATTTACAAATTTATTTGTGGTCCCGTACCATAAATATAGAGTTTGTACTTTTATTTATTCCGCAAGAGAATTCAAAATACATATTTTACTGGTGGCTATGCATACTCTGTACTGATTTTATAGTCTCTTTATGAATGTATACATCCGCATACATACCATAGCTTTGCTCGGCTGAACTTTCGATATTCTATGTATATATAGTATATATATATATATATGTACTAGCTCAGTATTTACTCTATGTATCGAATTCTTAATTACTGAGGGCTAATCCTAACACCATACTACTTCTTGGTGTTAGCCTAGTGCTAGCACCTACCTATCCTGATGCTGTCCTAAAGCCAGGGATATCCTAGTGATAGCACTTGTACTACTACAACGTTGACCCATCTTGTCTTACTAGCCTTGTGCTAGCACCTATTCTGACATGGATTTGGATAATGTAAATTCTGTCATCATCTTGATACTGGCGCAAGGATGATAACCCTCTTTTGACTAGGATTGTCCTTAGCTAGTGCTTTTTATCCTTGGTGCAATATTAAGCTCTTCATCTTGCTCATAGCTTCAAGCGTAAGCTACCTTCTAGATGCCCTGAGTTACAAATATTTAACAAGTGAGTCTCTCAGCTGAGACCATGTAAATTCCAACATTTGTGGTCCTGATTAGTATTACTGAGTATATAGCTTACTCAAACGCCCACCAGTGGAATTTTCAAAATTCGACATTCAAATAACTCAATGTAGTCTGATAATGGACTTACTAAAATATGATTCACTAACGGACTTATTATTCTTGCTAGACTCGACACTAGTCATCCTACCTAATTAATTAACACCATGAGCATATTTCTTGATTAATTAAGTGAGTCATTCATATGACCTAATTATCAATTCTACGAGATATCAAACATATCACATGGGGATATTCACTAGGGCATTGGTTGACGGTCTACAACATGTGCGGTATAAATGTACACCCACAATGATAGAGAATCAAGTCGTCTGAATATTGCTGGGTGAGGGAGTAGTGAGCGTATGGTTTCTAGAGTCTTCCCTACATTCATGGGCATGATGTCAACCACGTTCTCTATTTCTCCAGTAATCCACTCCTTCTACTTCTTACGAGATTATTAGTGTGAGTTCAACACTATAAATATATGAATTCGTCTATTCCAAAGAAAATATAAGTTTATCGAAGTCTAATCAGGCTATAAGAAATACTTGAACTAAACAACAAAGACTTATATTTTTTAACTAGAACTCAACACACTCTGATCTTATCTTTCTCTGTTTCCATTCATAAGATCAACCCTTCTCCTCTTTTATGATCGAAGCAAGGTTTGAATGGCCATTTCTTGGTTTAGGCTAGCTGTTTGGGCAAAAATGTATCCATCTTCACCGCAAACAATCTCGATGATAGATCTCCTTCTCCTGGTAATTAAGTTGGGAAGAACCCGCGAAACACAAAAAAAAGGCTCCATGCCTAAGTCAGTAATTGTTTTCTGCAGGAGTTTTTAGGGTTAAATATCATACCTTTTAGGGATTAGGTGCTCTATATTTATGGAGTTATGCAGACTAGTTTGCCAACTAATCTAGAATGTTCCAGAACCTTCTTTTAGGGTTTTGGAAGCAGGTAAGCGGAAATGGACCTGTGGAACTGGGCTAGCGTATACGGTTGTCGGGCATGGGCCCATGGACTGGCCAGTTGCAAGTGAACTGGGATGAGCAACATTGCCGATATAGCAGTTATAACGTCGTAATTAGCCCATATTAATATCAAAATATTAGGGTACACACATCGCTCCCTCTTAACCTTCAACTGGTTGTGGGGTTAAGAAGTTCGGATTCCCCTTGAGCTATGTCCACCGAGGTTCTTCGTAACTCACCCCTAAGTATGCTGTTTAGAGTATTACGTACGCAACTCGCCCCATTGTATGCAGAGGTATGTACAAAAACGCCCCGAACTGTGGTGTTATATTTAGTCTGCTCGCGTGCTAGGCGGGACTTTAGGTCCTTGAACCATACAAGGCTAAGCTGTAAGGGGTTTGAGCAATATCTATCTGACAATATTGTTGTATGGTTGACCGGCTATGACGGACCGAAAAATTTCCTTTCTAATGGGTTAGTTTTTATCCCATTAGCAAGACTAAATCCCCGGTACGTCACTCGAAAGCTAATTCAAATGTATAGATCCTTGGATCCGTTTTAAAGAGTAAGCGATAATATATTTAAACCGCCGACCAGAATAGAAATGTAAAATGAAAATTTTAGGAAAAAAAACTCATTTACTTGGTAATAATTTAATAAAAGATTAATAGACAATCTCATTTCCAATAGCACCGGGATCAGATCTTGTAACATATTTTAAAATCGAAAGGAAACATACGACCCATTCCATTTAAATCCATTACTTTGAACTGTATTTAAAGTTGAGTATCCTTACTGTGAGCCCTTAGCTTAAAACTTCATGTTACAAAACTTATTTAGTACACAACAAATTTGAAAGTTAAGTCAAACAATGGTATTCTCAAAAAGATTCAAATGTATTACAAAATTTAGACTTAAAAAACAAATGAATGACTCAACTGTTTAAGAATCAAGTAAAGTTAGACAAAAAAAAAAAATGCACAACAAAATTTAGACTTAAGAAATAAATGAATGACTCAACTGTTTAAGAATCAAGTAAAGTTACAAAATTTCTAACTTAAACTAAAGAACCATTTTATTACCACGTCAATACAGCCAAAGAAATGCACAACACAACTGATACAAGTGGGTCTATTAGTTCAAAACATAAAATCGATCACTTAACATCATCAGAATTT
Source organism: Papaver californicum (assembly GCA_023531435.1). NCBI lineage: Eukaryota > Viridiplantae > Streptophyta > Magnoliopsida > Ranunculales > Papaveraceae > Papaver > Papaver californicum. The sequence continues at coordinate 5,660,190 of JAJJMC010016780.1, forward strand.
CTCATTTAAGGGATGAAGACATGAAAATGCACAAATGAAAATCCAAACAGATTATAATATATATAAGGGTTTCTAAGTAGAAGCTTGTTACAAGTAGCATAGCATAATTTCTAAGGACAGGATGTTGACATGCGATTATGTGTAGAAGCTTGACCTAGGTTAAATCCAAGTGGCTCTTACGTTGGATGCTTAGAATAACCTCAAATCAAAAATACCATTACTTTTATTGGATTAAACTTGAGTGGCTCTTGCGCCAAGTTATCTAGTGAAAAAGATTCAAAGAGCGGCTCTTGCGCCTTTGATGATAAAAGGAGTTTTACCGAAGTAGACCTGCGATAGGATGCTTGAGGGTTATTGATATTAAGAAAAAAATTAAAAATTGAGTTTGATTGATAACATGTATGATGAACTCTCTAAACAGTACTCTCATCATATTATTTACAACTTTAATTGTTTTTATTAGTTTAATTTAGATTAAATCATAAAATAAACCCCCCTATTTACATAAGTAATCAAAACAAATTAACAACCCATATCTCCCTGAGGAATGAACTAGTTCTTATTACTGTACTCTAATTTATATTTGTGAAGTAAGAACTTGAAATAATTTTGCTTGGCTGACAACATAGATAAATATCAATAACTTTTCATTAGACACTGGTAAAAAAATGTAAAAAACATTCTCTCTTACAATTGTTTGCTAGCACTGTTTCTAAAACATATGTGCCACTCTAATCAAACATTTTCTGGGCTAAGTCATCGATAACATCAATGGAGAAGCAAGAATGGATGTCACTTGGATATCGCATCGCCTCATAAATGTTGAAACGTATTATTTATCCATCAAATTCCATTTTCAAAGCCCCATTATAGACGTCAATTTTTGTTCTTGCCATTCACATGAATGGAAGTCCAAGTATGAACGGTATAGACGAAACAGTTGATCCATCTGTCATCTCTAGTACAAAGAAATATGCTGGAAAAACTAGTTGATTAACCTGCACAAGCACATCTTCAATAATACCTCTAGGGTATACATAAGAACGGTCATCTAATTGTAAAACTATTCTAGTTTCTTTCAAAGGTCCTAAGTTAAGAGATTCATATATAGATGCATGTATAACATTTAATGATGCTCCTAAATCAAGCATAGTCTTATTAAACGTTGTTTTACCAATAACAATAGAAATATCAAAATTACCGGGATCTTTACATTTGAGTGGGAGTTTCTTTTGCAAAATAGCCGAAGAATTCTCCCCCATTATCATTACCTTATTACCGGTTAATCTTTGTTTATTGGTGCACAAGTCCTTCAGAATTTTCGCATATTTAGGGACTTGTTTTATCGCATCTATGAGTGGAATATTTACATGAATCTTCTTGAAAATATCTAAGATCTCATTTTCTTGTTCCGCTCTTTTAGAGTTAGCAAACGTGCAAGAAAAAGGTAAAGGAGGAACATAAGTTAAAACAGGAGGTTTAGAGTTTTCATTAGGTACCTCATCGGTTTGAGAAGAGTCAGTAACCTCTTTCTCCAAAACCGTCCCCTTAGGGTCTTTGTTTTTCGTAGCATCTTCGGGTTGCACAATTTGTGTACCACTTCTCAATGTCAAAGCATTGACATTCTCCCTTGGATTAAGAGGTTTAGAAGGGAGTTTCCCACTTTTTTTTTTCTTCAACTGATTCAACTCACTTTCCATTGACCCAACCTGTGTTTGCAACTCCTTGATTGCGTTATCCGTCTTCTGTTGGCTCTGTTAAAACATGGATATAATTGTATTGAGCTTGTCATCCGTGCTAGAACCTTGATTAGGTTGTTGGTATGCCTGAGATTATTGTTGTTGATACCCATTCTGGTGGTTGAAAGTAGGTTGTTGAACCGCAGCTTGCTTGTTTGCATAGATAAAGTTGGGGTGATCTCTCCATCCTGGATTGTAAGTGTTGGAGAAGGGATCATACCTCCTATGCTGATTTGGAAAGAGTGCATTGGATTTTTTATGACTCTCTTCGTATATGGAAGAAGATGATGGTGGCAATACTACGGCTGCGATTTGTTGCATCATCGCCGTTAGGTTGCCTATTTGTTGACGAACTTCAGTAGACTCGCCAACTTCATTAACTGTCATGACGAGTGGTTCTGAACCACGACTTGAGAATTGTTGAGAATTTTCTGCCATGTTCTCAATTAACTCTCTAGGTTGAGATACTGTTTTTTTCACTAATTTACCATCACCTGCAGCGTCGAGAAGATTTCTGTCAGTTGCCTGAACAGCCTCATAAAAGTACTGGATGATCAATAAATCACTGAATTGATTGTCCGGGCATCTAGCCACCAATCTCTTGTAACATTCCCAGCATTCATACAATGTCTATCCTACCATCTTCTTAATGCCACAAATCTCTTTCCGAATCTGAGTTGCCTTCGATACAAGAAAGTACCTCTCTAAGAAGAGTTTCTTCAAACCAGTCCAAGTTGTGACACTTCCAGAAGGTAGACAATATAACCATTCCTTAGCAGTATCCATCAAGGAGAATGGAAAAGCTCGTAACATGACTCCATCAACATCAGTCTCTGCTGGTAACATGGCCATGACTATGTTATGGAAATCTATTAAATGCTTATTTGGATCTTCATTAGTCATTTCATGGAACTTTGGTAGCTCATGGATCAACCCTGGCTTGATCTCGAATGTGGATGTCTTCTGGATACACCATTGTTGTATGTCTACCTTGTGAGAAGCTAAGTCTTTGAGTGTAAAGTTCTCATCACTCATTGCTTCTTGTTCTTCCTCTACGTCTGAATCTGCGAATTCACTGCTCGAACAAAATCTTTTAATAAAGTGCCTGATCGAAATCGTATACCAATGGGACTTGGTTTTCCCCCTCTAAGTATTCACACAAGAAATAGTACTTGAAAAATAATTCTTAACTAAATTAAAAACTAAAAATAAGAAATCAAATGCAAAATAACAATCCTCTATGCCTCCCGGAAGCAGCGCCAAAATTTGGTCGGTTGTCATCCAATCAAAATTATTTTAAGTTCTTTTTACTCACAATTATAAATAAGTGTACAGTGATAAGAATAATTCGATCCACAGGGAGATATGGGTTGTTAATTGTATTTGAAAACTTATGGAAATTGGGGGGATTTGTTGTTTTAAAAATAATTTAAACTAAATTGAAAATGTTTAAGAAAATATCATAGGTAAAAGTTAGTTAAGGAATTCGCCGCCCATCATTACACATGTTACTCAATTAAGCATCAATATTATCATCACTTTCTCATATTACCAATAACCCTAAAGTATCCCCAATCGGTGTCAACACTTCGTTATGTCTCAAAAAATCAAAAAATATTGCAATCGCTAATATATGAAAAAAATTTCAACAAAAAACCTAATGTTTTATCGCTAAAAGATTCAATTTGAGAAAAGCTCCAAATTCTATGAGAGGGTTATTTACAGATAATATAAGCACAATCGTGGTATATTCAACCTAGGTCAAGTTTTGCTTATGATTTCCTTCACGATTTGCGCCGCTAGTAGTCACAAATTAATATTAATTATTAGAATTCTTGATAAAAATACCTAAGACTTCTAATTAGCTATAGAGAAGTTATTAATATATTTAATTCATGACTTAAATATGAAGAATAACTAATCATATTATTTGAACATAATCAAATAATAATTATGCGTAATAAAACATGAGAGATAAATACGAGAGTGAATAACAATCAATGCATTAATCACAATAACATGTTTGTGATTTTAGGTTACATTCCTAACCAATTAAATAAATTAGCTACTCATAATGGAGTTTATGAAAATCAAAATAGAGAAAAGATAGAAAGCAAACAACAAATGAAGAAGAGCTTGCGCCGGAATCTCAACGAATCCGAGCTATTTGTGCATAAAGCGACCCATTTTGCTTCTGTTTTTCTCTGGGGAATTTCGTCGAACACCTTCTGTGCGTGAAAACTAGGGTGGTAATTCGAACCTCTATTTATAATTTTTCATCCCTGCAAATTCGAATCTGATACACACCATATAGTTTTAGATAGATACAAACACTAATCTCGTATTAATCTATGGCCATTCATTCACAAAATCAATGGAAAGATGCTTCCTTGGTGTTGTTTTGTATGCTTTAGTACATTCCAAATCCAATCCAAACTCCAAAATCCTCTCAATTTTCTCACAAGTTATCGAGTTTGATAACAACCCAAGTCTCCTGACCGCCTTAAACTCCTATTAGCACCTCTTAATTGTTTCAATTCATCCAAAAATCGATGACAGGAATCCGTGTTCTGCACTATACTTTAGGTCAAGTTCTGAAATTTTAAAACAACTCAATCTTTTACCTACCTTTCCTACTTTATCTCGACTGCTATTTCCTCTCTCTGTTCGTCTATTGGCTTCATATTCTCCTTGAAACCCTTCGTATACCATTATAAAATGTATGGCAGCAATAGCAATCTGCGAACTGATTTTCTAGCCATGAGAACTCGTTCAAAACTCCAGCAAACCCAAGTTATGAGTCCCTTGTATCTTGACTTTGATATCCCCTCTTTTGTTGCTTAACTCGGTCGTTACTCAACGTCACAACATCACCTTCTTCTTCAATCATCTATTGATCAACAGGACATCAACCACCAAGCCTTGATTTCAATCATCACCACTACTTCCAACACTATCTTATCACCGAGAAAAAATCATCAATGGAAACACCATCATCATTGCCTCTGGTCACATGAAGGAGATGAGGAAGAAGGTGGCAGCCCCTAGAAGAAGAGGAGGTGCCATTATAAATATTTAAACTTTGGCAGCCCATAGCCAATTGTCTGGTGCTGTTAAAAAATTTAAGCTTCCCCTCAAGTAAAGGACCCGACTGTATTTAGTAGTTCCCTTGATGTCTGCCCCTTAACGTACAATAGGTTTCAAATAGCAGTTTTCATGGAAATGACCAATTTGCCCTTACTTCTCGTTTTGCTCAAAACTTTCTCATACGAAGTCGGAATGACTTCATTCTTTCGATGTTGGATTCATAATTAAACTATCTAGAGGATGAGGAGAACAAATCCTGAATTTGGACAAGTTACACCTGGTATTTGGACCTTCTTCAGTTGTAGCACTTCATTTCTTGCACAATTAAGTGTCGATTCACTTCTCTTGGATGATTTCACCTACTAAAAGATAAATTAAAAAAAACAAATGTAATATAAAATAATTTACAAGAAATATAGCAAATAATTGGATGAAATTGACACTCTAAATATGTAAAATATGCACTTATCAAATTCCGCCACACTCAGCTTTTGCTAGTCCTCGAGCAAACTACAAATCTAAACTAGCCTACATTACAACAACTCCCTTTCGTTGAGGATACAATCACACTTATCATGTGTAACAAGCCTTTAAACCCTTAGGTGTCCCTAGTGGACGAGTTATAGTCTCGTGAGGGTTTACAAGAGGTACACCCACAAAACCTAAATTCCAACTTTCAAATATTCCTGAGCACTTGCATCCAAAGAGCTACAAGGACATAAAATTTCCGCACACTAATAATAAGAAGTTAGATGTATCAAAGAACCTTATTCTCATGCTTATCTCTTGAGTTAGGAGAAAACCACCATATAAAGAATTCAGGTTCGAGAGGGATCGAATGTTTCTGCCTCACCAAATAGGGTTTTATGATATTGACACTCAAAAGACAAACTTTATGGTTCTCATGTGTGCAGGCAGGAATGAAGATATACATCCTACACACGTTGAAAGATGGGAAGGAAAAGTAACCTTCTGAATCATATGAAGATGTTATTTCATAGAAACTTGGGACGAAAAAGAACCTTTTTTTTCCGATTATTACTAAGAAAGGAAATCAACCACTATATAAGGATGGGAACGCTTACTGACCTTATTAACCGATCTACAATTATCACCACTCTCACAACGTCCCACATAAACGTCTTCAGTCCTCAACTGTGGATGATGAACTCTTGAACTTCATAGAACTCTGATAATTTCTAACTCTCTTCTTCTCAAATTCTTGTTGCTTGAAACTTCTTTATAGATTTCTTCTTCCCCAATGGCCTTATTGAATGAATACAAAAGGAAATATATACTAAAGTGATAATCATTATTCTTTTTTTTTCTGAATGAATAACGAGAACTCAAAATAAAGTTAAAATAGAAATTAAAATAAATAATGAAACTACTATGGTCGTGGGATAAGGACTTTACCACTTGATTTTTCACAACTTGTATTGTCTCGATATCATGAACTTCACTAACTCTCATATTTTGGTTTCTTTGACTTTTATACACAAGTCTTCAACATGTATATATAATTCTGCTCATTGTATTGTTGCTTTACTTGAATATGAAATTTGCTCTTTCTTGTACTTTTGTTTGTAAACCTTGAACGTCTTCAACTTTCCTTAATTTTTTGATGCTCTGCTTGTTGATAATAATGGTGTTTTTATTGTTGCTTTGTCGAGAGAATGATGCCAAATGGAAACAAGACTACAAGATAAAGTTACCAATTCCGATGACACCCTCATGATTGATGAAATAACACTCAAGAGATCAAAAAGTAGTGTTGAAATTGGCTCGAAGTTGGGTAGCTCATCATTTTACCTGGAATTTGCATAGATGAAACACTCTAAACGGAAAATTTAGACAGGTACAAAGAACTGAAGGGTTGGTGCCTCACTCATGGGTATTGAATGATCAGCTACTCTAATACTGTACTCTCTACCTGCGGTTTAAGTCCATTTTTTTCATCTATAGCCTCTCAACAACTAAGCACCCCGAATATAGTTCTCTAATACTTCTAAGTTCAGTCATTTCGGTTAGAACTCCGTATGTAAACTTAGCTAGAAGTACACTAAGTGACTCTAAAATATCTGAAAGTTGGAAGTTTTCATGCAATTATGTACAAAAAGTTTAAAAAATCCTATAAAAGTGATTACTAAAAATCTAAATGCCTAACCACTCCCTCACACTTAAACTTTACATTGTCCTCAATGTAAATTCATTCGTCTAATGTAAAATCAATTTGGAAAATTCCTACTAATGATATGGAAAGATAAGAAAAATAAAACTAAAAAAGATAAAGATAGAAATACAAAACCAATGGGTTTCCTCCCATGTAGCGCTTAGTTTAACGTCTTCATCCCGACTTGGCATATGCCCGCTACTCCTCCAGAGGGAGTGCATCAGCAAGTTGTACCACTTCCACGTTCTCAAGCACAAAGTTCTCATAATACGGCTTCAAGCGATGACCATTCACTTTGAATTCGTTTCATGAGGTTAAATTTCGAATTTTTACTGCACCATGAGAAAAAATATTAGTGATAACATAAGGTACCTTTCAACGGGAATGCAATTTACCAGAGAATAATCTAAGACGAGTATCAAATAACAAAACTTTTTGTCTAACAATAAATTATTTTCTAGAAATCATATTATCATGAAAAGCCTTCGTCTTTTCCCTGTAGATTCATGAGCTCTCATATGATGTATTTCAAATTTCTTCAAGCTCACTCAATTGAAGTTTCCTTTGCTTTCCTGCACCATCCATCTCCATGTTACACTGCTTAATATCCCCAAAAGCCTTATGTTCGATTTCAACTGGAAGATGACATGATTTACCGTACACAAGCCTAAAAGGAGACATCCCGATAGGCGTTTTGTATGCAGTCCTATACGCCCATAATGCATCATCAAGTCGTAAACTCCAATCTTTTCTTATGGGATTCACGGTTTTCTCCAAGATGGATTTCACTTCTCGATTAGAAATTTCTGCTTGCCCGTTAGTCTATGGATGATACAATGTTGCAATCTTGTGAGTGATGTTGTACTTATTTAACAAGCCCTGTAAGAACTTGTTTCGAAAGTGCGTCCTTCCATCACTGATTATGGCTCTTGGAGTTCCAAACCTTGCAAACATATATTCTTTAATAAAATTTGTAACCATTTTAGAATCATTAGTCGAGGTGTCTTTAACTTCCACCTATTTCGTAACATAATCGACAACAAGTAGGATATAAAATTTACCAAAAGAGTTAAAAAAGAACACCATAAAATCAATTCCCCAAATATCAAATACTTCAATGAAGATTATGGGAGTCTATGGCATCTGATTTCGAGTACCTAGATTGCCTGTTCTCTGGCATCTATCACAAGTAGTGAAAAATATATATGTATCTTTAAACAGAGTGGGCGAATAGAAACGAATCTCAATTACCTTAAGTGCAACTTTTTTTGGACCCAAAATGTCCTCCACAGGCATAAGAATTACAAAAAGATAATATAGACTGAAATTCAGATTCAGATACGCACCTTTGTATTACTTGGTCTAAACAAAGCTTTCATAAGTATGGATCATCCCATATATATTGATTATCTATTCTCTTAAGTTTGTCTCTCTCAGCACGAGACAAGTTCTTCAGGATTTATGTAGAAACCAAATAATTAATAATATCAACATACAATGGTTCCGCAACCTGTATTGAGAATAATTGCTCAGATGTAAAACTTTCACGCTACAGGATAGTTTCTTCATCTACAATAAGACAAATCAAGTGATCTGCAACTGTATTCTCAATGCCTTTATTATCTTTGATATCTATGTCAAATTCTTGTAGAAGCAATATCCATCGTATAAGCCTTGGTTTCGCTTCCTTCTTTGCAAGTAGATACCTAAGTGCTACATGGTCAGAATACACAATAACTTTTATACCAAGAAAAAAGAACAAAATTTCTTCAATGAGAATACAATGGATAGCAACTCCTTTTCCATGGTCGTATAATTATGTTGTGCCTCATTCATCGCCCTGGAAGCATAATAAATAGCGTAGGTAGTTTCCCAGTATGTTGGCATAATACTGCACCGACCGTATAGTCACTGTCATCACACATTAGCTCAAAAGGATTGGTCCAATCTGATGGTATAATGATAGGGGTTGTTATCAAAAGTTCTTTCAAACGATTGGATGCCGCCAAACATTTCTCGTCAAAGTTAAAAACTTCCTTTTGCAATAAATGACATAATGGTGATGCAACCTTGGAAAAATCCTTGATAAACCTATGATAAAATCCTGCATGACCAAGAAAAGAACGAATCTCCCTCACCGTAGTGGGAGGGATAAGAGCACTAATAAGATCTATCTTAACTTTATCAACTTCCAATCCTTTATAATATATAATATGGCCTAAACCAATGCCATGAGTTACCATAAAATGGCATTTGCCCCAATTTAGCACAAGATTAGTTTCAACACATCGTTTAAGAATTAATGTAAGGTTATCCAAGCACAAGTCAAATGAATCAACATACACACTGAAATCATCCATAAAGACTTCGATAAGGTTTTCCACATAATATGAAAAGATACTTACCATACACCTTTGGAAGGTACTGGTTGCGTTACACAAACGAAAAGGCATCCTTCTCTAAGCAAATTTTCTAAAAGGACAAGTAAAAGTAGTCTTCTCTTGATCCTTCGGTTCTATGACAATCTGATTATAACCTGAATAACCATCAAGAAAATAGTAATAAGAGTGTCCAGAAAATCTTTCTAACGTATGATCCATAAAAGGTAAAGGGAAGTGATCTTTTCTAGTGGTTGCATTAATCTTTCTGTAATCTAAAAATCTAAACTAGCCTACATTACAACAACTCTTTATCGTTGAGGATACGGTCACACTTAGCATGTGTAACAAGCCTTTAAACCCCTAGGTGTCCCTAGTGGACGAGTTATAGTCTCGTGAGGGTTTACAAGAGGTACACCCACAAAACCTAAATTCCAACTTTCAAATATTCCAGAGCACCTGCATCCACAGAGCTACAAGGACAGAAAGTTTCCGCACACTAGTAATAAGAAGTTAGATGTATAAAAGAAAATTATTCTCATGCTTAGCTTTTGAGTTTGGAGAAAGTAAGAGAATTTCTTCGAAGATATGGTATCATACAATTATTCTCTACCCCTTATTATCCTCAAGGGAATGGACAAGCCGAGAGTACTAACAAGAATATGATCTGAATTCTTAGTCGAAGAGTACATGATAATCCTAGAACCTGGCATGACCAGCGTCTCATGGTGTTGTGGGAATATCAGATTTCACCCAGGAACACTACTGGGACTTCACCTTACTAACTTGTCTACGACGTCGATGCCATTCTCCCGGCTGAAATCAAGATCCCATCATCCAGGATCGCTACGGCTAGTAGAGTACAATGGGACGAAGATGAAGTACCCAATTTTTGGATAACAGAACTAGATACCATTGAATCTAGAGGAACTAAAGAAGAGAAATATGCATAAGCGTATCGTTAGAGAATCGCCAAGGAGTACAACAAAGCAGTAAAGCTCAGGAAATTTCAAGTGGGATACCTGGTACTCAAAACAGCCAAATATTCAACAAGATATGTCTGCACTAAAATTCTCTCCTAAATGGGAGGGTCCGTATGTAGTTACTAAAGAAGTACCTAGTGGATACTACAACATTATTGCTGTCAATGGAGGTGTACAAAGGATCATAAGCAACGACAAATGGCTTAAAGCATACTACGCTGGAACTGGGATTGACTCTTTTCTATCATTATGTAATTTCTTTATTCCATAATTTTGTGTGAAACATATCATTGTTTACTCAAAATTCAAATTAGACTTTATTAATCTAAGATAATATTTCCTTATAAAATCTACAATTACCCAATTCAATTACCTACTTTCCTAAAGAAAATGATGTGAAACAAAGAAATGAAAATCCCAAACCTTTATCCTAGAATAAACCTTCTAGCAGCAAATAGTTCCTCTTGTATATCATCTCGATTCACTTCTGGAACTCTTCAGTATGCACCTTTAAGTCATGGATCATTCCCTCAACCCTCACCGACTCTGCAGACGATGCCTTTTCTTCTTCCATAATTACATTTGGAGAGGAAATTATGTTTGTGGCAATAAATTCTCTATCAATCTTTATGATTTCAAGACGACGAATGTGCCAACCTATGTTGAACTTGATAGTTTCATAGTTAGATATCATATCCTCCCGCTTGTTCAACTCTCTATTAGTAATATCATGCAAAATAAAACCCTAGATTTTTTTGACAAATATTGAAACAACACCGGGGGCCGGTAGTCCACCGATTGATGTTACTAATGTTAGTCAAAGAAAAGAAAGATCTTAAGCTTGATTCACGGAAGCGGGACCCACAACCTCTTCAACTCATGATTATTTCATCTTTTTCAAGCGGTGTCAAAATACTGCCAAACATCAAAATAAATAATGTTCAGTCATAGGCATTATGCAATTAGCTCTGCGGAATAATATCACTCACAAAGCAAGTTCTATACTCACCAAAGAAGAGTGATATTACAAGCATTAAGATCAAGTGATGAATAAAAATTTCATAGCACGAAGGCATTAGTAACATAAAGTTTCATTACTGAGCATATGAGACATAAGAAAATGATATAAGGACATGAAACGACGTTTTCACATCAAGTCCGTATGTCGTAATTCTGCAGTGCCTTGTACAAAATAGTGAGATGGGAACAACTGGTTATGAATTTAGGGGCGATTTATATGCCAAACTCTTCAAATGGATGTCCTCTATAACATATCGAAATCTCACATTAATCGGATACATGATCTAATAGATATGATCAAAACTTCCAATTAAGTCAGAGCTGAAAAGTTCCTGAATTCTTCTTGACTTCTGTCTGTTTCGCCTTTTTGGGGCCCTAAATGAGCTCAAAACTCAAATTCTTCCATTTTAAGATATAAATCATCTCCTTGTCATGAAAAAGTTTGGGTAGATCATCGAAAACGGACTCCGTATGAAGATTTTACGGCGCTTTCAGTGAGAACCCTAAATCTGAATTTTTTATTTATTTATTTTGATGGCGAATAATTATGAGATTCTTCATGCACATAATTCCATTTAATTAATCATTCCAGGAGGAAAAAGATGTTATAAGAAAACACTTAATAAAATATATTTGAAGAAATTACAACTCAATCAACAGCCACAATGAGTGAAGATACCTAACCCTAAAGAAATAATCATAAACTAGGAAAATAAAGTCTATTATGCATCAAAGAAAACACGATGACCATGACAGAAGAGATTCTAGTCATACTCGTCATCATCATCTTCTGAATTATTTCCTTCATGTTCTTCGAGTCTACCTCAGAACCCGATAATTCTTCGGACTCTTCTTCAGAATTCTTTTCAAACTTTTCGAGCATAGCTTCTTCCAAGCGTTCTTCAAGATCATCATCAATCATATATAAATAGTCTTCTATATCACGCTCAAATTGGAAATCAGCTCGAACTAGTCTCTCTAATGCTTCATTGAGAGGATATGGTTTAGGTTCATGTCCAATGGGCTCCCAGTCAGAAGATTGTTCGTCTGCATCAAAATCAGAAACGACACCATCAACATGCTTTTGATTGTCCTGTGCAAGCCTCATATGTCCAAGACACCGCCGCTTCTCTTGATACTTAGAAAGTATTTTAGCCTCCGAAGAAGTCAACTTCGTTCTCTTATATCGGCTTTGACTTTCTTCTTCCGAAGAATCAGAGTCAGAAGAATAACCATAACCTGGAGGCGGCATTACTAAAAAATATAAAATCAATCAATCATTAAGCGATTGAAATCTTTTGGTTTCATAAAAGTCGTGAAAATCTATTCACGTAAAAAAACAAAATTATCGGATTTGGCTGGATTCCGGCGACAGTGTCGAAAGGAGATAGCTGTCGCCGACGCTGAAGAAAAGAAGGAGAGAGAGGAGGCATGGTCGGTGGTGGTGAAAAAGAATAATAATAATCATAGGGTTTCACCCCTTTTTATAGTAATTGGTTTCGAAATTTTGGTCAAACAAAGACTTCCTCTTTAGAATAACGTGCCAGTGATGTACACGGGTCAATTTGGTCCCTCCATCGCGCAAATCAGCCGTGATTCACTAATTTACGCTCTCCAAACGATGCTCTATCGTCCTTCAAACACTACTACATTGACTATTGCTCCTTCAATGACTGATTCAACACCTTTGGAGTGTCATCAAATCAGAATCGCTGGTAATATCTAACGACTAAGCTTGTTGATTTATTTGGCTTATGTTAGTAAAAATCATCATTAAATGCTTAATGCGGCACATTAGTGTGCCTCTCAGCCTACCCAGCACTAGAATCAAAGAAAGAATATAATTTTGTTTATGCTACTGACTTGGCATCAAAAGCAAACAATTTATATTTTATATTCGCAAGAGAATTAAAATATCGAACGCTCACTACAGGCATCTCAAATTGATCTTGTACTCTCTCTGAAAATATATACATATAATATTAGAGACTCACCTAGCTGAGCTTTTAATATTCTATATACAACATTAGTACCATACAACTCAGTGCTTACTTCTCTATAATGATAGGGCATCTCCTAGATGAATAGTATAGAGCAACTTTGTCCTTATAATATCACTAATGTTAATCACAAATCTCTCCCAGATGATTTCTGACTATACAGAATAAGCATCTAAAACATCTCCTTGTTTCTGAGTGGATGTTAATGCTTCTAGATAGATTACCTACTAGTATAGAGCAACTTAATTCTTATTTATATTCTCTGGTTGAATATTTAGAGTGACTTTACATCAATAGTCAAACTCTAATTGAATAATATGGATTGATCATAACGCGTAACAAGCTATGCACGGATGCACTAAGTCGAAACATCACATCTTCATGAAAGCATTAAGTCGTTGTTGCGCCAAATGTGAAGCTAAAGCTCCAATAATTATTTGTTGAGCTTCAATAACATATTCCCAATGTTGGTTGCATTAAAAATCTCAAAATTGGTCAAAACTTAACGAAACCCTAACATTGGTTTCTGACACATCATCATAATCACCTTATAAAAACGTGACAATGGGTGTGGAATAGGGAAAAATGTTCTAAACAATATATTTTCCCTATATGTCTACTATGACATACTAAAAGGGAATCCCATTACGCGTAACGGTCTAGGAAATATGATTTAAACCCTAGAAAAACTACAAAACTGTCAGAATTTCAGCTAAAAAGTTCCTGGAAGGATTCTGTTTGCTCCGTTTGAAAATCGAAACGAGCTTTAAACTTATATCCTTTTGCATGGGATGTACCCAGCGATTTCTCAATTATGAACAGGGGTTGACCATCAAAAACGGACATCATATGAGAAATCTGCAGCGTCTTTACTGAAGGACGTCACGTCTAAATTTTTTGGATATAAAGGGCTAACATGTAGCTTCGAAGAGCATAAAGCTGCGAAGAGCATATAGTTGTGAAGAGCAAGTAGCTTTGAAGAACAAACAAGATGACAAACTTAAAAATAATAATTAAAAAAAGTTGTGGGACCAAGTGCAACAGGCCTGCCGGCTGGCCACCCTTGGCCGAGCCCTATTCCCTTTTTGTTAGATTTGTTATTATTTTTATTTTAGGGTTTCCAAATCCTCTTAAACCTCCTTTGCTCCTTCTACCAAAATGGTGAACTTTGAAAGTTATCAAAATCTAAATAGTTGCCACAGCAAGGTCCTCTAACCACCTAATATATATTAAAATAACATTATTTTTAATATTCTTAAAATCTTTCTCTTCTCTTTATTGGTCCTCACACCAATATAATTTCTTTATATGTTGTGCAAGCGACTATATGATAGACGAAGCATGGTGTTGCCACTACCGAATTCGTTCTCTCAAACCCGTGCTACCACCTTGGTTGGTCCCTCTCTACCACCTTGTTCGGTCCCTCTCTACCACCTTGATCGGTCTCTCTTTTCCACCTTGGTCAGTCCCTCAGTCATTCCTTGGTTCTTCTACCAACAATATTCTGAATTTCTTTACTTTGTCACTCACAAAATTAAAATTATTTCACAATTACTAACACTAGTATTCACATGAGCCTAATATTTACAACAAACTTAGTGATTATATAAACCTAGCGTTAACATAAGCTTAGCGCTAGTATAAGCTTAGCACTCAATGAGCTCGACGCTCACACAAACCTATTAATCACACGAGTCTAGCGCTCACATAACATTGCCACATAACTTCAAAGGTCATACAAGTATATTGCTACCACATGCTTCAATTACACATGTCAATATTAATCAGACCCTTAGAGTCAGGAATGGCTAGAAGTGTCTCACTTTCTTCCTTAGTTGTTAGTTTAGGAACAAGTTTTAGAATATCTTGATCCTGGTGAGCTAGTGTGCTTAAATAAGTTACTAAAGTGGTTTCTAAGTTCTTCAACAATTTTTTCCTTATTGGCTAAAACCTTCCCATTCTGATCAACTAGAAAATCTATCTTGTTGCCTTTCCTCCTATTTAAAGTTTTAAGATGAAAATATTTCGTATTTCTTTCTCATAGTTTGATGTTTTATCTCTAGAAAGTTGTTTAGCTATAGCTTCTTGTGTATCATAAAGGTTTTCTATTTCAAATAGGGTTTGGTTTATTTGGTTTTGTCTGTTTTAAAAGTTGTTATTGTATTTTATAAGTTTCATATGCTTAGAAGCTTTAATTAGCTTTGTTTTAGGGGATCCAAAAACATGTTTTTTTCCACTGAGTTAGTTTTTTACTTACTGTTTGAATTTTATTTAAGACCACATTATTTATGTTTATGGTTGATTTGTCCTAATTTTCATGGATTAGTTCTATACAAGAATTTTGTTTTAGCCATGTGTTAAAAAAATTAAAAGGTATTGCTATTGTATTCTGAGGACTTCGTATTTTTTTTTCTAGTTTAATAGGGTTATGGTATGATCCTATATGAATTAAGTGAGTTAAAAAAGATTCAGGGTTGATTGTTAACCATTTGTCATTTGAGTATGCTTTATCCAATATTTCCTGGATATTTTTTATCCCTTCTATCTGGTTATTTCAAGTAAAAGGATACCATGTAAATCCTATGTCCATTAACCCTGCCCTGTCTAAAAGTCTTTTAAATGGCTCTGCCTCCATATTATTGAAAGGCGGCCTCCTTTTTTTTCATGTTGATTAAGCACCTGGTTATAGTGTTGCTATCCAAGCTAAGTCTTTTTGTCTAACTCTAACAACAATGTCCTATAGGAATTTCCATCTAAGTAATTTTTCATCTTTGTATGGGTTTCCATAGAAAGTTGTGAGCACCCATTTCTCTTGTTGGAAATTAGTTTTGACTAATATGTTAATCATATTTATATGCTAGTGAACAATATCAAAATGAAAACCATCAACCCATGCAACGGCAAGACCTCCAACCTTTCCTATTGGGTCAACCAGATGAATATTGGGGATACTCAATAAAAGTTTTTTAAGAGATATTTTTTTGATTTAGTTTCAAATAAAAATAGCACATCGGGCTTCTCAACATTGATTAAGTGGTCTAGATGTTGTTGAGTTTTTTTTATTGCCATATCCTTGGGCATTCCAGGCAGTGATTTTCATAATTGAAAAGGTTCAGAAACTAAGTAATGATAATTTGTAAAACAAACATATTGGGATAAAATAATAAGACTAGAAACAGATTGAAAAAATTTGCATAAACTATAAAAATTATCTTAATAACAATGTAATATAATCGAAATCTCCTAGTCATAGTTCTAAAATTCACCAATTAAAAGCAGAAAGCAAGAAAGACAATCAGAATATATCAGAAAACCACTGAGAATAACAAGAAAAGGTAGAAGATTTGTACATGATCCCCTTTGCTTCGTTCTTTGGCGTCCAACATCAGAGCATCTATCTTACCATCCGAAGGAATTGAGTGTGAAAAACTTGCATTAGGTTTTAGAAAAGATCCATATTGATTTAGACTCTCCTCATAAAAAACCATGTCTGGAAGAGGGGAAGAAGAAAGGATTTTGAAATTGTTGACAGACTTTGCAAAATCTTTAGAAAAAGATGAATTTTTATGATAAAGAAGAAAACGTAATGATAAATGCAGGCCTTTGATAATCAGATATCTTCATATGAGTGAGAAGCTCTCCCTTCATCAGCATGATCCATAACAATAGGGCTCAAAACAAGAGTTGAAAGATGTTGATTAACAACATCATCCAGTAGACCGCCATTTGGGATTTGAAAATACCAATTTTAAATATCCGGATAGGGCGGAAGAGGAGAAAGTGTAGGGATATTTGTATCCGGGTTGGCTACATGTCTTTTTTCTGGGATCCAGCTCAGTCCAAAAGAAGAAAAAACTTCTAGGGGTGCGTTTGGGACTGCACTCAAATTCGACTGGTTATTTTGATCCGGACCGTAAAGAAAGTCCAGAAAGGCATTTTCATCCACCATCCTCGACTCTTCCAGAATAGAGTTTGGGGAGAAATAATAAGGTGCAGAGGATATTAGAGGCTCAGATGCTTCAGCTGCCTCTATATGATCATCAAAAAGTACCTTAAAATCATCTTCCCAGCGCTGAGATTCTGAATCCGTTTCATTTTCTACTCCAATGTCATAGTTTAGATGGTGAATTTTTAACAAAGGATAAAATAGTAAAATCATCTCTACTCAACAGTAGAATCAAAGAAATAATATAATTTTTTATATGCTACTGACCCGGCATCAAAAGCATAAAGTTCTTATTTTATATTCCGCAAGAGAAATAAAATATCGAACGCTACATGCATCAACATTGATTTTATACTCTCTATGAAAATGTATACATATAATATTAAAGCCTCACCTGGATGAGATTTCAATATTCTATATACAACATTAGTACTGTGCAACTAGGTGCTTACTTCTCTACTATGATAGGGAAGCTCCTAGATTAATTAATCACCAGTATAGAGCAACATTATCCTCATAATATCACTGGTGTTAATCACAACTCTTTCCCAGATGATTTCTGACTATACAGAATAAGCATCTAGAACATCTCTTTATTTCTGAGTGGATATTAATGCTCCTAGATAGATTGCCTACTAGTATAAAACAACTTAATTCCTCTTTATATTCCCTTTTTGAATATTTAGAGTGACTTTACATCAATATTCAAAATCTAATAGAATAATATTGATTGATCATAACGCGTAACAAGCTATGCACGGATTCCCTAAGTCGAAACATCACATCTTCATGAAAGCATTAAGTCGTTGTTGCACCAAATGTGAAGCTAAAGCTCCAATAATTATTTATTGAGCTTCAATAACATATTCCCAATGTTGGTTGCATTAAAAATCTCAATATTGGTCAAAACTTAACGAAACCCTAACATTGGTTTCTGACACATCATCATAATCACCTTACAAAAACGTGACAATGTTTGTGGAATAAGGAAAGATGTTCTAAACAACATATGTTACCCTATTTGTCTACTACGAAATACTAAAAGGGCATCCCATTACGAGTAACGGTCTAGGAGATATGATCTAAACCCTAGACAAACTACTATCCGAAAAACTGTCAGAATTTCAGTTAAAAAGTTCCTAGAAGGGTTCTGTTTGCGCCGTTTGAAAATCGAAATGAGCTTTAAACTTATATCCTTTCGCATAGGGATGTACCCAGCGATTTCTCAATTATGAATTGGGGTTGATCATCAAAAACGGACATCGTATGAGAAATATGCAGCGTCTTTACTGAAGGACATCACGTCTGAAAATTTTGGATATAAGGGCTAACATGTAGCTTCGAAGAGCATATAGCAGTGAAGAGCATATACTTGTGAAGAGCAAGTAGCTTTGAAGAGAAAATAAGAGGACAAACTTAAAAATAATAATTAAAAAAAGTTGTGGGACCAAGTGCAACAGGCCTGCCGGCTGGCCACCCTTGGCCGAGCCCTATTCCCTTTTTGTTAGATTTGTTATTATTATTATTTTAGGGTTTCCAAATCCTCTTAAAACTCCTTTGCTCCTTCTACCATAGTGGTGAACTTTGAAAGTTGTAAAATTATAAATAGTTTTCACAGCAAGGTCCTCCAACCACCTAATATATATTAAAATAACATTATTTTAATATTATTAAAATCTTGTTCTTCTCTTTAATTGGTCCTCACACCAATATTATTATTAAATATATATGTCGTGCAAGCGACTATATGATAGACGAAGTATGGTGTTGTGAATACCAAGTTCGTTCTCTCAAACCCGTGCTACCACCTTGGTTGGTCCCTCTCTACCACCCTTGTCGGTCCCTCTTTACCACCTTGATCAGTCTCTCTTTTCCACCTTGGTCGGTCCCTCAGTCACTCCTTGGTCCTACTATCAACAATATTCTGAATTTATTTACTTTGTTACTCACGAAATTAAAATTATTTCACATTACTAACTCTAGTATTCACATGAGCCTAACATTTACACAAGTTTAGTGATTATATAAACCTAATGTTAACATAATCTTAGGGCTAGTATAAGCTTAGCACTCACATGAGCTCGGCGCTGACAGGAGCCTAGCGCTCACACAAGCCTATTAATCACACGAGTCTAGCGCTCACGTAACATTGCCACATAACTTCAAAGGTCATACAAGTATATTGCTGCCACATTTATATGCTTCAATTACCCATGTCAATATTAAACAGACCCTCAAACATAATGATTTATTAAGCATCATTGCTAGTCTCAGCAACAAGTTAAACTCAGCAACAATCTAGACTCAACAACATGACTCATCAATATGCTAAGACTAACAGTCTAGCTAGGTCAACGATTGAACAAATAATAAACGTCTATAAAATAGACTCAAACCATGTTCGAGACATCAACAATCACATGGGGGGTATATTCACTAGGGTTTTGGTCTGTCGGCCTACAACAAGTGCGGTATTACAATACACCCATGACGAGAAAGTATAAAAGTGGTGTCGGCAGTTAAAGGAGTGAATGGAATAATGGTTGCACAACTGTCAAATCCCACTAACATAATGGAGTTGGTTTCACCATGATTTTCACTTCTATATTCTTCCACTTCTCTTCAACTGTCACCACTTACGAGATCAATGTGTTAACTTCTACTTCTATAAATAGGTTCTTCAACCTATGGACAAAGGGTGAGTTCTTCGAAAAACAAGAGTTTTATCCCATAAGAACTTAAACGATCACAGAGCTATCATCTTAAAGATTCTCAGAAAACTCACTTTCGTCTTAATAGCAATTCAACACATCTCATCATCATTGACATTCAATTCCACTTATCTCAATATTTTCTCTGCTTCCCTCCCTATAGATCAAACTTTCTCCTTCCTTCGTGACTGAAGCGAAATTGGAATGGTTATTTCTTGATTTAGGTTGATTTCGTACAGATTGATCTCTTGAATCTTAAAAGTACATCTACAGTACAAATGTATGGTTTTTAAGCGATTTGATCTTATAAGTATTAACCTACTCCATCATTTTTTCCTTTTTACCCTTAAATCGATTTTACCCACAAATACATAGATATCCTCTAATGAGTAGTTTAGTCTTACTGCGCAGTTGTCTTCTACATGGCCTTGCAGGAAAAAATAATTCTATGTGGCAGGTCCATGTATATGAAGTATACCACTGATTCATAGTTTGAACCCAGTTTAACTCTTAAAGAATGCCGCAGTTGTTTTTCTACATTTAGCTCAATTATAACAATTATTGTTTCCCTATTAATAGGAACAACACCATGCAGATGAATTCTAGATACAATACCTAACTTGTTACCTATCTATGCAATGTTGCATTCATGATAGTGAAAGGGTGTAGATTCAACAAATTGATCCACACAGGAATAAATTTAAGGTAGATTTTGTCAAAAAGTCTTTCAGGGATCCAAGAGCATAGGTCAGGGCATCACCATACACGTACCAGGGGATATTTTCCAGCATAAAAAGAATATGTTCTCTATTTTTAAATGCAATGAGAAACAAATTATGGTTTAGTTTGGTTAAAACAAATTTCAAACGAGGACCCATCTATATTTTAAAGCGTTTTTTAGGTGGTATTTTTCATAAGTAAATATTGAGAAAACCCTTTGTATTAAAACATTCTCACGGTTAGCATTTAAAGACTTTATGTGCAAAGGTACTAATACAGATGGTGTAGGCTCTCTTGTTAAAGCCCTTACTATGATTGAAGATAAATGAACCTCAGTAGGTCTAACATGATTTTGAAACAGAAAATTCATTGGTGCAGGAAAATACCAAAAGAAGCAAAAACCAGATGAAAGAAGAAAAGTAAAAACTAGGAATTACTACATAGTCCATTACACACGACCCTTTTACCGTGTAATCCATCCATCTAACCCGTTTTAACCCTTAGTCCAAAAACAAGTATTTGGACTGATTTTTCTGAATCGCTGGTCCAACTCACGTGAATGTAATGAAATTTATATTTACCCTTTCTTGTTCGAACGTATAAATCGAGTCGAAATCAAATCTTCCAAAAAAAATTCTTCAGCTCGTAGATACGATTTCTCCTCTCTCTGCTTCAGTTGGTGTTTTTCTGTCTTAGGGTTTCGATATCAAATCTCCAGGTATTTTTCTGTAATCTTCTTCTCCGCTCTTATAATTTTTGTTATGCTTTGTTCTGTTTTTGTTTTTTTCAACTGAAATCTTGATAATCAACTTGATTTCATGATTTTTTTTGTTTTCTTACACTGAAATCCTGATGATTACGATTTCTATGATGTACATTTTTTTGAATTCCATGATCGATCTCGTTTTTGTTCGTGCTTTAGTTTTTCTTTTGATTTTTGAAACTGATTTTTGTAATCGTTCTATTTTTTTCATTAGATCGTCGTATTCAGTTTGTTTACATGTCGTTTGATAATATGTTTTATTTGGTTTTCTTTTATTTTTTCAGTAAATCATGATTTTTGTTCTTTCTTCTTGATGTTTTGAATGATTCGTCAGTACATATTAATATGTACTGTTTTTCTAAACTTTATGATACATACTGTTTTTATAGTATGCTATTTTTGTTATATATACTGTATCGTATACCATTTTTGAATCAGTACATATTTGTTTGCACTGCATATAATATGCTTTTGTTTGTCTGTTATATGTGAATCTATAATATGTGTGATACTTTTAAAATAGTACATATTATGTTGTACTGTAGATTTAGTATTCCTACCATCTTAAAATATATGTTTGATTTTTGTGTTTGTGTTATTTTATTCGGATCAGATTTCATCAGGTTCAACATGTCAGGTGTTGGTCCAATCCAAATACCTTTTGCTACTCTCATGTATACCACAAGCAACACCACATTGCATATTTGGTTACGTTATCTTCGACTTTGGAAGATTTTAAGTTTACTATTTGTAATGCCTGGAGCTGGTTGAATCCATCAACTATTGTTGTTAATTATGTTGAAAATTGAGTGAAAGTCCCTGTCCTTGCTGATGTATCTCTTCAAGGGATTGCTGCATTACATTTTATGAAGAACTCAGATTTCTTTGAGTTGCATGTTGATGTTGTTTTATCTGGTGCATCTAGTTCTTTGAGAAGTGTTGATTTTGACAACAATGCTGAGTTGGTTTTGAGTGCTAGGAACAATTATTTTAAAGATTGTAAAGAGGTTGCAAGTGTTCTTTTTTATGATGGTTGGGAGAATATTTTTGAAGATAAAAACCATCTCTTCCATGGTGGTGTTGAAGCTGTTCGGTTAGCATGTGAGAAATATTGTTTGAGGACTGGATATAAGGTTAAAAATTGAAGAATGACCTTGAGAGATTCACAGTGAGATGTATCAATGACTGTTGCTCTTGGATGCTTCATGCGGTTTCCATGAATGGGTCTTTGTATATGTTTAAGATAAAGTATTACGTGGGTAGGCACACTTCTGGTGCTGGTTATAGGTTGAGGAGTCCAACTGTTTCGAGGAAGCTTATAAATTATTTAGTTCATGAGCGTGTCAAGCACAACCCTCTCATAAAGCCACAAGAGATTATGGATTATATTAAAGTTGGTGGAGGGATCAACATCAAGTATCACCACGCATATCATGCATTAGAGTTATCGCATCAAATGATTTTTGGAGACTATGTAAAGTCATACACTGATCTTGCTTGGTGGGTCACTACTGTTCGGGAAACCAACCTAGGGTCTTATATTGATTTTGATTTCAATGACGCAACAAAGAGATTCAACAGACTTTTTATTTTCTTTGGAACTTGTAGAGAGGGTTATAAACTTTGTCGTCCAATGATCTTTTGTGATACGATATTTCTTACGGGGAGGTTTAAAGGAGGTATAATAGCTGCGACATGTCTTAACGACAATCAAGGTAACTTTTTTATATGGTACATATTTTGATATATAACTGTTTTTTATGTACTGATAGACACATTTTTGTGTCTAAATTGCGCTCGATTATCTATTTTGATAGTGTTCGATTTTGTACTTATTATAGCTTTTTATGTCTTTGTAGGTATTTTCGAGAAATAAATATTTGTGGAAAAATCGGCTCGAAAAGTTGATAAAGGCACCCGGAAAATTACTAAAGGAACCCAGGATAAATTGTTAAAGGAACCCCAATGTTGGATAGGGGCACCCCATCCCTTTGAATTTAAAATCACGAAAATGGCGGGAAGTTTGGGTTTCACGTGAAATCTTCTGAGTTGTTTAGAACCGAATTTTAAGGGATTTGGAAGTGGATATGAGTTACCCAAAGGAAGTAAACAACCAAAACAGGATCAATACACGTCACAAAACGTGTTTCACCCGGAAAAAAATGGCTGCAGAAGTGAATCAAGCCGGAAATAGGAATTCGACCTTGTTTAGGATTTACACGTAATTTGAGTTTGATTGGGAGTTGTTTTGGAGTCCTTATTGGTTCTCTAGGGTTTCTAGGGTTCACTAATACTATATATAGCCAAGAGAAACGAGAAACAAATGAGGCAGAGCCACAGGAAAAAAATCAGGAAGAAAAAAAGTTTTCTGCTGTTATCGAGAAGAAGAAGAACATAAGGCGTCCAGAAATTGTCGCTGAAGCTGTCACTTATACAGTTATATTTCAACAGCGCCTGGAGTCCGTCTTTCTTTCCTGTTTTCTTTTCTCTCTTCTGTAACGCAGAGAACACCTCTTTGTAACGCTTATAAGCGTTTCTGTTCTCATGTGTTACTATTATTTCACCATTGTAAGCACTTTTTGAGCGATGAAATATATTTTTGAGGGTGTTTCCAATACAATGAGATAATCACCATCACTAGGGCGACGGAGGAAGCCATTCTTCCAATGATTAAGTGGTAACTTCTATTTTATCTATTTGTTTACAATTCTTTTATTATTAATTTCTTTGAAATAAGTTGGAAAAAATGGTTTGTATCAAATAATTGTGTTTTCTTTTGATGGGTAATGGTTAGTTTTAAACTTTTGATATCTCATTCTTTCGATTTACAATTATTCTCTCAAAAACCTAATTTTGGCAATACTTAGAATAAATTGAATACACGAATTGTAAGGTTTTATCACTTGAAATATTGGTTAATGGTGGAATCTTAGCCCTAGTTCTTCCCATCAATTTTCAATTAACTTTTTTTTATTCTTCTTTCTTTTTAGTCATTAAAAATTAGGTCTAGAAATTTAATTTTCACAAGTCTGAGAATCAAACCCTTTTACCACTATATTAAATCACATTAATTTTTGGCGCCGCCGACGCGGACATGTTTTTAGGTTTAGAGTTTTAGATTTATTTTTAGGTTTTTATTTTTATTTGTAGTATTATTTTTTATTTTGTTCTATTTTACGTTTCTTTGGGTATTTCTCTTTTTTTCTACAGGTTTGGATCTTGGATTGAAAGGAAATAAAGCCAAAAAATTTGGTGATTAAAGACTTGAAGTTAAATATTAAGGACTTGGAGTTAAAAGTTAAAGCTTAAAGAACAGAGAAAAAGTCAAAACTTTTACTTTTAGATTTTATCTTTATTAATTAGATTTATTTTCTTTAGATTTTATTTGTTTAGAAAATTGTACTAGGAATTTTTATTATTTCTGAAAATTTTATTTTATTGTGGACACTGTTTGGACTTTATTTTGGACTGTGGACTTTATTATTATTTTTAAACCCTACGGAAGGGTAATTTAAATATAAACTGCTACAGGGAAGGACGACAATTATGATATTGTCTCGGCCCCTCGGGTTCGTACACTGACACAGGAGTCGGTGGCCCGAGTCGACTACAATCGATTCATCCCCCGTATGGTACGGGAGGTAAGACTCAATCAAACCACGAATCCCCATCAAGTGGGTTTACTGTATTCCTTCGTATGCATATACGTTGAGGAATTGAATACGAACTTATTTTTCTAGTAAAGGGCAAGAACTGGCCATACAAGATAAGGACTCGGATTTCATCATTGTTTCCTTCCTTCCCGTTTTAGGAACACGTTACCAAACGCGAACCTAAACCTTAAAATTTTGACTAGAAAGAGACCGATAGAGTAACGAGCTTATAGGAAACTCGTTCAAAAGGACTGTATTGGTTACTTTGTTAGCCGAACTCGAAGTTCAAGAAGATTATTTTAAGTTTATTAGAGTCGCCTTGTAACCCAGGGAAAAGTGCCAAAGAGACAGGGTTATCAAGCTCCTTAGAGCTTATCCTGTTTCTCTTCAAATTAATCTAATTCGGATCTTTCTAAGAGGTTTTCTAAAATTGTAACTAGTTGCCTTTCGAAAGAATAGAATCTGGTCTAGAGACAATCTAAGTGGAGCCATCATGCTTTTTGTTTGCTAGATTCAATAGGTTTGATTTGGTTGAGTCAGCCGTGCTTGTGACTATTAGAATTCCCTTCCAATTAGGATTTATATTTTTTAGTTTTTTTAGTATATGTCAAGACCGCTTGAAGTCATCATTGAGCGGGCTTGGAAAATAGACATTCTAGGTCGTTTGATTAGTGAGAAACCTAGTAGTTCTGTCCCTGGAAACGAGGACCTCGGAGTCTCTTCTTTTGAGGGACCTGTTTTTAAAAATTTCAAAATTTTGAGAACTTGACACTGTGTGAAGAAGTTACTTCTATTCCTTTGATAGCGTCAGCAATGGCAACTTTAAAAGCTTTGTTGAACCCGACTAGGACTTCTCGTCCATCATGTATCAAGTTAGCTGAAACTGAAGCAAACTATGAATTGAAACCTAGGTCCATACAGATGCTCCCAATCTTCTTAGGGAAAGAAAATGAAAACCCCTATTTCAATGTTAGGGATTTTGAGGAAATATGTAGTACCATCCGGATTAAGGACCTAGATGATGAAGGACTGAAACTTAGACTATTTGTTTTTTCACTAAGAGACAAAGCCAAATCTTGGCTATATAGTTTTACTTCTGAGTCAATTGAAACCTATGAACAACTTAAATCTGCCTTTTTACAGAAGTTTTCCCCTAGACACAAAACATCATCTATTAGGCAGCAGATTTGCACATTTGCTCAACAAGAGGGAGAATATTTATATAGGTATTTGGAAATGTTCAGTGACTTACTATCACGATGTCCTCATCATGGTTTAGAAAAAAATAAGGCTAGTTCAGATGGGTTTGAAAATCACCATGGTTGAGTCTTTATACACAGGTGAGTTTGAAAATCAAACTGTCGATGGTAAGATGACATTTTTGAATGAAATCGCCAAAAAAAACCACCAGTGGGAAAATAGTAGGGATCCCCGAAAAACAATTCTTCTAAGTAGAAGAAATGTCAATAGCGTAGAAGGATATTTTGAATCAGATGCTAAAATAGCAGCTGTATCGAAAAGGTTAGAAGCTTTATAACTGAGTCAATCTAGTTGTGGAATTGATCCCAAATCATTTTGGGAAGGACAGACTGTTGAAGAGCATGCCCATGCTCTTTATAATAACACTAGATTTGATAATCATCAGAAGTTTGACCCTTATTCAGAAACCTATAACCCTGGTTGGAGAAACCATCATAACCTTTTTTGGTCTAAGGGCCAGAATCAAGGTCAGTCTAGTAATTCTAAGGTTCCCCCAGGTTTTGGTTACACTAATAATCCTTCAGGACCAGCACAATTTCAGAACCAGTCAGATAAGAAGATCATGAGTTTAGAAGTGTCTCTCACCTTTTTATCTCTTAACACTGCTAAGTTTCAGCAATCGGTTGAACAAAATTTAGAAGACAATAAAAAGATGATCCAGGCTAACTCTCAGGATATTAATGATTTACGAACCCAGGTTGGTCAAATCGCTGAGTCTTTAAGAGAAAGAGAAAAATGTAGGTTTCCTAGTCATACCCAACCCAATCCTTGAGGAATTCATGAAGTATCTTTTGGTGAGAAATCATCAAATCATGTGAACGCAATTAGAACCCTTAGGAACGGTAAAGTGGTAGACAACAAGGTAACTACGACTGATAGTGAACATATTGTAGTTCACCCTTCTGAGCCAGTAGCTGTTGAGACTGATGAAGTCTCTAAAGAGCCTGATGTAGTTCCTCATAAACCATATTTTGTGCCCAGAGCTCGCTTCCCGCAACTGTTAGCACCAACAAAGAAAGAATCAAACTTTAATGACATATTGAAGGTTTTTAAGCAAGTCACGATCAACCTTCCATTATTAGATGCAATTAGGCAGATTCCTGCTTATTCTAAGTTTCTTAAGGATATTTGTACGCGAAAGCGAAAGCTTAGTGTACCAAAGAAAGCCTTTTTAGCTAGTCATATAAGTTCAATTATCCAGAACAATACAACTCCTAAATACAAAGACCCAGGTTCCCAAACCATTTCTTGCAAAATAGGTAACTACCGTGTTGAGAAAGCGTTACTTGACTTAGGAGCCAGTGTGAACTTACTTCCGTACCATGTGTACCTCCATCTAGGACTTGGTGATTTGAAACCTACTCAGATAACACTGCAATTAGCTGATATGTATGTGAAAATTCCTCGTGGTGCCATAGAGGATGTTCTTATTGAGGTCGATAAGTTATTTATCCAGTAGATTTTTTTGTCCTTGACACCCAACCTGTCCCTGCCCAGAGAATCAGATACCTGTGATATTAGGTCGCCCATTTTTAGCTACATCTATTGCGATCATTAACTGTCGAAATGGTATTATGAACTTATCTTTTGGTAATATGACTATTGAGATAAATATTTTCAATATTAGTAACCAACCACCTGAACTAGATGACACATGCATTGAAGAGGTGAACATGATAGGAACATTAGTTCAGGAGTCATTTCCAAACACTTTATTAGAAGATCCATTGGAGAAATTCCTAGCCCACTTTAAATTTGATGTTGATAATGATAGTGTTATTAGTAAGGTGAATACTTAGTTAGATTCTACACCACCTGATCATAATTTAGAAGAAGCAATTGACCATTTTCAGGAATTTGACGATCTAGAAATTAGGGAAATTGTGACTAGTCTATCTAATGACACTGAAAACCCTAAGTTTGGAGGTACCGATGATTCTTGTGATTGTCAAGTATCCCTACTTAAAGTCCCTAACTTGGGACTTGAAATATGCACCTCTACCATATTAAAAGATCATCTTCAAATTATATTCCCTGAGCCTGGTGATGTCCAGAAAAAAGTTCAGGTGTTAGAAACCCATCCTATGGTCGATGTGGTTTACCTAGGCGATAATACCAAGATTGACTTTGTTTTCCCACCAAAATATTTTCTTCCATATGTGGGAACGTTAGAATTACAAATGTGTCTCTTATTAAGTTTTAAGACTAAACCTAATTACTTTAGGGAATTAGAATCGACACATTTGTTTAAGAATGACTACCTTCATAATAGTCAATTGTGTGAGTCAAATCTGATTGACTTTGAGGATCTACAATTATTCAGGTTATTAATATGTGCTTCTAAGTTCTTAGTTGAGTTGTTCCAGACTCTACAACCAGATTCTGTTGATCCTGTCTACGAGGAAATCCAGCCCATGAAAATATTTTATCTAGACCCTTTTATAGAGCCTGAACTTGAACCACAGCTAGAAGTAGTTGTCTTAAACAGAAAACTAGATAAGGGTGTGCTCGGTTTGTTCATTTTCTTGGCCTGTTGCAGTTTCCTCTTATTTGTGATAGCACTATTTGATTCAGATGACCACAGTTGTTCCGACTATTGCTATATGATTTTATGAGGTGACGAATTCTTTCTAAGTCTGGTTGAAGACTTTAAACTTAGCACTTCTTGGGAGGTAACCCATGCTCATGCGACACAGTAATATCTTTCCTTAACTCCTTTTCTTGAAGTGGTAACAAATTCTCCTTGTTCATATTTTTAATCATTCATCTTTAGAAACATTGAGGACACTGTTTGATTTAAGTTTAGGGGTAAGGGAGAAACTGTTTAGTGAAATAATAAAAACTCCAAAGTCTAGAAGCTTCTGAACAATTCAGGATGACACTAACCATTCTAGGTAGATGGAAACTTTTCTATAGGAATTGGTGTGCCCAGTTAAATGGTCTATTCATAAAAGGACAAAGTTCATGTGTTAGAAATAACATGATAGTTGTCACCATATCTCGGAGTCTATCTCAACCATATCACCTTCTGTTTTTATTTTTGCAATTTGTGTTTCTCTAAGTGATTTGGTGGGGTCCAGTATCGAATTGTTATCGCCGCCAGGATGAAATAGAGTGTCGAGATCAAGCCCCAATTTTAGTTCTATTCCAAAAAAAATAATAAAATAAAATAAAATAAATCGAGTATTGACACTTTGATAGCAATATGTGTGTGTTTTCCCTGTCTCCGTCGCCTAAGCAAGCGTGGAACGCAGGATCCATGGGAACTATCATGTAAGATGCTGATAAGGACCATGCGCTTGAATTCAATTCGATCCAATCATGTTGTCAGTACATTTATAAGTGTTTTTATTTTAAATAAATCGATCGCTGGAACCCTTGTATATACCAGTTGAATCGATATTAATATAATGATTAAGACCAGTGGGAGTGCATCTCAATCCATTAAGATTCATCCTGGCACTGACCTTCAGCCGGATATGGGAAACACCGTTTACCTTAGTCAACACGCACAAACTTCATTTTTTTCCACATCCATCTTCTAAATCTTTTCATGTGATTGAACTTTGATAGATTCTGAGTATTGTGGTTGAACGACTATCTGAGTAGAGCTTTGTTTTCTTATATATGAATTTTAGTATTCTTGAGTAAAAAACTCGTGTATAGCAATTGGACTCATATAGGGTAATGATTCCCAGAGCCGAAGAATTTAGTATGCCAACTAAATAGCTTGTTTAGTGTTTATCCTTGATCGTTCGCGAGTGCTAAAATTTGGGGTAAAGGTTTTGTGGGTATACCTCTTGTAAACCCTCGCGAGACAAAACTCGTCCACTAAGGACACCTAGGGGTTTAAAGGCTTATTACATATGCTAAATGTAGTCGCGATTCCTGCGAAAATGAGTAAGGATTTTATTTCTAGATTAGATTTGCTCGAGGACTAGCAAATAGTAAGTTTGAGGGTATTTGATAGACACATTTTTGTGTCTAAATTGCGCTCTATTATCTATTTTGATAGTGTTCGATTTTGTACTTATTATGGCTTTTTATGTTTTGTATGTATTTTCGAGAAATAAATATTTATGGAAAAATCGGCTCGAAAAGTTGTTAAAGGCACCCAAGACAAATTGTTAAAGGCACCCCACTGTTAGATAGGGGCACCCCTTCCCTTTGAATTTGAAATCACGAAAATGGCGGGAAGTTTGGGTTTCACGTGAAATCTCCTAAGTTGTTTGGAATCGAATTCTAAGGGATTTGGAAGTGAATATGAGTTATCCAAGGGAAGTAAACAACCAAAACAGGATCAATACACGTCACAAAACGTGTTTCACCCGGAAAAAAATGGCTGCAATAGTGAATAGAGCTGGAAAAAGGAATTCGACCCTGTTTAGGATTTACACGTAATTTGAGTTTGGTTGGGAGTTGTTTTAGAGTCCTTATCGGTTCTCTAGGGTTTCTAGGGTTCACTAATACTATATATAGCCAAAAGAAACAAGAAACAAATGAGGCAGAGCCACTGGAAAAAAATCAGGAAGAAAAAAAGTTTTCTGCTGCTGTAGAGAAGAAGAAGAACATAAGGCGTCCATAAATTGTCGCTGAAGCTGTCACTTATACAGTCATAATTCAACAACGCCTAGAGTCCGTCTTTCTTTCTTGTTTTCTTTTCTCTCTTCTGTAACACAGAGAACACCTCTTTGTAACGCTTATAACCTTCTTTGTTCTCATGTGTTACTATTATTTCACCATTGTAAGCACTTTTTGAGCGATGAAATATATTTTTGAGGGTGTTTCCAATACAATGAGATAATCAACATCACTTGGGCGACGGAGGAAGCTGTTCGTCCAATGATCAAGTGGTAACTTCTATTTTATCTATTTGTTTACAATTATTTTATTATTAATTGCTTTGAATTAAATTGGAAAAAAATGATTTTTTATCAAATAATTGTGTTTTCTTTTGATGGGTAGTGGTTAGTTTTAAACTTTTGATGTCTCATTCTTTCGATTTACAATTATTCTCTCAAAAACCTAATTCTGGCAATACTTAGAATAAATTGAATACACGAATTGTAAGGTTTTATCACTTGAAATACTGGTTAATGGTGGAATCTTAGCCCTAGTTCTTCCCATGAATTTTAAATCAACTTTGTTTTAATCTTCTTTATTTTTAATCATTAAAAATTAGGTCTAGAAATCTAATCTTCACAAGTCTGAGAATCAAATCCTTTACCACTATAGTAAATCACATTATGTACTAGTACAAAGAGAAATGTAGTATATTTCCTGGAACATATCAATATCTACTTTAGGATCATACACATCATACATAAAGTACATATTAATATACACTGTATGTATTAAAAAATTTGAAGGTGTAGACATGAAGTACATATTGATATGGGATTTTATATTTTTTTCCAGGTTTTCATCCTTTTGCATATGCATTAGTTCCTGGCGAAGATAATGATAATTGGCATTGGTTTATGGACAATCTTAAAAAGTTGTGGACCACCGTCCCATCACCTTTTTGACTGATCGAGGTGAAGGTTTGTTGAATGCAATTCCTGAACTTTTCCATGATTCTTATCATAGCTTTTTTTTTTCCACTTGAAAAAGAACTTACCCATCAGTAAGGCTGATGAAAAATATAAAAAAATGATGGATTGTTTCCAAAAAGCAACATATGAGCTTTCTCCAGCAAGATATGAAGAAGGTCTTCAAGAAATGGTTTATCTAGGAAGGCCTTGGGTTGCTTAATACTGTCGTAACACTCCTAGGGAAAATTGGCCTAGTGCATACTTCCCTGGCTGTAGGTATGGTCAGAATTCTTCAAGCATTGCTGAGTCTTTTAATAACTAGATTCGACGTGAGAAGAAGTTACCTCCTTGTGCTCTCTCTGACATAATCAGGTTTTTATAATTTTCTTGTAACACTACAAGTATATATGTACTATATGTATAATATGTTTGTTTTTTTTGTTTTTTTTGTCGTGTAGGCTACGGGTAATGGAGTTTATGTCTAAACATCGTGAAGAAAGTTTTTTGATGGATCCGGAACTTTTAACCCCTACGTATCAAGCCTTGCTTGAACTACACATTCAAATTGGTCGTCCTTGGAAAGTTAGTCAGTCATATGCTCACGTCTTTGAAGTTCATTCCCAAAGGTTAGTTTTTTAGGTAACATGCTCTTTTGAACTGAGATATCCACCAAACTAGTTTTTTAGGGGTACTGCAGAAAACATATCAAATATGTATTGTGCAGATTATCTTCTTGGGTTTGCGTAGGGAAAATATCAAATATGTATTATGCAGATTATATTCTTTTTTGTTTGTGTAGGGAAAATATCAATATATACTGCGTAATAATATGCTTGGTTTCTTTGTGTGCAGGTCTCATATGGTAGATCTACAGCAAAAGAGTTATAGTTGCCAAAGATGGCGCGTGTATGGTTTTCCATGCTCGCATGCTACTGCAGCTATTGCTGCATTTGTGGGAAAGTTCCTTGATTATATCGACGAATACTTTAAAGTTAGCTGTTATCGCCAGCTATATTCAATAGCTATTAGACTTGTTCCTAATCACGACAGGTAAGTTTTTAAGCAGTACATATTGATTTTTTTTATGGTAGTATCATACATGAGAATGGTTTTAAGCAGTACGTATAAACCATAAACTAGAACTAGCATAGTACATATTGACATTTAGTGTCACATACATCAACAAAAACTGCACAAGTATAGTAGGTTTTTCTTATTTATGTTTTTCAATATACCACATGCCTGATGAGTATATCGAAGAAGATACTATTCTGCCACCAATAGTAGTTAGGGCTCCTCCAGGAAGAATAAAAAGGAACCGCATCAAGAGTGCATGGGAGGGGAGCAAGAATCCTGTTACATGTTCAAATTGTAAATTGAAAGCTCATCACAACAAGGCTACACGCAATGTTATCCGTCAGTACCAATATACGGATGAGAATTAATTTCATTATATTTTTTTAGTACATTTGGGATTTAAATTCTTTTAGAAGATACTTGTCGCATTTTTTTAGGTTTCTTTTTTCTGAACTTGTTTGTGTGCCAACTGAATTATGTTCTTAATGACAGAACGAGAATTTGATGATATAAATCTTATATTTTTCTCCATCTTAAAAGATGTATGAACATATGGTTGAATGTCATTCACTATATAAGGGGGTCGAGGGGGCAGCGCCCCCTCGTTATTAGTGATTTTTATTCCCAATATATTTTTCTTTTATTTAGTAATCTTGTAGTTGTTATAAAAACACAAAAAATGTACATAAACAAAGTAATTTTTTAAATTCATATCAATACGTACTTCATAGTACATGTCAATATGTACTTGTTTAGAATATGAATCTATTGGTTCAGAATTTCAGAACAAAGTACATATTAATATGCACTTCCTAGCACATATCAATATGTTCTGCCTTTCTATACAACTCTAAAATTAAATAGAAACCTAACAATACTAATAAAGATCATCACATATATATATAAACATAATAAGATTCAGATATAAACATAATAACTAAAAACCAAGTTCAATAGATAGAAACCAAGTTCAATAAGTAAACACAGTAAGAAAGTTACTGAAGTACATACTGCGTAGAAGGACTATCTACTACATTACCTTTCATAGACAAAACCTTAACTCTCATTGTCTCCATAATGATAAATCCTACCTGGTTAACATAACTAAATTTACTTTAAAATATTCTAAGTTTTCTCTCCTGCCAAATGTGGTATAAGAAACAATATAGGATTATATTCTTCACTCTAGCCACAAAACCCTGCCCAGCAAAAACTTAAATGCACCAACTTATCTCCTTAGACCAAGATCTACAAACATATCTGAAGTACTTTGCAGGTAAACATGTATTTTCATTTGGAGGGTCCCAACTGATTTCAGGCGGAGTGGCTGTCAACAACCTGCATGCTAACTTTATTATTTTCATCTGAATCTTCTTCATCGATTGTTCGTCATCTCCCAAACTTTTTCCATCACGATCAATCTTTGATCTCCTCTTGATAAAATGTATTACATATAAAAGGCAGTCTGGCCAGATTCCTTGTTGTGTACAGGCATAGTCAGTCAACCTTACGTTGCTCACCATCTTTCTTTGATTCTCATCCAAGAACTGATTGATTGGGTTGAACAACTACTCAGACATTTTTTTAGCATTCTCATAGAAATGATCCTTGAATGCCACGGATGAGTTGTAATGGATAAATTTCTCTGTTTCAAACTCAAACTCTAGAAGGGTCCAATGCTTGTTGCCGTGGCACATCGGTACAAGGATCTTCTCGATGTCATTGCTCATTTTCAAGATTCGCATAATAACAGCAGTCACTTCTGCTCCCTTTAAAGTGTCTGGCTTGTCGACATGATACTGAGAATTGGAAACATTTAATAGGTTATTTAACAAAGTATATATCAATATGTTCTTTTTTCATATCCAATGTTCAAAAGTATAAAAGAAGAAAACAACACATACCCAAGTAGCTGGATCCAGGTGCAACACCTTAAAGTATTTTCTTTCTTTCTCAGCATTTGCTTGGTCGTCTTCAGATGCCACTTGAAGATTATATTGAGCATAGTTGAGAATATCTTGCTTTAATGCTCTATTGAAGATCAAATCTTCCATTGTAGCCCCGCTGACGCAGATACCACCTCCATTCTCTATTGTCCAAGCAACCGAGCTGCACAGTTATAACAAAAACACATATTAAAGTAAGTTTTTTTTTATATGTACTGCAAAACTTACTTGATTTAAAAGTAAAATGAAGGCTAGAAAGTACTTATATTCTTTTTCCTTTCTCAAAGTACGGAAGTGGAATCTTTATTTGTTCATCTGTCATATTCTCATAGAGTGGTGACTTGTGAAGATCCATGAACTTCATTCTTGGTTTCTGAGCTTACGAGCTTTATTGTCCTTTCCTTTCTTTATCGTCTTTTTTCGTTTCTCAGTTTTTGGCTTTTTTTTTAAAAAAAACATACTTCCACTATCAAATAATGGATCTGTCTTCTTTCCTGGATTTGCACAAGTTACTCGCATGCTAACTTCTTCTCTAGTTTGTACTGACTTCTTTGCAACAAACTTTGGTTTTGCTTTTGCTTTGGTAGCAGTCATCTTGGCAAGTTTGGTTGCTAGTGGCACGTTGCTTGACGTTTGGGTTATTGGAACTCGTGTTCCTGCATTTTTGAATCGATTTTTAGTACTATATTTGAATCATATTTTTTCAAACAATGACAAAAAAGGTAAATTAACACAAGTAGAAGATATACCTCTTGGTGATTTTTCTTCTCAGGTGTGACTTGATTCGCATTCTTTTCAGGTGTTAGTTGGTTTGGCTCAGCTGTAACTTGTGGAACTTCTACACGTCGCAAATTATTTCCAAATAAATTATCAAATTTTTTTCGAATGTCAATCCCAAACAGAGTATGACTTGAAACACTACCATTGTCTTCGCTGAGAGATGCATATTCTTCATCATAAACTTCCTTGATGGAAATGGCTAAGTCCAAAAATTCTTCAAATGTGAACTTTTCAATGTCTTCCATCTTAGCCATCTCAGTAAACAAAGGTATTTGCATGTCGACGAAGCTGTCGACCAGGGTTTCAACGTCTTGTTCATCAGGGTTCTGCGACATCCCTTTAATAGTTTCAAGACTCTGGTCTATAGCTTCACCACATTTTTCATTGTTTCTTGTTGAAGTCCAGCTAAATCATCCTGCAACCATAGAGTTTTATTCATGATAGTTAAATACATATTGATATGTACAATTATATGACAATAATAAAACACATTTGTAATCAAGTACATATTGATATTTACAGTTATATTGATAAACCCATTTGTAATAAAGATTGAAACTAGCCAGCATTACGTACCTGTGTGTTTACTTTTCTCCTGCATCCCTTTGACCTCTTCTCCAAGGCAGATTTATCCCATGTTTTAATAACATTAACA
This sequence comes from Papaver californicum, assembly GCA_023531435.1. Classification (NCBI taxonomy): domain Eukaryota; kingdom Viridiplantae; phylum Streptophyta; class Magnoliopsida; order Ranunculales; family Papaveraceae; genus Papaver; species Papaver californicum. The sequence goes on from JAJJMC010016780.1 coordinate 5,696,615, forward strand.
TCAGCACCACAAAACTTGTGCACCTAAGGTGGTGTTGAAAATGCAACATTAAATGGTACCCTTTTGATGGTTGTGTCACTCATAACATTTTGTTCATATTCTATTGGAATCTGAACAATTGGCACTTCTTCTCCCAAAACTACTTCATCTTCTATTATGTTTTCACAAAGAGGATCTGTTGGAGTATTAGGAGATGGAAATTCTCCTGTTGGGTCAGTACCTAAATGAGTGGGACTCCCATCAATTGAGTATCGAAACTCTTCTTCATTTTCAGGCTGCAAGGGAGAAGCTTTCATGTATATGTCATTCAACATTTGCATAAGCTTTGATGCATCAAGCGGTCCATCCTCATGCTGCATGGTGTTTGCTTCACCCTATTTTTCAAAGATTGTCTTTGTCAATTCTTCATATCTTCCTTTCCAATTATCTTCCTCTACTGTCTTCCCTACAGTTTCTTCTTTATCTTCTTCCTTTTCATCTTCATTCTTCTCTTCTGCAACTCTTCTAGTGATTCTATTCAGAATTTGCTTTTCTTCATTGGTGTATTGAACCTTGAAATTTTTATTGAACTGTACCAAAACAACAAAATATGTACTCAGAAATATGTACTATAAAAACAAGTTTTTTCATGAGGTACATATCAATATGTACTGTAGGATAACAAACATCATATATTCAATACATATCATTATATATTGTAGGATAACAAACATCATAAATACAGTAAATAACTACATATTTTTCTTACCTCATATTCAGTTGTATCAATGTCTTTTTGGAGCGCAGCACATAACTTTGACAGATTCCATTTGACAGCTCTCGGAACAAACTTTTTTTCCGGAATCGTCTTTATTTCCTCCGGTTCCAGCAATATATATGCTCTGCATATCAAATCTGTTTTGGAAAAAAAAAATCACCAAAATAAAGTTAAAAGTAAATCATGATTTTCATTGAGTAAACTACTAAAAAGATTTTTAGTATGTATTCTTACCAATAAATAGTTCAGACACCCTGTAGTATTCTCGACTGCATTTACATTGTCATTTGGTGACTTTTCAAGGTAATAATGTATCAAATATGGCCATGACACATTCTTTGCAGCCTTGAGATCCTCCACAAGACCAATGTACTTTTCAGTCAAGGCATGTGCATCTTTTGTTGTGAAAAACAAAGTGATACACATGAAAAGGCATATAATCCTTACAAGGTCTTCAACATCTCTCACTTCTTCATTTTTTTCCTCACTCCCTTCTTTAATATCTTCTTCACTTTCTTCTTACTCATTTTCTTCATCACTCCCAATTTCTTCAGGTTCTTCATCACTTTGCTTTTCTTCAGATTCTTTAACTTTTTCATTTGCTTTCTTCTTAGTTGCTGGTATTTTCTTAAAAGTTTCAAGATTTCTTCATGTATCCTCACTCTATTTACCTTTTTAGTCTTTTCTACATCACCAAAGAACCTTTGGAAGAAAGCATTGTTTCGATATCCACCCATTGGTGTCAGTTTTATATCTTCATGTTGTCTTTTTCCTGCTCTTGGCATTCCAAAGATAACACCTACTTCTTCAGAGAGTGGATGTCAGAATATGTGAAACTCCATGCCTTTTGAACTCAAAGGTGAGCTCATCCGTAACTTTACTTCTCTTATAACACTATATTAGATTGGTCACCGCAGTTTGATTCTTCATCCAGTGATCTGCACCAAGATTTGTGTACCAGAGCTTCAAAAAAAGGTTCCCATATGATTGTTCACTAATGATCCACAACTGAGTTTCACTCAACTCAAGCTTCTCAGCCTTGATTGCTTTAACAAGTGAGAAAATCCCCATGAAACCACTTCTGTAGATCTTCCTAGCAGGTGCAGGTGCTTTTTTCTTCTTTGTGGTTTTCTTCACACCACTTGTATAATGAACACACTGTCAATAACCCTACAATATATCAATATGTACTATAATATAGAACAATATATACTTTTGATATGTTGATATTTATCTGCTATATTATGAACAAAGTATACATTGATATGTACTGATCCAATTCAAGATTAGAACAAAGTACATATCAATATATACTATTCTGTATGCAAGATCTAGATGTTATAGTATAGAACAATATACATCGATATATATGCTTTATATTTATAGC
>JAJJMC010016780.1:5698768-5732475 GCA_023531435.1 Papaver californicum
TTGATATGTAATGATCCAATTCAATATCTAGAAAAAAGTACATATCAATATATACTTATCCTGTAATCAAGATCTAGATGCTATAACATGAAAATAAGTATATACTGATATGTACTGATCCAATTCAAGATTCATAACTAAAAACCAAGTACATATTAATATATAACCTATGTTGCATGCTAGATCTATGTGCTATAACATGAAAAAACTATATATATATATATATATATATGTTGATATGTACCGATGTTGTATGCTAGATCTAACTCCTATAACATGAACAAAGTATGTTATATATTGATATGCACCGATGATTAGAATCAGTACCTTTTTTTACCATAAACAACAACACCCTTCTTCTTCTTCTGTGATGTTGATGGAGAACGAACAACAAGAGCTTTCTTAAGAAGAGCTTTCTTCTTCTTCTTTGTAGATGGAGAATCAACAACAGTTTATTTCATTTTTTTCCGATGTTGTTGGAGAATCAACAACTTCATTGTTCTTCTTCTTTTTTGATTTTGCATGAGAATCAACAATAGTTTGTTTCATTTTTTTTTGATGTTGTTGGAGAATCAAAAACTTCATTGTTCTTCTTCTTTTTTGATTTTGCTGGAGAATGAACAACAATTTTTCATTTTTTTTATGTTGTTGGAGAATCAACAACTTCATTGTTCTTCTTCTTTTTTGATTTTGGTGGTAGAGAATCTACTGTAGAAGCTTTCTTGTTCTTCTTCGATGGTGGAGATTGAGGAGTATCGTGTTCTTCAATTACTGTTTCTTTTATTCTTCTATTGATTTTTCTCTTGGTACCCATTTTAGGTGGAAAATATTGCAGTAGTTGCTGATAGTAGCTTAGGTTTCAGTTGTATAGTGCTAAAAGAAATCTATATTTTCAAAGTCTGCTATTACAAATTTTGATTTTTGTTTTTTGGTCTGTGTTTTTGGATTTGGTTTCAGGTGTTTTTAGATTTTGATTTTGCCCTAGATTTCAGGTTTCACAGAAGTAATGAAGAGGTGGGTGGAGTAGCTGAAACTGAAAAATTCCGTTAAAGAAAGTGAGAAGTGTAGGAGGTGGAGTTCATGGGATGGTTCCTCATGATGGGCATAACTGTAATTGTTAGTTTTCAAAACCATTTTGGACTTATAGATAAATAGATTTTCCCGGATGGACTATAGGTTATTTTGAACTAATCAGTAAACCTCCCAAGTAAAAAAGCGTGAAGAAGTTTGTAGAAGAGAAATAAGAAAGGTATAACTCGTAAAAGATACAAAAAACTTTCAAAGTAAGCCGGAAAAAAAGAACTAATGCACAGATATTTCCTATGCCAACGGTGTTGGAATGTTCCTACTGATAACCATTGTATAATTCGTTTGAACTCCATTTCATAGCCTCAATCTAAGTGACTTGGGTATGGTGCACATGTTTGGGTATGGGCTCGTCCTTTTTTGGATAGCTGTATTACAGTTCCTTAAAAAAAATTACACCTGTCTCCAAATTGACAAGTTGTAGTTCAAATTTAGGGCTTGCTTAGAAAAAAGACCCACTCTTTTTTCCCAAGAAGGTTAGATCCCTGGAGTTTGAAATTTAAAAATTTATTTGAAGAAACGACCGTTGAGGATTGAAAATACTTTTCATTGTCTTCCTCCCCCACTCATACGATCATACCTTGCCCCAAATTTATTAATGATTTAACCAAAAAACTAACTTATGTTTTTAAACCTTGAGTCCACTATTCATTAAAGGTTTTAGTATTGTTAACTAATCTAAAGAAAAACCAGTTCGTATTCCTTCTAGGTATTTTGCTAACTCTGGTGTAAACTGGTTTTTTAGTATTAGTTTTAGATTTGAAAGTTGAGGAAATATGGTTACAACAACTTTATAGCCAAGAGCAACCTTTATGGCCTTTTTTTAGATTCATGCTATTTCCAATCCACCATTATTATTAATACAATCCAATAAGAAAATAAACAGAATTCTACTATTTTTTAGAAACTCAATCAAAGTAAAATTTATTAATCCAATCCAACCTTATTTTCCTTTTCCTTATCCTTTTTTATTTATGAGTTTACTGTTTCTTCTACTTATAGCTAGAATCAAGATGAATAATGTTTGATTTCGATGACGAATTCATTGAATTGATTTCTAAGAAATATGGATTCATTGATTAGAGATGAAGAAGCTAGAATATTTATGTTTTTAAAAGTTATAAAAAATAAATCCAATCCATAGGATTGTATTAATAAAAAAAATGGATTATTTTAAGTATATGGATTGGTTAATAATAATGGTGGATTGGAAATAACAAGAGTCTTTTTTTTATTGCTATGACGTAGCTTTAAGCCAAGGCTAGTGAGTGCTAGAGATATGCAGCATTCACTGCTCAAGAGATAGTTGTCGGAAACTAAGTTTCCTTAATGTGCGGAACTCAGTTTCTGTAAATAGCACATTATCGTCTCACGTTTATTATTTGCTTGACATTGTTTTCTCACATCCTTTAATATCCGATCTTAGCATCCTATTATTCTTAAGGGCAAAATTTTCTTGACAGGTGGATCTCAAGGGCTGTTTTAAAAAAAAATGAGAAAAATGTCAATGAATGTAGGAAATAGGGTTTTCAACTCAAATCACCCCAAATCATCTTCTTACAACTTGTTTTTCCACTCAAATCTCTTCAAATCATCTTCTAAAAACCATTTTTTTTCTTTCATTTTATTCTCCATTTTTTTTTAGAAAATAAAATGGTGAGAAATAAATATTATTCTGAAGAAGACTTGCATCTTGTTACTTCATTTTGTATTTTAGGTTGCCATAGGATCAAATGATAATACTGATATAGAGGAAGATGATTTAATTTTCCCTTTGGCAACCGAGTACCCTAATAATACCCAAAATCCCTATTCAAGTCAATTCTCTAATAATTCCCAAAACCCATCTTCAAGTCGTAGCCCTCAAACTCCAACTGGAGATCAATTTCCAAACTCGTTTGACATCCCTTATAGTGTCCATATTTTACAAATTTATCCAACTACTACCGAGCAATATAAAAATACTAATAATTATTTGGTGATGTAGCTACCATAATATCGGGCGATGAACGCAAGTCAAAAAGTCCCCTCCAAGAAAAACCAATAACCAAGAAAAGACAACAATCAAGCATACCCCTAACACCATCATTGCAAGGATCACTCATTAGTGATGGGAATTCTAAACCCATTGAATATCTTAGAGAAACAAGAATAGTGAACGAACCTCATCAACAACAACAACACGAAATTATGAAATATTTACGAACAACACAACAATAAAAAATTCGTCTCAATCAAGATGGGGAAGAAAGACATATAATAGAAAATGATCTTTCAGTGTTGGCCCCGAATATAAGAAAATACTATGCATAGAGATAAGAAGCCATTTTTCAATCGATGAATGGAAATCAAATATCTCCACCACCACAACAACAACAACAATACTACCGCTAACCCAACAACATAACAAACCAACCTCCTTACTAGTTTGCGTTAATAATTGAAATTATAATAGTACTGATTTTAAATTTTTAGTTTAAAGTTATTAAGTTTTGATTTTAATTAAATATGTTAGATTTTAATATTTTAGTTTAAGTGAACTTGTAACTTAATTTTTCTTTTTATAAATGATCTTTTAATCTAGTTGTTGTTTCAACTTTTCGAGTAATTTCAATGGCTATATTTTTTTCCCTATACTACTCAAATTCCAATAATAATTCTCTTAAAATTCATTTTCTATTCTGAAAATATGTGCTTACCGAGTACGCCACCAAATCTTTTATCAATAACCTACATCAGACAAACCTCAATCTTTTTGAATCTCGTAAAGATAAACAATTAACTTGACAAGGTTGTCTTAGATATAATCTACAAAACCACTCAAGGTATAGATTTTGGGTGTTGATAGTGAGTTTTTGACAAAGGAGAAAATTGTAACATTGTTTTTCGCCTAGCCGTAGAAGCATGAAATAAACGAGTGTAAATTTCTGACCTGATGATAGGATTTTAGAATAGTGGTAAAATAGGTTCGATTCTCGGACTTGTAAAGATTTAATTTCTAAACCTAATTTTTAATAACAGAAAATAAAGAGAATTAAAATAATTTGATTTTAAAATGGATAAAGAAAAACTAGGGCCTAAGGTTCCACCATTAACCAATACTTCAGTGATAACATCTAACAATTCTTATATTCAATTTACTCTAAATATGCCAAAGATAGGATTTTGAAAGAATAATTGTTAATCAAGAGCATGAGACATCAAGAGTTTAAAAACCAAGTATGACCCATCATAAGAAAACACAATTATTTGAGAAAAATCATTTTTTCAATTTTAATTCAAGCAATTAATAATAAAAGAATTGTAGAATAAATATAATTAAAATAGAAGTTACCACAATTATTGGATGAACGGCTTCCTCCGTCGCCCCAGCTATGGTGATTAGCTCATTGTAATGGAAACACACTCAAAATAGACTTTTATTGCTCAAAAGGTGCTTACAATGGTGAAAAAGGGGTAACACAGAAGTTTTGAGACGTATATAAACGTTACAATGAAGTGATCTCAGTGTTACAGAAGAAATAAAAGTAAACAGGAAAGAAGAACGGACCGATACCGCAGTAGAAATAAGACTGCCTTAGCAGCTGAAGATACGACTGAAACAACGACAAAGAAAATGACGGTTCAGAGGTGTAGTCTGTTACTCTTCTTCTTCTTCCCAGCAGCGTAAGTTTTTCTTTCTCCTGATTTTTTCCGGTGGCTCCAACTTGATTTTTCTTTGCTTCTCTTTGCTATATATAGTATTAGTAAACCCTAGAAACCCTTGTGAACTGATAAGGATTCAAAAACAACTCCAACTCGAACTCCAAATCTTCTTTTACCGAATCCAGGGAGAAAAGGGATTCACCGGTGAAAAACTTGACTGTCAACCATTTTTTTTTGCAGGATCATTGACGTATTAGGGTATCTTTCGAGTGTTTAATCATTTTGAGATACCATGAACACGTTTTAATCCCCTAAATCTCGGTTTCCAACCAATCCAGAAATATTTTTACGTGAAGAACCATTCCCGCTATTCTCGGGTGTTTGAAATACAAAAGGGGGTGCCCCCAATCCAAGAGTTGGGTGCCTTTAACACTTTTTCCAAGTGCCTTTAACACTTTTCCAGCTGATTTTTCCGCAAATGTTTATTGCTCAAAAATAACTACAAAGACATAATAAACCATAAATAGTACACAATCAAACACTATCAAAATAGATAATCGAGCACAATTTAGACACAAAAATGTGTCTATCAAATACCCCCAAACTTATTATTTGCTAGTCCTCGAGCAAATCTAATCTAGAAAATAAAATTCTAACTCACTTTCGCAGGAATCGCGACTACATTTAGCATATATAATAAGTCGTCAAACCCCTAGGTGTCCCAGTGGACGAGTTTTGTCTCGTGAGGGTTTACAAGAGGTATACCCACAAAACCCTTATTCCAAATTTTATCTACTCGTGAACGATTTAGGATAGACACTAAACAAGCTATTTAGTTGGCTTACTTTCGGTTAATTTGTATTCCGATCAAAAACTTTCTTTCTTAAAAGGATTTTATCCTCAGTTCTTCGGCTATGGGAATCATTACCCTGTACGAGTCAAATTGCTGTACAGAGTGTTTACTCAAGCATACTAAAATTCATATATAAGACAACAGAGCTCTACTCAGGTAATCGTTCAACCACAAGACTCAGAATCTATCACAGTTCAATCACATGAAAAGATTTAGAAGATGGACATGGAAAATATGAAGGTTGAACGTGTTGACTAAGGTGAACGGTGTTTCCCATATCTGTCTGAAGGTTAGTGCCAGGATGAAACCTAATGAATTGAGATACGCGCCCACTGGTCTTAAATCTAATACTAATATCGATTCAACTGGTATATACACGGGTTCCAGCGATCGACTTATTGAAAATAAAACAATAAATGTATTGACAACATGATTGGATCACATTGAATCCAAGCACATGGTTCTTATCAGCATCTTTCATGATAGTTCCCATGGATCCTGCGTTCCATGCTTGCTTAGGCGACAGAGACAGAGAGAACACACACATATTGCTATCAAAGTGTCAATATTCTATTTTATTTTATTTTTATTATTATTTTTATTATTTTATTTTATTTTTGAAAATGCAATAATGGGGTTTGATCTCAAAACACTCTATTTCATCCTGACGGCGATAACAATTTGATACTAGGCCCCACCAAATCACCTAGAGAAACACAAAATTACAAAAGTAAAAACAAAAAGTGATATGGTCGAGATAGACTCCGAGATGCGGTGACGAATATCATGCTCTATTTCTAACACCTGAACTCTGTCCTTTTATGCATAAACCATTTAGCTGGACACACCAATTCCTATAGAAAAATAGCTAAGTTTCCATCTACCGAGCTAGTTTAGTGTTACCCTGAATTGGTCACAAGCTTCTAAATTCTAGAGCTTTATTATTTCACTAAAAAGTTTCTCCCTTACCCCCAAACTTAAATCAAACAGTGTCCTCAATGTTTCGAAATAAGCAGTACCAATAGATAAGTAAAAAGAGGAATAACGAGGTAAGTCATAAAGATAGTACCTGAGTAAAGCGTAGCAATCCTTCTATGGAGAATAAACTAACAAAAACTAAAAACCTATAAAAATCTACTAATGTACAGAAACAACCTTGATGGTCAATCAAGGTAAACAGGGTCCTCCAGAGGGACCTCCTCAACATCACCTGTAGGGCTTTCTAAAAATGGTTTCAATCTCTGACCTTTAACCTTGAAAGGATTTCTACCATCTTGAGTCTCAATATCAATAGCACCATGAGGAAAAATAGTGCGAACAACGAACGGACCGGTCCACCGAGATCGTAACTTCCCGGGGAAAAGATGCAAACGAGTATCATACAGAAGAACTTTTTGACCTGGGGAAAATGAATTTCTTAAAATATTTCTATCATGCACAAGTTTCATTTTGTTCTTATAATCCCTAGCACTATCATATGCATCTCTCCGAATCTCTTCCAACTCAAGTGAAAAATTTAACTTTTTTACAACCCAATATGCTCTATGTTCTAACTCGACGGGCAGGTGACATGCCTTGCCAAAAACTAGACGATAGGGTGACATTCCAATGGGGATCATAAACGCGGTGCGGTAAGCCCATAAGGCATCATTAAGCCTCAACGAACAGTCTTTCCTATTAGGATTAACTGTTTTCTCTAGAATACGTTTTATCTCCCTGTTGGAAACCTCTACTTGACCACTAGTCTGTGGGTGATATGGGGTAGCTACTTTATGGGTAATATCATATTTTTTCATTAAAAGCTTAAATGGTTGGTTACAAAAGTGTGACCCTCCATCACTAATTATAGCTCGCGGTGTACCAAAACGTGCAAATATGTTATCATTCAAAAATTGGACCACAACCTTGTGGTCGTTTGTTTTATACGAAACCTCCTCTACCCACTCAGATACGTAGTCTACAGCGACAATGATGTAAAAATAACCAAAGGAATTAGGAAATGGACCCATAAAATCAATGCCCCACACATCAAATACCTCAATAACTAAAATCGGGTTCAAATGTATCATATTTCTATGGGAAATGGTTCCTAACTTCTGACAGCGCTCACAAGTAGCACAATAACTGTGGGAGTCTTTAAACAATGAAGGACAATAGAATCCACACTGCAATACCTTAGCAGCAGTCTTCTTAGCACTAAAGTGACCTCCACAAGAATGATCATGACGAAAGGAAATAATACTGGACTGGTCACTCTCAGGTATACATCTCCTAATAATCTGGTCTGGCCAATACTTAAACAAATAAGGATTGTCCCAAAAGAAATGCTTCACCTCGGCTAAAAACCTAGAACGATCTTTTTTACCCTAGTGTTGAGGCATTCGACCAGTACCAAGATAACTCACTGTATTTGCGAACCAAGGTGATTGGGAAACAAGGAATAGTTGTTCATCAGGAAAACTATCTTTCACAGGAGAAGAACCATCAGGGGACTCCACAACAAGTCTAGACAAGTGGTCTGCTACTACATTTTCTGCACCCTTTTTGTCTCTAATTTCTAGAGAGAATTCTGTAGCAAAAGGATCCATCTAATCAATCTAGGTTTAGCATCCTTCTTAGACATAAGGTACTTCAAAACAGCATGATCAGTAAAGACTATAACCTTAGAACCTAAGAGATATGATCTAAAATTGTCTAAGAAAAAAACAATGGCTAATAGTTCATTCTCTGTGGTGGTGTAGTTCAGTTAGGCATCATTCAGAGTTTTGCTAGCATAGTAAATCACATGAAGTAATTTGTTTTCTCGCTGACCTAATACGACACCAATAGCATAATCTGAAGCATCACACATTATCTCAAAGGGTAGGTTCCAGTTAGGAGCCTGAACTATGGGGGCGGTAGTGAGTAAAGTCTTAAGCTTCTCGAAAGCCTCTAAACAAGCATCATCAAAGACAAACTTAACATCTTTTGCAAGCAAATTGCAAAGAGGTCTAGAAATCAAGCTAAAATCCTTAATGAATCGGCGATAAAAGCCCGCGTGCCCTAAGAATGACCTAACATTTCGTATAGTTTTGTGAACCTGTAAATTCTTAATAAGGTCAACTTTGGCTTTTTCTACCTCTATACCCTTAGAAGATACGATATGCCCTAAAACAATTCCTGATCGAACCATGAAATGGTATTTTTCCCAATTAAGCACTAAATTTCTCTCCTTACACCTAGTCAACACTAATGTCAAATGATGCAAGCATTCATCAAAAGATGACCCAAATACCGAAAAATCATCCATAAAGACCTCTAAAAACCGTTCTACCATGTCAAAAAATATGCTCATCATACAACGCTGAAAAGTAGCGGGTGCATTACACAACCCGAAAGGCATGCGTCTATACGCAAAGGTACCAAAGGGACAGGTAAAAGTAGTTTTCTTTTGGTCTTCTGGGGCAATAACAATCTGATTATAACCAGAAAAACCATCTAGCAAGCAATAGTGGCTATGTCCAGCTAATCTCTCTAGCATTTGGTCGATGAAAGGAAGGGGAAAGTGATTCATCCTTGTGACCTTGTTCAATTTTCTATAGTCAATACAAATACGCCACCCCGTGGTCACTCGGGTTGGGATTAATTCATTGTTATCATTCTGAACTACAGTGATACCTGATTTCTTGGGGACAACTTGAACGGGGATGACCCACTTACTGTCTGAAATTGGGTAAATAATACCCGCATCTAACAACTTAAGCACTTCAGTTCGAACTACTTCATATTAGGGTTAAGTCGACGTTGCATCTCCCTAGACGGTTTTGTATCATCCTCTAAATGAATCTGATGCATACAAATAGTAGGACTTATTCCCTTAATGTCCGCTATAGTCCACCCTAAAACTTCCTTATTGTCTTGAAGCACGGTCACTAGCCTACTTTCCTGGTTATTATCCAAGTCCGATGCTACAATCACAGGCAAAGTCTTAGATGGGCCTAAATACACATATTTCAGAGTATCTGGTAGTTGTTTAAGGTACAACTTAGGAGGCTCTTCTAAAGAAGGAATTAGGGTAGACTTAGAAACTGGTAGTTTTTCAAACTTAGGTTTCTATCCATTACTAGTGTCTAACAAATGGGATGAGTCTAACAAAGCATTCACCTCATTGATTACACTATCATCATCAAAATCAAACCCAAAGTGGGCTAGGCATTTCTCTAATGGATCTTCTAACAAAGTGTTTGGTAATGACTCCTGAACTAGTGTTCCTATCATGTTCACCTCTTCAGTGCACGTGTCATCTATCTCAGGTGGTTTCTTACTAATGTTGAAAATATTCAGCTCAATAGTCATATTACCAAAAGATAAGTTCATAATACCATTTCGACAGTTAATGATCGCATTGGATGTCGCTAAAAACGGGCGACCTAATATCACAGGTATCTGATTCTCTAGTCAGGGACAAGTTGGGTATCAAGGACAACAAAATCTACTGGATAAATAAACTTATCGACCTCAATAAGAACATCCTCTATGACACCACGAGGAATTTTCACAGACCTATCAGCTAACTGCAATGTCATCTGAGTAGGTTTCAAGTCACCAATTCCTAAATGCAGGTACACATGGTATGGAAGTAAGTTCACACTGGCTCCTAAGTCAAGTAACGCTTTCTTGACACGGTATTTACCTATTGTGCAAGAAATGGTCGAGGACCCTGGTCTATGTACTTAGGGGTTACATTGTTCTGAATAATTGAACTCACATGACTAGCTAAAAAGGATTTCTTTTATACACTAAGCTTTCGCTTTCTTGTACACATGTCCTTAAGGAACTTGGCATAGGTAGGAATCTGCCTAATCGCGTCTATTAATGGAAGGTTTATCGTGACTTGCTTAAAACCCTCCATTATGTCATTAAAGTTGGATTCCTTCTTAGTTGGTGCTAACAGTTGTGGGAACGGGGCTCTGGGCACAAAATCCGGCTTATGAGGGGCTACCTCAGGCTCTTTAGAGACTTCATCAGTCTCTTCAACTATTGGATCAGAGGGGTGAACTACAGTATGTTCACTTTCAGGCATAGTTACCTTGTTTTTTATGACTTTACCGTTCCTAAGAGTTCTAATTGCATTCACATGACTCGGAGATTTCTCACCGGAAGATATTTCATGGACTCCTCTAGGATTGGGTTGGGGTTGACTAGGAAACCTACCTTTTTTCTCCTTTTCTCTTTCTCTCAAAGACTCAGCGATCTGACCAACCTGGGTTTCTAAATTAGAAATAGCCTGACTATTAGCCTGGACGATCTTTAGATTTTCTCGTAAACTCTGGTTGACAAAATGCTTGAAATATTTAGTATTCTGAGTTAATGAGGCAACAGACTCAGCTATACTCATTATCGTCTTATCTATCGGACTCTGAAATTATGCTGGTCCAGAAGGATTCTTAGCATAACCAAAACCTGGGGGAACCTTAGAATTACTAGAATGACCTTGACTCTGGCCCTTAGACCAAGAAAGGTTAGGATGGTTTCTCCAACCAGGGTTATAGGTTTCTGAATAAAGGTCGAACTTCTGATGATTATCAAACCTAGTGTTATTATAAAGAGCATGGGCTTGCTCTTCAACTGTCTGTCCTTCCCAAAATGGTTTGGGCTCAATACTACTAGATTGACTCAGTTCTAAAGCTTCTAACCTTTTCGATATAACTGCTATTTTGGCATCCGATTCAAAAGATCCTTCTAACCTATTAACATTCCCTCTACTTAGAAGAATTGTTCTCTGGGGCTCCCTACTATTTTCCCACTGTTGGTTTTTCTCGGCGATTTCATTCAAAAATATCATCGCGCCATCGACAGTTTTATTTTCAAAGCCACCTGTGCATAAAGACTCAACCATGGTTGTTGTCGAATAATCTGAACCCTTGTAGAGGATCTAAACTAGCCTTAATTTTTCTAAACCATGATGAGGACATTGTGATAATAAGTCATTGAACCTTTCCAAATACCTATATAAAGGTTCTCTCTCTAATTGAGCAAATGTGCAAATCTGCTGTCTAATAGATGATGTTTTGTGCGTAGGAAAAAACTTCTGGAAGAAGGCATACGTGAGTTGTTCATAGGTCTCAATTGACTCAGAAGTCAAACTATATAGCCAAGACTTGTCTTTGTCTCTTAGTGAAAAAGGAAATAGTCTAAGTTTCAACGCTTCATCATCTAGGTCTTTAATCCTGATGGTACTACATATTTCCTCAAAATCCCTAACATGGAAATAAGGGTTTTCATTTTCTTTCCCTAAGAATATTGGGAGCATCTGTATGGTCCCAGGTTTCAATTCATAGTTTGCTTCAGTATCAGCTAACTTGATACATGATGGACGAGAATTCCTAGTCTGGTTCAACAAAGATTTTAAAGTTGCCATAGCTGACGCTATCAAAGGACTAGAAGTAACTTCGTCACATAGTGTCAAGTTCTCATATTGAAATTTTCAAAAACAGGGCCCTCAAAAGAAGAGTCTCCGAGGTCCTCGTTTCCAGGAACAGAACTACTAGGTTTCTCACTAATCAAACGACCTAGAGTGTCTCTTTTCCAAGACCACTCAGTGATGACTTCAAGCGGTCTTGGCATACACTAAAAAAAAACTAAAAAAGTAAATCCTAATTAGAAGGGAATTCTAACAATCACAAGCAAGGCTGACTCAACCAAATCAAACCTATTAAATCTAGTAAACAAAAAACATGATGGCTCCACTTAGATTGTTTCTAGACCAGCTTCTATTCTTTCAAAAGTCAATTAGTTACGATTTTAGCAAACCTCTAAGAACGATCTGAATTAGATTAAGTCGAAGAGAAACAGGATAAGCTCTAAGGAGCTTTAATAAACCTGTCTCTTTGGCACTTTTACTTGGGTTACAAGGCGGATCTAATCAACTTAAAATAATCTTCTTGAACTTCGAGTTCGGCTAAAAGAGTAACCAATACAGTCCTTTTGAACGAGTTTCCTATAATCTCGTTACCCTATCGGTCTCTTTCTAGTCAAAATTTTAAGGTTTAGGTTCCCGTTTGGTAACGTGTTCCTAAAGCGGGCAAGAAAGAAACGGTGATGAAATCCGAGTCCTTATCTGATATGGCCAATAGAATAGTGGTAAATTTCTGACCTGATGATAGGATTTTAGAATAGTGGTAAAATAGGTTCGATTCTCGGACTTGTGAAGATTTAATTTCTAGACCTAATTTTTAATAACAGAAAATAAAGAAAATTAAAACAATTTGATTTTAAAATGGATAAAGAAAAACTAGGGCCTAAGGTTCCACCATTAACCAATACTTCAGTGATAACATCTAACAATTCTTATATTCAATTTAATCTAAATATGCCAAAGATAGGTTTTTGAAAGAATAATTGTTAATCAAGAGCATGAGACATCAAGAGTTTAAAAACCAAGTATGACCCATCAGAAGAGAACACAATTATTTGAGAAAAATCATTTTTTTAATTTTAATTCAAGCAATTAATAATAAAAGAATTGTAGAATAAATATAATTAAAATACAAGTTACCACAATTATTGGATGAGCGGCTTCCTCCGTCGCCCCAGCTATGGTGATTAGCTCATTGTAATGGAAACACACTCAAAATAGACTTTCATTGCTCAAAAGGTGCTTACAATGGTGAAAAGGGAGTAACACAGAAGTTTTGAGACGTATATAAATGTTACAATGAAGTGATCTCAGTGTTACAGAAGAAATAAAAGTAAACAGGAAAGAAGAACGGACCGATACCGCAGTAGAAATAAGACTGCCTTAGCAGCTGAAGATACGACTGAAACAACGACAAAGAAAATGACGGTTCAGAGGTGTAGTCTGTTACTCTTCTTCTTCTTCCCAGCAGCGTAAGTTTTTCTTTCTCCTGATTTTTTCCGGTGGCTCCAACTTGATTTTTCTTTGCTATATATAGTATTAGTAAACCCTAGAAACCCTTGTGAACCGATAAGGATTCAAAAACAACTCCAACTCGAACTCCAAATCTTCTTTTACCGAATCCAGGGAGAAAAGGGATTCACCGGTGAAAAACTTGACTGTCAACCATTTTTTTTTTTTTGCGGGATCATTGACGTATTAGAGTATCTTTCGAGTGTTTAATCATTTTGAGATACCATGAACACGTTTTAATCCTCTAAATCTCGGTTTCCAACCAATCCAGAAATATTTTTACGTGAAGAACCATTCCCGCCATTCTCGGGTGTTTGAAATACAAAAGGGGGTGCCCCCAATCCAAGAGTTGGGTGCCTTTAACACTTTTTCCAAGTGCCTTTAACACTTTTCCAGCTGATTTTTCCGCAAATGTTTATTGCTCAAAAATACCTACAAAGACATAATAAACCATAAATAGTACAAAATCGAACACTATCAAAATAGATAATCGAGCAGAATTTAGACTAAAAAATGTGTCTATCACCTGACATCAGAATTATGAATACATACTGATATCTTACATTCTGCAAGAGAATTGAGAACGCATATTCATCTCGAGGCTAAATTAGCTATATAGCTCTTTTATATATGTATGCGCCTCCAAAATTTCAGGGATTTACCCGGCTAAACCTCGTTATTTCATGTGTGCTCATGCAAACTTATCTGTATTAATCAAAATACGTTGATTGTACAAAATTATGAATATTCGGAGGATGTTATGCCATTTCCAAATAAAAACGCTAATTAGATGCATACCATCTAAGTGCAGAGTCGTATCAAGCATTATCTCAAGTTGCAACTTCCACAGTTGAATCTCTTTAAAATGTTCTGTATGTACTGCATAAAAGTTAAAGCATAAATGCTAACATCAAAGCTCATACAATTTAGAAACCCTAAACAGGCCATAAATATAGCCACAATATTAATGAATGCCAAAGCTAGTGGTGCTTAGGCAATAACCATGGAACTAGCAAGTGCCAGCCTTAGCAAGCCCTAGCCACGCTCATAACACTAATTAGTAGCACATACATGTGCCAAAAGGCCAGGAAAAAGTCAACAAAGTCAACAACCAACAAGCCAACGACCAAAAAGATAGCATTGACGCTAAACTTAGCGCTAGCAGCAATGCTCGGCTAGCACAAGCGCTAGCGTTAGCAACAACGATTGGCAGAAGCGCTAGCGCCGGTCTTGCCAGCAGCGGTAGGCGCCAACACTAGCATTCTCCTTACCTTTTTGCGCCTCTTCACCCTTGCTTGTGCTAGCACCATCTTCACTTGCTCATTCTATCTCAACTTACACGTCCCAAACATGCCACAAATATGATTTTTCCATGATTGGCACAAACTAATTGATATCATTATCATACGACAAACTCACGAATTACTCACGTGTTTTTGTGTCCATGACTCCACTAACTCCTACGAGAAATCAAAACAATTACATAGGGGGATTTTTCATAGGGTTTTGGTCTAGTGGTTACAACAACATGCAGCGTGGCAACACCCCATGATGGAAACGTAACAAGATAGTGGTAAGGTTGAAGCAGTTGATGGAGTAATGGAGTAATGGCTTCCAAAAAATTCCAAGGAGGTTATACCATTATCCCACAGCTTCCATCTTTTCATCTCTTCACTACCTCCACTACTTACAAGGAAATCGTGCGTTCCCAAACTATTATAAATAGGCTACTTAGCCATTCAGAAAAGAAACAACAAGCTTACCATTCTCACAAGCTCTGTTATTTATCAAATAGTTCATGACTTCTACACACAATTCATCATACTCATTTCCTTCAACTTTCTTTGTTTCCCTCCCCTAAGATCAACCCATTTTCTCTCCTTGTGACCCCAAAAAACCAAACTCTGCCTTACGTAAAGTTGCCAGAGTACGATTAACCTCTGGATTTGAAGTCACTGCTTATATACCGAGCATGATGGAATGGCTACTTTCGTGGTTTAGGCTTGTCATGTACGATTTTGATTTTCGAGTATAAATAAAATACTTCTACATTATATTGTTTTACATAGAATAAATTTTTAGGTACTAACAATTGGCAACCACAGTAGGAGACCAATCTCTTGGTCACGAATATAATTCTTCAACCATCTGAAAGTCAATTCTTCAATCATCTAAGAAAATGACGGAACTCCAGAGATCATTTGTCACTGACCGGAGAATTTCGCCTCCGGCGCGTTGCGTTGGGCAGGCCAGAACTCCACGATGCGTGATTTAAAAGAGTGTAACCCGAACTTAAATCCTAACTTCTCGCTGGAAAGTGCAGGTAAAATTTTTCTCTCCAAGCCTACCTTGTAAGCATTATACTCGAAACGTAGTTCCCACATCATTCAAGCTACGTTTACACCGTTCCAGGCATATTTTCCTTTCCATGCCGCGACGATTCCAAGGAAGTATGAACAATCCATCAAATGGAATTGCAACTACCTCATCAAGTGTGGCAACAATCATCTCTTGCTTAGCATTACCGATCCAGATGATATGAGTTACCATAATGTCACAATCATCTCCCAAATTAGATGATATGAGCGACAAGGTGTTGCACCTCAATGCATTGCGTTGCGGCTACCTACGTACCCAACCCGTACCTTGATGAGATCAAGCATGACCGTAGTTCATCAAAGGATCAATTTTAAAGGGACAAACAACTTAAGCCTATTAATGCAAAGTCAACTTCGATTCCAACTTCATCGCAAAGCCAAAGGCCAAGCAAATCCTAGTCTGTGTAAGCCAAAGGGCTTTCGCAAGGTATGCACTAGCTTGTGCATAACTATCGCTATTTATTATGCAAATATGCATTATCAAGTACGTAACACGATCGAAAGATGCTTTCGCATAATTCAAGCTTCATCGGCTAAGCTACCAGCATTTTGCTCCAACATATAGGCTACTTCGCATATCTATATGTGCATTACCGCTCATGCACATTCCAACAAAGCTCCCTCCCTATATATGTTGTATTCGCATTTCTACAAACAAATATTAGAAAGGTAGGGGTCATCCATCGACTGCAAGGCCACAAATGAAGATTTCTTTCCAAAGCCAAGCGAAGCATTCTCGGGTAAGCTACAGTTAAACACGCTGATGAGCATCAAGTATGCTCCATCATATAGGCTACATCGCATTCATATGTGCATTACCGCTCATGCACATTCAAGCAAAGCTCCCTCCCTATATATGTTTTATTTGCATTTCCACAAATAAATATTTAAAAGGTAAGGGCCATTCATCGACTGCAAGGCCGAAAATGAAGATTTCTTGCCAAAGCCGAGCATTCTTGGATCGATGATTCATTCGATAAAGCATCACGGTATAATAATGCCTTAGCACTATGATGCATTTAGCGAATAACGACATTGGCTCGGTGATGCATTGGGTCATGCATCACGGCATTAGTGCCTTAGCACTATGATGCTCTCACTTACGCAACTTCGGCTCGGTGATGCATTGGGTCATGCATCACGGCATAATAGTTCTGTAGCACTATGATGCTCCAACTTATGCAACTTCGGATCGGTGATGCATTGGTTCATGCATCACGGCATAATAGTGCCTTAGCACTATGATGCTCCAACTTATGCAACTTCAGTTCGATGATGCATTGGGTCATTCATCACGACATAATAGTGCCTTAGCACTATGATGCTCCAATTTATGCAACTTAGGCTCGGTGATGCATTGGGTCATGCATCACGGCATAATAGTGCCTTAGCACTATGATGCTTCCTCGAATACGCATCACGCGTAATAGGGCCTTAACACTATAATTCAAGGTCAAGGCATCCACATCCCAATGCATATCTGGGTAAGCTTTATAAGCTTGGGATGAAGCTTCAACCCAGGCCATGAAGCGTCCATGAGTAAGCGCCATATGAATATTGCGGGTGTTACATTCTTACCACCTTCAAAGAATTTCGTCCCCGAAATTTAACTCAAAAACTATTATGGACAAGCTTCATCGATTAGGGTTTCTGTGCATATGTCCCATTCCATGATGCACACAAATCTTGTATGGGTCCAATGTTTGTTAATGAGGACAAATTAGAACCCTCTGAATATGCGTCCCATTCCGCATATCCCAGAATCCTAATAGGGCCTACGATTACCATAAATGCCGATTGAGACCTTATGAACATACGTCCCATACCGCATGCTCTAGGATCAACAAAGGTTTTTATAAATTTACAGAGAAAACTCAAATTGGATCCCTAAACATGCGTCCCATACCACATGCTCTAGAATGCAAAAGAATTTACTGAACACGAGATCTTAAGTGGACGTCCCATACCATACACTTAAGAGTCCCCAAAATTCACATAGGTTGAAAAGGGTCATCGCGAGTTTATGAATAGTTTCTAGCGTAGTACTGTGAGGAACAAACTCTAATTCCAGTGCAGTCGGATGCAAGCCATCGTCCCGGACGATCTTCCACTCGTAAGTGGGTGCTAGCCGACCTGACATCGCACACCGTGCCGCACGGGTGAGGGGTGATCAGTCCCACTGCTAAGGGTAGTCAGATACCATCCACCGTTCCAAATGGGTTTCCTGGAAAACTCACAGCACACTCGATCGCATCAAAATCTTAGCGGAGTAACTAGTGAGTTACAATTTCTTTTGTATAGGCACTTGGCCTTATTTATCCATTTTATTTTTCGCACAACAGTTGGCCTACTCTTCCAACTTTTCCATTTCCTTTGAAGGAATATTTTGTAGTCATAATACAAAATGCTCACCGACGAGTCCAAAACTCACAGTCCCTAGTGTTTTTCTCGGAACTTGCTCTGATACCATTTGTCACGGACCGGAAAATTTTACCTCCGGCGCGTTGCGCTGGGCAGGCCAGAACTCCCCCATGCGTGATTTAAAAGAGTGTAACCCGACCTTAAAGCCTAACTTCTCGCTGGAAAGTGCAGGTAAATTTTTGCTTTCCAAGCCTACCTTGTAAGCATTATACTTGAAACGTAGTTCCCACATCATTCAAGCTACGTTTATACCGTTCCAGACGTATTTGCCTTTCCATGGCGCGACGGTTCCAAGGAAGTATGAACAATCCATCAAATGGAATTGCAACTACCGCATCAAGAGTGGCAACAATCATCTCTTACTTAGCATCGCCGAGCCAGATGATATGAGTTACCATAATATCTCAATCATCTCCCAAATTAGATGATATGAGCGACAAGGTACTGCACCTCAATGCATTGCATTGCGGCTGCCTACGTACCCAACCCGTACCTTGATGGGATCAAGCATGACCTAGTTCATCAAAGGGTCAATTTGAAAGGGACAAGCAACTTAAGCCTATTAAGGAAAAGCCAACTTCGATTCCAACTTCATCACAAGGCCAAAGGACAAGCAAAGCCTAGTCTGTGTAGGCCAAAGGGCTTTCGCAAGGTATGCACTACCTTATGCATAACTATCGCTATTTATTATGCAAATATGCATTATCAAGTACGTAACACGATCGAAAGATGCTTTCGCATAATTCAAGCTTCATCGGTTAAGCTACCAGCATATTGATGCTTATGCATCAAGTATGCTCCAACTTATAGGCTACTTCGCATATCTATATGTGCATTACGGCTCATGCACATTCCAACAAAGCTCCCTCCCTATATATGTTGTATTCGCATTTCTACAAATAAATATTAGAAAGGTAGGGGTCATCCATCGACTGCAAGGCAGCAAATGAAGATTTCTTGCCAAAGCCAAGCGAAGCATTCTCGGGTAAGCTACAGTTAAACACGTTGATGAGCATCAAGTATGCTCCATCATATAGGCTACATCGTATTCAAATGTGCATTACCGCTCATGCACGTTCAAGCAAAGCTCCCTCCCTATATATGTTTTATTTTTATTTCCACAAATAAATATTTGAAAGGTAAGGTCAATCCGTTGACTGCAAGGACAAAAATGAATATTTCTTGCCAAATCCGAGCATTCTTGGCTTGGTGATGCATTGGATAATGCATCACGGCATAATAGTGCCTTAGCACTATGATTCTCTCACTTACACAACTTCTGCTCGGTGATGCATTGGGTCATGCATCTCGGCATAATAGTGCCTTTGCATTATGATGTTCCAACTTATGCAACTTCGCATTGGTGATGCATTAGGTCATGCATCACGGCATAATAGTGCCGTAGCACTATGATGCTCCAACTTATGCAACTTCGGCTTGGTGATGCATTGGGTCATGCATCACGGCATAATAGTGCCTTAGCACTATGATGCTCCAACTTATGCAACTTCGGCTAGGTGATGCACTGGGTCATGCATCACGGCATAATAGTTCCTTAGCACTATGATGCTCTCACTTACACAACTTCTGCTCGGTGATGCATTGGGTCATGCATCTCGGCATAATAGTGCTTAGCATTATGATGCTCCAACTTATGCAACTTCGGCTCGGTGATGCATTGGGTCATGCATCACGGCATAATAGTGCCTTAGCATTATGATGCTCCAACTTATGCAACTTCGACTCGGTGATGCATTGGGTCATGCATCACGGCATAATAGTGCCTTATTACTATGATGCTCCAACTTATTCAACTTCGGATCGGTGATGCATTGGGTCATGCATCACGGCATAATAATGCCTTAGCACTATGATGCTTCCTCGAATACGCATCGCGCGTAATAGGGCCTTATCACTATAATTCAAGGTCAAGGAATTCACACCCCAATGCATATCTGGGTAAGCTTTATAAGCTTAGGATGAAGCTTCAACCCAGGCCATGACGCGTCCATGAGTAAGCGTCATGCGAAAATTATGGGTGTTACATCATTCCTCAAAACACCACCACTGAGAATACCAATACTCCTCTTCGTACCACTGAAGGTGTCAAAAACAAGGAGCAGGCATCACCAACCATTGCTGATTTTATAAAGTGATAGGAAACCTTGGATGAAAGTCAAGTATACATGGCCACTACCCAGAAAAAAGTTCTTACCTTTCTAAAGACTTCTACAAAGCAATTATCACCAGGGAAACATTATCATCAAACTGAGAAAGCTAAAAACACAACTGTCGGTGAAGCCAACACGTCAAGAGTTAATGACCAAGAAGATGATGAAGTACAGATCATCACCGACCTTGTACCAGAAAGGAATCAACAAAAACAGAACTTTATCACCCGCGAAGACCTGGAAAGGCTACTGTGAAATCGTGGAAAAGAAGATTCATCTTCATTCCATCAACACCACCCCCTTAACCAGTAAAAATTCAGAGGTTTTCACTTCTAAACGGATATTCATCTCCTCCATTCTCATTGTACGATGGCACCTGGAAAGATCGAGAACATATTTCTCGATTCTTGGAATCATTAGGAGTACATGAATATAATCAAGTGTTGAGGCTCAAAGAATTCTCCAAATCTTTTACGGGAAGAGATTATACTTGGTACAACAACCTCTCTCCCAATAACATCTCTAGTTGGTCTCACATGGTCAACGCTTTTTATAAAAAGTATTTCTTTGTCTCTGAGGAAATCTCTCTCGGATCTGAGAAGAATGTTCCAAAGAAAGAACGAGCATCCTAACGAATACGTAAAGAGGTTCAGGAAACAAGCTCTCGATTGCCATGACCAGAACGTAACTGAACAACAATTGGTGGAACTTTACATTAATGGTATGATTCCAGTCTATCGTGTCTTATTGGAAAAATTACGATTTGAAACCTTCTCTGAGCTACACGAGGCCACCAAGAGATCATCAACAACTGCTCTAGCCTTGTTGGAAAAACAAGGACCGTCAGAGAAGAAAGTTATAGAGACACCCGTGGAAGTAGACGTCTAGTGAACAAGCAATATTCTACCAACACTTCATAGGTGTTGTCACTGATGAAGGAACCAATATAAAGGAAACGCCTCAGTCGGCATCACAGGAAAAGCGCACAGCGTCGACCCTAGCAACAGCACCAGCATCAACTCAAGGACAAGGCTCGGTCAAGACTCCGTGTCAGTCACAACAAACTAAGACAAATCTAACGATTCCAGATTTCCCCTTCCCCATAGAGGAGGTCCTCGAACTTTTGGAATTATGGATACAAAAAGGAGCTATCAAGTCCGCTTGTGCGACACCCGCCAACCAATGAGGACATGTCAAATCCAAAATATTGTCACTTCCACAGATTCGTCAATCATCCCTCTAGTGAATGCATTGACTTGAGACGCATATTTAGAGAAAAATCGATTTATGAGAGATATGCCTGGGGACTGAAGGTTTCCACAAAGATCCCCTCTCTATCAGGAGCTTCACTCTTTCTGGAGATTCCGTTAACAAAAATGTCCAATCCATGATGGAGCACATATGTGAACTTCTTTACCTATCAAAGAAAAACCGCAAAGATATTTTTACTTCTCTCAATCGTATTGTGTCGGTTAAGCGTCTACTCTTCGCCGAATAAGCTACTGTTTATCCCAAGTCTGCCTCGGAAGATATAGTCATCAAGCACAATGAGAAGACTAGCTGGGGACTTCTCACCACCACTTGCCTCAAAGACACCAAGTTCGAGCAAATACTAATCAATGCAGCACTGGAGTCAATATCATCACTATCAAGACTCTAAGATTTGTGGGAATTTCCATGAACGAAACACACACTCGCAAACCATAATCAAGAATTATGAAGGGAAGTCCACGAGTGCTTATGGCTATATCACTCTTGAGGTAAAAATAAGTGACTCTCAAACATATACCAAGTTTCACATTGTGAAAGAGGATCCGAATTATGACATGATTCTTGGACGCCAATGGGTCCGTAGAAACAAGATGGGATCAGGTGCGTCTTTTTTGCCAGTGCCAAAACCTCCAAGACTCTCAAACAAGCCAGCAAATCTCAAAAACTTCTCATCAGACGAGTTCAATCGCACAATGGAGCTGGATGTGAAGCAGTTACCAGGAGAGAGCAATGCATCATATGTCGAAAGGTTTCGCACACAAGTAAGTTGTATCCAACCAACTTCTTTGCAACCAACGATCCCACATCCCATCAAAGCTTGGAGACTTGACCCGGATATCAACCCTACTCTGATTCAACGATGTGAATGAGAAGTTGATCCTTTTTAAAATTTTATCGAATGGGTAGGGACTATCTCTACTAGATATGAGCAAACCAGTAAACCGGTCATTCAAAAGACATGTCATGAAGTTAAGAGGCCTGAACCCAATGTCTTCCATATCGGAGATAGGGTAGAGAAAATCACATCCTCTCCTGAAGAAGAGTCGTATCTCATCACTGAAAATTTGATAGACGGTTACTACAAGATTGTCAATACTGACAAGCCAGAAAGGGTGGTCATACATGGCAAGTGGCTTACACTTCAGAACGCTTAAAATATTCTACCACTACTTCACTTTATTTCCCTGTTTTACGCAATTTTTGTAATTCCTCCAAAATGTTGCAATATCTTGCATTCATACTTAGGATTTTGATTTATTAATCAAGCAAATCATTATTTCTTTCAAAAAAAAAAAATACTTGCAAATCATTCAAAAAAATCTCTACCTATTCAAAATCCCAAAATAAAACCACAAAAGTCATACGTCTCAGAAAACCTATAAAATCAAAAAATCTAGAAAAATTCCTTGAAAACCGGTTCAGCACCTTCGGAATACGTCTTCTCCACCTTTCCAAGAGTCTCATTTACAAGCCTCAACTCCTGGGAAAGTATTTCAACTTCATGTCTAGCTCTGGTGACCGTCTCAAAGTTATAAGATACGCCTTTATCTGCAAATGCTTTCCAATAACTTCTAAATGACGACGAAGCCATAAGACATTAATCTCAGCTCTCTTAGCCTCCTCCAAGGCATCCTTCCAGTCTTGAAGAACCACCTTATAAATTTATATACTAGAAAGGGAAACCATCTCATGCACAGTTGGCAGCAACACAGATACATTCTTCTCCAGAGTATGATAGTTTGGGGGGGTTACTTATGAAAAAATGGTCAAACTTCTTCAATATCTTGGTGTACAACTCAGCATAGGAAGAAGGAACATTGAAACCCCCAATACACACGTATTCGAGCAGAGTCCTATAAAACTTGAAGTCAAAGCTAACTCCAGCGTTCGGATACTCAATCGAAGTAGTCTCCGTCACATCAGCATTCTGTACAACGACACCGCTCGGAGTGATTTCTTCAACAACCGCATCAAGAAGAAATTTCTTATGATATTTAGTTGGAAGAGACATATCACTAGCATCATGGCTCATGGTAACCTCCAACCCTTCATCTGTGAGTTCATCTCTCTCCTTTGGTTCATTCTCTCCATACAATAGAGACATTATAGAGAAATAAGCCAAAATGTCTCAAGCACAAGGAATTGAAGCAAAAATCATGAAATCCGTACAACATGTCCATTAAAAACCTAAACATTCATTAAAAAGTATTTTGGGTCATGGTACATAGTTTAGAAAAGATATGGATCATTTTGAAAAAATGCTATCAGAGATATCTTTTCACTGCCCTCCGGAAGAACTGAAACTGGCACTAATTGGTAAGGAATTTGGAGGTGAATATACCAAAAGATTCATATGGATGTATACTACGACATACTAAAAGGGTTCGTCAATTGGATTAATAATATAATAAGGGAGGACGAAACTCCCGACTACAGGACATCTGAAAACCTACAAAATTCTGTCCGGAAAGTTATGAACTCTCGGTATCAGGTCTTCATCACCTAGTAAATGGACTCCAAATCCATAAATTATTTTTTAAAAAGTTATATATTTATTTTATCTAAAGAATGAGAGGTCAACCACCTTATTCCAACTTCGGACGAAGATTATACAGACGTTACGGTAAGAAGACCTAAATCTGAATTTTTCTGAAAGCAAAAATTGTTAAAGTTTTTCATGAAATCATGCATAATTCTACAATTTGGTGGTTTAAGAGTTATAATCATGCCATTATAATTCTAAAATAATGGAGTAAAGTTACTTGGAACCGTGACAAGCCATCGGAAGCAGAAGGCACCTCATAATACGAATCGCCACCAAGTTCTTCGTTTTCAGCTCCGGATTCTTCAATTTCTTCAGTCTGGAACGATTTTTCAGGTCCACTGTCATCTTGGCCTTCTTCCTTAGTAAAACCAACCACAACGGTACTTTCTGTTAATAGGGTATCCATGTTGCTAGTCATCTAAGATTAACGATTATTCATAAGATTCAGAATTCATCAAGTTCAGTAAAACGAAAGATTATGTGACTTGGTGATATTCAAAAGAAAGTTTACTTACAATATTAGGAGCCGAAACACCAATAACAGCTGGGACGCCAAAATTGAAAGGTTGAATAATCAAGTCACCTTGACGAGTCACGCTCTCAGACAACGTAAAGGTGCTCGTTAGGAGAAGATATAGAAGTACTTCATGCAGAAAAGAAGAGTAAAAAAAAAATATGAGACGTTCACCTTTTTCAAAGGACGGTCTTCACTTTCAGGCATAATCACCCAAGGTCTCTTCTACCCAGACTGAGGATTTAAGTTCACTGCAATATCAGGCGCAAAGTGTTGAGGGCGACGACTACAAAAAACAAATTAAGCGTTTAATCACTAAATAAAACATGGAGATTAAACTAAAGACAATTTGAGATACCGTGTCAAGTTGATGATAAAATCATGCCTTGCTCCAGAAGTAATTTTAAAGTTTGCCCGAGCTGCTAACTCCATCTCAGAAGGCTCACTGTGTACATCAGAAGGCCCACTAGAGACGAAGTTCTTAAGGAGGGTAAGTTGTGCGTTCCAGAAATCAACATATTCATCAGTGACACGTCCTTTTCTATCGGCCTAGAGGAAAGGAATGCTTCGACCAGAAATGGTATGGGCTCCCTTAGATCGTTGAAGCACATCTATAGGAGAAGCCTTAGTACGGTAACAAGGAATAGACTGATAAAATCCCATTTGCCGAGCCGGACCATCGATACTATAACTCTGCATGACATAAATATCGGAACGAACAACAAGAATATACCCTGGAGTACAACTATTCATAAAAGTGGTCTCACCAACTGTAGCAACATTCATCAGCAGGGCCATAACGTTAGACAATATCGAAACTCTCAACAAAGGTCTCCGGTGGAATCACATGTGGACGCCTCAACCTCAAGGTCTGAAATTCATCTTCTTTTCATTGTCTATTAAACTAATAAGACTAACATAAGAAGGTTTCTTCCTACTCCACGAAGTTTTCTAGCATACTCTATCCCTACAATTGGATAAAACGGCTTGGCCTTTGGCGAATATTCAGGGAAATGTTCGCACATCCAAGCTTGCATAAACTTGACAAGGATAAAAGACTTTATCTTGGCATGACCATTAGAAACCTTCATGTCACGAATGAAAGTATCCAAATGAGAGTATAAAGAGCATAAAAACAAATTACCAAGAGGAAGATTCTTTCCACCGTCAAGCACAACAACAAGTAGAACAAGTGCATACTTCAATTGACCTCCAGTAGAATCTTCGTACACGTCTATGGAAATACAAAGTACAAGGAATGCAGTAATGTATAAAGGATCGTCAACAACAAGGTCGTCAACACTTGTACTTCCGTTCCACCAGCAGACAACCCAAGCCGAATAATTCTTGTTATTCCAACGACCAGACTTCTGTAAATCTTCTATTTTATAAACAAGGATGGTTCCGTATTTTTTCTCCTCCTCGGACCATTCAAGTGGAATGCTACCAGCGACGGGAAGTTGTAGCAAGACCGCCACGTCCTCCAAGGTGATTGTTAACTCAACCCAAACGCACGCTACTGAATGGGTTGGACGCACTAACGAGAAGCAAATACAAGCAGACACTTCGTGTCCTTGTTAATACTCAAAGTCTCAGAAAGTCGCACAACATGGAATATCCTAGCATTTTCTAGAACCATCTTCACCTGTGGATTCTTCAACATAAATCTATCCCATCCTTTTCATTCAGACTGAGGAGTTTGGAACGTCTTAAAATAAACAAATAAAGGCCGGTATTCTTCTCTCTGTAAACATCACTTGACAAGAGCCTGTGCATAAATACTATGAGGCTGAGAACGTTATTGATGTTCAGAATAAAATTGTCAACATAGCCATGGTCAGCAGCCTTTTCAACAATACCATCAAAGAGCTTATCATAGATGTTAGGCACATCGTCTAGAGAAATAGAATCAGAGTATTTGCTTCCGCAACGACTAGAAGCAGTGGTAGCATTATCTTCATGATCGTTAGACATCTACAATAGGTTCGAATAATATTTACGTCAACTATTGGGTAATCATGCGCAAGGTATGGTTCTATTTTATGTATATATAGTATTGATATGCAAATATATGTTTATATATATATAATCAAAACCAAAATCTAGGAAATTACTACAAACCCTAGCGTACCTGGTTAAAGCTTAACAACGTTACAGTGAAGCCAATGAAGGATTATCACAGTCAGGGACAACAATTGTGGAGTTGGAGTTCACCCACAAGAAGCTGTCAAGAGAAAATCATTATCAAATCAATAGCATGCTTATGCAACTAAGCAAGCAATGGTAATGGAAATAGTGAGTTAACACTTACGTTAAAAAAAATAAAAAAAAAATAAAAAACAAAAAAAATTAACTTGTCGGTGCAGAAACCGGATGACGGTGTTCGGATGGTTGTGGAGCCGACAAGAGGTATTTGTTATTGCTGGCGAGAGGGAGAAGAGGTGCTGTTGGTAGTGGTGATGGAGAGATTAAAAATAACAAGGGTTTACTCCCTTTTATAGTGATTGGTTTCCAAGTCTAGGTCAAACAAGGATTTGTTTTTTGAAACCATACTCCCGTGTTGTGCACGGGTCAATTTTGGTCTCTCCATCATACAAATCAGCCACGCTTTACTAGCTTACGCTCTCTAGACGATGCTCTATCATCCTACAAGCACTATTACATCAATTATTCAACATCATCGGAGTATCATCGAATCAAAATTTCTGGTAATTTCACACAACTAAGCTTGTGGATTTATTTTGCTTATATCTGTTAAAGAAAAATCACCATCTAGTGCTTACCACGAAACATTACTATTCCGCACTAAGCAGGAAACTTAATGTTGATGGTAAGTTTTTGACAAGGGAAATTGTAATATTGCTTTTCGCCTAGCTGCAGAAGCATGAAATAAGTATGTGAAAATACCTGACCCGGCATCAGAATTATGAATACATACTGCTTTCTTACATTTCGCAAGAGAATGGAGAACGCATATTCAACTCGAGGCTAAATTAGCTTTATAGCTCTTTTATATATGTATATGTCTCCAAAATTTCAGGGCTTTACCCGGCTAAACCCTCGTTATTTCATGTGCGCTCATGCAAACTATCTGTATTAATCAAAATACGCTGATTGTACAAAATTGTGAACATTAGGAATGGATGCTATGTCATTTCCAAATAAAAACGCTAATTAGATGCTTATCATCTAATTGCAGAGTCGCATCAAGCATTATCTCAAGTTGCAAACTTCCACAGCTGAATCTCTTGAAAATGTTTTGTATGCACTGCATAAAAGTTAAGCATAAATTCTAACATCAAAGATCATACAATTGAGAAACCCTAAACAGGCCATAAATATGGCCACAACATTAATGAATGCCAAAGCTAGTGGTGCATAGGAAATAACCATGGAACTAGCAAGTGCCAGCCTTAGCAATCCCTAGCCATGTTCCCAATACTAATGAGTAGCACACACATGTGCCAAAAGGCCAGGAAAAATCCAACAAAGTCAACAACCAACAAACCAACGGCCAACAAGATAGCACCGACGCTAACATTGGCACTAGCATCAATGCTCGGCTAGCATTAGCCCCAGTGTTAGCAACAATGCGGCCTTGGCAGCAGCGCTAGGCGCCAGCACTATTATAAATAGGCTATTTATCCATTCAGAAGAAACACAACAAGCTTACCATTGTTACAAGCTTTGTTATTTCTCCAATAGTTCATCACGTCTATACACAATTTATCACACTTATTTCCTTCAACTTTCTTTTCTTCCCACCCATAAGATCAACCCATTTTTTATCCTTGTGACCGAAGCAGGACAGAACGGCTACTTTCGTGGTTTAGGCTTGTCCTGTACGATTTTGATTTCCGAATATAAAGAAAGTACTTCTACAGTATATTGTTTTTCCTAGAATAAATTTGTATGTACTAACAATGGGATCGATCCAAAATATTCTGATTAGTGTATAAGTATGATTATTTAATTATAATAAAGACAATTACAATGCAGGATAAGTAAAAACACAAACACATAAGATTTTGTTAACGAGGAATGCCTGGCAGAAAATCCTCGGGACTTAGTCCAGTTTTGAATACTCTCAGAATTAAGTCGCTACAAAAATTGACTACCCACAACTTTGTGTGGTTGAGACCAAATAAACTACCCTAATAACTCAGTCCTTAGTATCCCTGCACTTACAACCAATATTGCCAACGCACGTGAATCAACTAACTGAATCCACTACCAAGTGTTGCTTTACTTATGAATTATTACAGCTTTTAGAGTGAATGGCGTGCAAATAAGGGTTTCCAGACGGGATTTATGAGACTCGGCTTTACGGAGACCTCATGTACTCATAACTCTCATCTTCTCAGAGACACTATCATCTCATGTTCCACTATATGTCCTAAGAGGATATCACCACACTGGAGGACGTCATCAGCCTTACTGTCACGATTACCCATTGTTGTGACCCTGCTATCGCAACTTCTGATGTTGTTACGGTCATCCCTATTTTCCAACGCTTATGTTGATACGAGATCAAGCCAATTAATGTTTTATACTTATAAAATGTTGATACGTTCAAATCTATGACAAGAGCACTAGAGTCCACCACCATCGACATCGCAACTCTGATCTACCATTCATTATCTCTAATTTGTTTCTTCCAGCTATGACTCAAGTCATCATCTCCGGGTGTTCTAGCTTTTATCTACTACTGCCTTACTGACGTCATCACTAGGACTTGGCTACATACTCAAACCCTAAGCATTGACATCTACTTCTTTCTCACATGAGAGACTAATACCCAAGTCTGTTGATGTGGTCGTTTGCATGTCAAAATTATATATCACTTTCTCACTAATTAAGATTTATATGAAGCAAGGGTAAGAAAGGATCGTTCTTACAGGGAGATCTTAGTTGTTGTATGATTTTTGATATCTTATTATATAAAAGGGAGGATTTTTCTAATTTTATGAAAAGTTAATTAAACTAATTGTGAAATCACGAATAAAAGAGTACAAATATGAGAATGAGAATGATCAAGAAATTCCTATCAATCAATGAAATAGAACACAATCGATTTATCAGTATATTTCTCTTAATATCTCACTTATCACCACCCTAGAATAGTTAGAATCTCAACTATCCTAATCAATTCCACAATCACATACTAGAATAAGCTCTCTAGAGGATAATATCCAAATCAACCACCTAGAATAGGATCTCTAAGTGTAATCGACTCGGAAGCATTAAGTTTCGTGAATTGGGGTAAGATTTAGCCACACACTCATAAGCTCGGAATGTTAGCTAAGGCAATTTTCTACTTTTCAATTATTTAACAATCGAAAATTACTATTTCTTGTTTTGAACTCTAGACAATTATGGGTCTAAGAATTCTCAACTAGTAATAAAACCATCAACTAGCTACTCGATTGTGCACTCGAACAACTTGAAAAAAATCATATAATAATCACGGTAGAAAATTAACAATAAATAAAATAGATATTGAAATAAACTTTATGTAAATTAATAACTCATATTCATGACATCAAGTTCAACCTTAATCAAATAAAATCAACTACTCATAATGGATGCTCACAAAATTAAATAGAAGAAATAATTGCAAACCCTACAAGTTAAGAAATCCTTCCCGTACAAAAAGAAGTAGAAGAGATGAGAAGAGAACTAGATGAAAATCTAGATATCTCTCCCTCTTGTTGAATTTGCTCTTATATAGCTTTCTTTTGATTTCCAATTCCAAAAATAACTCAAACCCTAACTTTCCATATCTAGGTCAAGGCCAAACAATTCCAACAAAAAAAAATCATATTCTAAAATAGAGCCCATAGCTCAGAAAGCCCAAAACATATCCTTATTCAAAACCTACAAATTTATTATGCCTGTCTGTCTCACGGAAATGACAATCCAATTTCAATTTATTTTCAGATCAAAGCAACTCTTTGAGACATTTTATCAAGCACCTTACGTGCAGTTCTGGTTGGTAATTCAGCATGAGTTTGATTGTATTTTTAATTATTCCTTCTCCTTCCTAAGGACAGAGCCATCTTAAAGCATGTGTGTACAGTTGCACACCCATCCCAGCTGAATCCAAGCCCAATTCTATGTACTTTTATTTTTTTTTGGTATAAAAGTGTCTCTCAAGCCCATTTCGCACCCCCTAATATGGGTAGGAATTTTTTTCGCACCCCCTATCCTGCAAACCTGGCTCATCCCTTGTTCTGTCCCTGCATATTGTGTCAACATTTCAATCAATAACCCATTCCAAAACAAACTTTATTTTTCTTTTCTCTATGTATCAAACCTACATCCTCAAATCTCTTCACCATGTCTTGTCTGAGTTCTAACCATATCCACCATCCAATCTCTCTACTTCTCACGGCAAACCGAATTAAACATCATTAAACCCAAATCTCCTTCACTTCATTAGATAAACTGCCTGATCTTGAGAAGATACTATAATAAAATCTATGTTTCAAATCTACTTCGTCTGTTCATAAGAACTCACCATTAGCAGCAACACACACCACTTCAACTGAATTTTTGTCAGCGACCTACTCCCTCCATTTCTAAAAGATAGGCTTGTTTGGTTTTACACAAGAATTAAAAAAACCAACCATTTGAACTAGTTTTTCATGTTTTTTCCTAATTTATCCTTATAAAAAGTGGTCCCTTATATTTTAAAAGAGAAAAACAGGAGAGTGAAATGGTCCCAAAATTTGTTAAAAGAAAGAGATGTGGTCCCCTAATATGGGAAAAATAGTAATCTAATAACATTTGACTTTATTTTTATGGAAACAAGCATATCTTTTTGATATACCCATATTTAAAAGTCTTTCCTATTTTTCGGAAATGGATGGAGTAATTCATAAAAGCGAAATCTTCTTCCATGTCTCTGGCAGTAAGGTCATTTCAACCACCAACTCCGGTTCTTTTCATTCTTCTCTAAATTTTTTGTTCATATCACTTTAGTTCACTCATCTTCTCTAATCTTATTGTTCAAACTCAAGAATCATGGAAGACTAACCCTTATTCTATCTTTATAGTTTCTCAAAACCCCATCTATAAATCTGTTATATTCTCTCTTTCTCGAGCCTAATCTCTCAAAACCAATCAGGATGTCACTAATTTCTCTTGACTGAATGCATACGGACCCATGGCTAACTACGGAACTACTCCGAGTAGTTGCAGCCGTAACTGAAGGAGTGAAAAGGAAATTGGTCGAGAGATAAAATACTTGACCTAGATTTTTTAGGTAATAAAGATGGTGGCAGCTCTTATCATATCTCGCAGATGTCTTTAACAGTTTGATTGCTTATAACACTTCTTTAGGAAATAATGGGTTTCCCCCTAGTGATGCTCTGAATTATTTTGTAAACCTGGATCCCCATAGTAATTTATGTTTTACACACAATTAAGACTTGTGTGCTTTTATTCTCCGAGTTCACCAACATCCAATGCCTCCGAGCAATGCCTTGATCTTTTGTATCTCTTCTTTTACTTCTCATGACTCCAAAGTACCTACAAAACTCAAAAAAAAAACGTAAAATACACAAATACAAGAGAAATAATAAAGAAAAACATAAGTAATTGATATTCAAAGAATGTATTTTAAGCATCTATCATCTTCGTCAAGGACGTTTCCTGGATGAGACAAAGCTAAGTGACTATCTCTCTATTCTTAAATCTAATTTTGAATATTTGTCGTCTTATTGTTACCATCTAGTGCTTCCTAGGAAACATTATTGTTTCTTACTAAGTAGGGGACTTAATGTTCATGGTATTTTTTGACAAGGGCAAAACTTGTACGCATTTGAACCGTATCAGAAACACATATTACATGCTTATAGGCTCTATCAACTGCCATGGGAGTTATGTACTGATTTTTATGTCTTTTTTATGAATAATATGTGTGCTAGGGCTTTACCCAACTGATATCTCAGTATTTATATATATTTAATATATTTACCAAATATCTCATTATTTATACTATGCTCAACTTTTTATAGAATCTACATTGATAGGACAGCTCTTAGGTGGATATCCACTGGTTTAGAGCAATATTGAACTTGTCTCAAGTCGCAGAACTTCCACGGCTGAATTCCTTAAACTCGCCTGGTATACATATCAATGTTCATATTCTTATTTGAACGGTAAAAAAATACTATTATATTCACAACATACATATTCTAGACTTGAAGTCTATTACCAAGCATATTTATATCTGCTCTCAGCTGAGCCATATGAATTCCTAATAATGCTATCGTCAAATATTCTACATAAATACTATACTAGTAAGTCTGCTACATATGGCTTAGTTATTACATTTATTCCCTGAATAAATTACTGAATTTATTTGTGTCTACTCTCATCTGAGTTACATGGATTTATCATAACATTTTCCCTAAATTGGAATTTAATGCCTAAGTCTTTTTTCTATAAGATTCATGAATAGATGAAGACATACCGACAAACAAGACTTAAGAATGGTGTAGGCATGGCTCGGAGTACCAATACCTTCTTACAATTCCATCACTTTAATTCCACGGCGCTGGCAGCACTAATGCCATCATCTTTATCTTCTCACGCCATTGCCCTTGGCTGGCGCTGGCAGCATCTTCTCACGCCAGTGCCATTTACTGGCGCTGGCCTATACTTCCTACACAATCCCCTTTCTTGGTGCTAACCTATCTAGCCCTTCCTTGTTGGCGCTAGCCTCTCCTGATGATGAATATTGCCAACGCCAACGCTTCATATTGTTGGCACAACTATCCTATATTATCACTAGTGTTCACTAGTATTAACGTTATATCTAGCAGCTCTCTTTCTTAGTGCATGCATTTATAGCCAACATCAGTGCCTGCCTTATGCCACTGCCAACAATTTTCAGGGAACTAGCCT
>JAJJMC010016780.1:5742475-5764219 GCA_023531435.1 Papaver californicum
TGGAAGGTAGTAAGAGCTTTTTATTTCTTGAAACAATACGAGTTATCCGAGCGTGATTTGTGGTGATTACGTTAGGGGTTTTAGGTTTATGAGGGTACTCTATGATTCTGTGGTGGTGGTTTCTCGCAGAGATCGAAGGTTAATTGTTTCCATGACGGTAACTTTTCTTAATGTTATATGCATCAGCTCTGTATGGGATATTCTTTCATATTATATTCAAATGAATGATTGAATTGATTTTGTTTAATCTTCAATTCTAATAAATTTATTCACTAATATGAGACTCTTTTTTATGAAGTAGTTTAAACTCAAACAGGACTTATTGGTTTTCTGTTTTTTTAACACGTATTGTGATTTGCTTGTTAATTCTTTTAGTAAGAGTCAACCACTAATGCTTGTTAGTGAAGTAAGTAATGGTCGCAGTATTTTAATTAGTTTGAATTATGTCTAAGTGGTTCTTTGAATTCATTAATTCTACGAGTTCAGTGGAAGAAATACTTGTCTCGACTTCTTTGTATTTAAAGTGTTTGTTAAATCGTATGTGTGAACTTATACAAGTTTGTATATATATTTTACAGTCTGATCCAGTCTTTTGATTCTTTGGAATTGGTTTTCTGATTTATTACAGTTTATTCTTCTTATCAGTAGATTAGTCTGTCATAACGACTTGTCTTCACATACTTTGGTCCACTATCTTTATTGATGCAAGAGTTAAAAGACTCATTGGACTTGAGGAGCCAAAGTTTGATCCTTTACTCTAGTCATTGAATTTTCATTCTCTCTGTTTGTATGGTCGAATGAGATTAGTAATAGACAATTGGCTGACCATATCATGCATGAACAATCTAATTCCCACTCTTCACAGATAGCTTACCTCATCCTTGAAAATTCCAGAGCATAATGAAACCTTATGAAGTTGGACTTGATTTATTAGTTCAGTGACATGAAATTTATGAATCTTATAATAAACGAGAGAAGGAATTAGCTAAGAATGAAAAAGTGGTAGCCAGGGAACACATTTACCCTCAAGACCTTTGGGAAGCTCAACAAGAACTGATCAAGGTATGCATTGCTAAAGGCCTTTAATTTTCCCCTAAAATTTTGATTGATCTACTAAGGAGATTGTCTGTTTATATATTTCTTTTTAATATGAATGTATGTTATTAGTGCAACAAAATGAGTTGCAAAAGGTAAATGGAAATACAATGATTGGAGTAAAGAGAATGAGAGGAGATCTATTGCTCTGGAATTTTAGGGAGAAAAAAAGAGCCACGCTAAAAGAAGTAATTAGTTTTAGGTTGAACCATACAAAAAAGTATAAGAGACCAACTTCTACATGAGACTTATGCAAGTATTCCCTTAGTCGGGCTTAACATTTTCAGTTGGACAGTAAGAATGTGGTAGTGTGTATTTTTTGAGGTTTCGGTTAGAAAAGACCATATAAGTAATATTGCTTCTGAATTAGTCTTTTTAGAAATTATTAATCTTGTCCTATGTTGGGGTCTGCTTATTCAATTGTTCACTTATAGCAAACTGTATACATATATGTTCCTTTTTTTTAATCTAAATTTATTGTCTGTTTCATTTCCTTAAATTTATGCACATGACTATGAACCCACCTGCTAGATTATTACAATGCTTGTTATATTCTCATCAATATGATTATACACATTGATTGAGAATTTCTCATGTTTAATTTTGATGGAAGACAAATCATTTAGATGAAATTACATTCACAAAAACTTGAGGGTATGAAGAAGGGCTATAACAAAAGTAAAAGCTGACTCGTGTTGGGATCCCTTTACCACCACCAGGTATGCATTGTGGAATGATGGTTTTCTTATTGTATGCTTCTTTCCAAAAGTTATGTTTGTACCTAACATGTTGCAGTTCATAAGACTTATATCGTGAATATGCACAACATAGAATTAATTTTTCAATTATGAATCAATAATGATTTTGAGCAAGCATAATTTTAACCACCAACTATTTTTGAATATATGTTTGTGTTTAATTGTTAATAAAAAAATTTTGAGTGGCGCAGGGGTGGAGGACCTTTAGTAGTTTTTCTTTTTCTGGTGGGGACTGGTTAGAAAAGCTTAGGTTTAGTATTGGATGGAGTATATCAGATTTAGTAAAAGTCGTGGTATATATGTTATCTTTCTCGAGTTGTGGTCGGCTGTCATCCAAGTAAAAATATTTTTTCAAGTTCTTTCACTTCACAAAATATGGATTAGAGTCCAATAATAAGAACAAGTTTGTTCCTCATAGAGGTATGGGTTGTTATTCGTATTTGAAAACGTAAGTAACAGGGGGATTTTGTGTTTTAAGGCTAAAGTAATTAAACTAATTATGCTAGCAAAGAATGGGTAAAGAAAGTCAATAGGTAAGGAATACTGGTTAAGGGTTCATATTCAATCATAAGACATGCAATTTAACTATTAGAGTTATCATTTAATCATTCATTTATCAAGAGCCCTAGAGCATCCCATAGGGAGCATACTCTGGTAAATTCCTCATGTCATCACATACCATAACGATGAATATATAAATACTACTCAGAGAACAACCTAAAGCAACATGCTATCAAGTTTAATCCTCCAAGAACTTTAAGTTCTATGAATTAGGATAATCGATATAATAGATATATTAAGAGTAATCTATTTAACATAGATCAAGCTTCTACATGCAACCACACAAAGGTTTTAAATACAATTGGTAATTAAAAAATATTATTTATAACAAGGTTTATCAACAATTCGTATCTCAAAGCCCTAATCTAGTGATAGATATGCATTCATGGTTATTTAATAGCACTCCTAAACAAACATTCACACAATTATACATATCGATAATAACTGCTAGAACAAGAATAATAATGATTTGATTTGTTCAAGTCTCACTATTCTCCTTTTGGTTACTAAATAATTACTATAGATATTGGTTATTAGATAAATATTAATGATAAGCTAAATAACATATAATAGACAAGTAGAGAAAAATTGGGTGAAGAAGATTTCTTATTAAATGCTTCTTGGTGTAGTTACAAGTGAACTAAGTACAAGTTATATATAGTGATGGATGCATGTATCACTTTGAGCTAGGAGACAAGTGCTCTTGTTGCATGAGAAATAAAAGGAAAAGTTCCTTGGTTGTATGTGATGTAGAAGGCCAAGTGCCTAACTTGCATGAGAGGTAGAGAGACAAGTTCCTAGCTGGTATGTGACATGAGCCAAATGTTTAGCTTGCTTTTTTGGGCACACACTTGTCCTAGAACATACCTAGCTTGTATGTTGCATGAGACAAGTGTTTATATTGATCCTTTGGACACACACTTGTCTTACAACACTCCCCCTTATGTGACCAAAGGGAACTTCACGTAATTGCCTAGTTAAAACCTTGTCAAGAAAATCCATAGGGATAAAACCTGAACTAAGGGATAAGAGTACAATATTTAGAAAACTTAAGATAGAGTTGGCTTCGTGCATGTCGTAGAACGCATCATCAGATGCTCCCCCTGATGTCGACATCTTTTTATGAATTGCATTTCTGGCATTATTGTTGTCTCATTAAAAGCCTTGTCAAGTAAAAAAATCCTGTGGAAAAAAGTAACCTCGGGGAAGGAAAAAAGAGTTCATCATACCATTTGATGCTCCCCCCTGATGTAGGACAATTTCTTTAGTCCAAAGCAGTCATAGGAGTTCAGACAATTTCTTTAGTCTTACACATGCAATCACGAGCTTCAAACAATTCCTTTAGTCTTATACCTTTCACATGTAATCAAGAAAGTTCGGACAATCTCTTTAGCCCTATATTTTTCACATGGTTTTCAACTGTGGATTTAGGCAATGACTTAGTAAATAAGTCCGCCACATTTTTATCAGATTTAACTTTACTGACTTGAATATTTAGAAGACATTGTTATTGTTGATTGTAAAAGAACTTCGGTTATATATGTTTCGTATTATCACCCTTGATATACCCTTGCTTCATATGTTCGATGCAAGTTGCATTATCTTCGTAAATGCAAGTTGGCTCTTCAGTGGTAGAACTCAAACCAAATGTCCCTCGAATATGTGTAATGATATACCTTAACCATAAACACTAACGAACCGCCTCATGTAGAACAATGATCTCAGAGTGGTTCGTGAAGGTAGCCACAAGGGTTTGCTTGGTCGATCTCCAGGATATCGTTGTATTCCCAATAGTGAACACGTATCTAGTTTGGGATCGACCTTTGTGTGGGTCTGAGAGGTACTCAGCATCAGCAAAACCAACCAAAATATTGTTTGGGGTTTTGGTGTAGGAAGTCGCAATTACATTAGCAACTCTCCTTTCGTCTTCATAGGATAAAACAAACCCAAGTCAATGGTTCCTTTTTGGTATCTAAAGATATTCTTTATACCATTCCAATGATGCTTCGTTGGCGCTGAGCTAAATCTAGCTAACAAGTTCACGGAGAATGATAGACACATTTTTATGTCTAATTTGTTCTTAATTTTCTGTATTATTACTGCTCGATTTTATACTTATTGTGTGATTTTATGTGTTTGTATGTATTTTTGGGAAATAAACATTTGTGGAAAAATTGACTAAAAAAGTTGTTAAAGGCACCCAGAAAAACTACTAAAGGTACCCAGGAGTATTGATAAAGGCACCCACCATTGGATAGGGGCACACCTCTTTTGAAATGAAAAAAATGGCGGGATTTCTTTTTTACACGTGAAGAGATAAACCTGATTTAGTTGGAAGCGAGTTTTAAGGGATTTTGGAGATGATTTTGCGTTACCTAAGTTAAGAAATAATCAAACAGGTAAATCCTCGTCAAATAGAGAGTTGCAAGCCGTAAAACAAGCTGGGGTATCCATGTTACAGCCGAAGAATGAATTGGTATCGGATTTGGATAAACTCAAGTTTTGATAAGTTTTGGAGAGTTGTTCTTTGTCCTTGTCGAATCAGAAGAAGATATTGGGTTTACAAAACCTATAAATACCGCAACAGAGCCAGGAAAAAAAATAAAGGGAGAAAACTCCTAAAATTTCAATCGAAAGAAAACAGAGATTCCCTCGAGATTTGAGGGCTTTGTTATACCAAGAAAAGTTATATCAAGTCCAGCAAAGATTGAGAAAGGTTGGGTCGAGCTCAGGAGGCCAAGAGAAGGAGAAACAAGTCATCACAGGAGAAAGTGTGTTGCTGCTGCTGAAGAACACGAAAAACAGAGAAAGGGAAACGGTTTCTTCAACCGTTCTGCAACGTTTATCTTCAGCTTTGCAACATTTATCTTCAGCTGCAACGGTTTCTTCAACCCATCTGTAACGGATATCTTTGCATCTGCAACATTTATCTTCGGCTGAAAACATTTTTCTTCTTTAACAGTTAGAACAGTGGTTTACAACACCATTACGTTGTTGCCAACCATCTGTTTTATTATTTTTTTTCTTTATTTATACACTTCTGATCCATGAATAATTGTTTTGAGAGTGTGTACATCATGAGGAGCTAAACCTAACCAATGGGGCAATGGAGGAAGTCATATTTCATGAATGAATGGTAACTATTTTTGATTTTTAATGACTTTTGCATTGATTTTTAATTGATTTATGATTTTTCTTAATTAGTTGTGATTTTGTTTGATGGTGTATGCTGGAACTTAAGAGCTTTTGATGCACCATGTTTGTGATTTACAGTTAATGTTTTAGAAATCTACTTTTGGCAAAGAAACATAGTCAATAAAAGAGCTATAATTTTTATAGAATCACTGTAGAAATCAATCATAAGTGATTTTGATGGAATCCTGAGTTCCAGTTTTTCCCAATTTTATTAAAGTCTTTTACTTATTTTCTAGTTTAAATTAAAATTAAGTCTAAAACGAATCTTCACAAGTTTCAGCGAACGAACATATTTTTACCACTTTTCTGAAACGATCAGAAAACGAGATATCTGGCGAGTACATTGTGCTAAGTACAATAATGCGCCTAATGCACTTATATAGGGATATTCAGTTCCCAATACATCTTCGTCATCTTTCTTTGGACGAAATGGATCTTTATGTACATCTAAAGTTCGACCAACCATGGGAGTGCTAGAAGGGTGCACTTTGTCCATATTAAATTGCCTGAGTATCTTCTGGACATATGCAGACTGGTGGATTAATATTTCACAAGCTCGGTGTTTTATTTCAAGTCCTAGACACATCTGATTTTTCCCAAGATCTTTCATCTCAAATTCGGATTTCAAATAGCTTGTGGTTTCTCTTATTTCATCAAGAGTACCTACTATGTTCATATCATCAACATAGACAACTATAATTGCAAATACGGAACTTATTTTATTTATGAATACGCAGGGGCATAATTCATTGTTTGTATATCCCTTCCCAATCAAGTAGTCACTTAGACGGGTATACCACATCCGCATAAATACTTTAATCCGTAAAGTGAGCGTTTTAACTGAATTGCAAACGTACACCGTGGTTTAAAGTTACCTGATTTGGGAAATGGAAGGCCATCTGGCACTTTCATAAATATCTTTGTATCAAGATTCCCATAGAGATATGCGGTAACCACATCCATAAGCTGCATTTCAAGTCTTTCTGAAACTACCAAGCTAACTAAGTAGTGGA
This sequence comes from Papaver californicum, assembly GCA_023531435.1. NCBI lineage: Eukaryota > Viridiplantae > Streptophyta > Magnoliopsida > Ranunculales > Papaveraceae > Papaver > Papaver californicum. The sequence goes on from JAJJMC010016780.1 coordinate 5,749,098, forward strand.
ACATTATGACGTCCATTACATGAGAGTATGTTTCTTCGTAATCAATACCAGGGCATTGTGAGAAATCTTGTACCACAAGGCGAGCTTTATACCTCAAGACTTCGTTCTTCTCGTTACATTTTCTGAAAAAATACCCATTTATACCCTACAGGCTTTACACTTGATGGGGTTAGCACTACCTCACCAAATACCCGTCTTTTTGCAAGTGAATCTAGTTCATCCTGGATCACATCTCTCCATTGAGGCCAATATCTCTCTTTTGGAATTCTACAATAGATCGTGGTTCGATATCATCGTGTTTTATAATTTCTCTAGAAACATTATATGTAAATATATCATCAATATGCGTGGAGGATCTTTCCATCAACACTTTGCACTTTCACAATCCATAGATATTTCTTTGTTCTCTGAAATCAATTCGAACTTTGGGGCGTCCCCCAGTAATGATTCATGGATATAATTGGAATCAGAGACAATCTCATGAGATGGATTATCTACATTGATGATATATGGATCGATTTGTACCTTACTCGCCCTTTTCTTCCTTGGCTGAGTATCGATCAAACCAAGTAATCTTCTCATTTTTATTTTGGGGGCCACGGCCTTAGCTACACTTCCACCAAGTGTAGCCTTGGCACCTCTATCTAAGGTGCCTTATCCCTTATCAAGAATTTCCAACCTTGCAGGCACGTTTGCAGCTGGCATTGAATCTTCCACATTCTTAAAATCGATAATTCTTTTCACTTCACTTTCACTTTTTGAAGTGTCGGGATCTAGATGAGACAATGTGGGAACACACCACGAAAAATTCTTGTCATTCTCTTAGGAAACTCTTTTCCATACCTCCCGCTAACAACGGGAAGGTTGTCTCATCAAAGTGACAATCCACAAATCTAGCGGTAAAGTGATCGCCTGTCAAAGGTTCTAATTAGCGGATAATTTTTGGGGATTCATATCCAACATAAATACCTACTCGTCTTTGTGGACCCATCTTAGTACGATGTGGGGTCGTAATAGACACGTATACGGTATAACCAAATATGCATAAATGTGAAATATCAGGCTCATATCCAATTACCAACTGGTACGTAGAAAATTGTTGGCTAGACGTGGGTCTAAAACGAATAAGTAATGATGCATGCAATATAGCGTACCCCCAGGCAATAAAAAGCAGGTTGGAACGCATAACCAATGCCCTATCTATCATCTGTTACCTTTTGATGGTAGCTTCTGCGAGACCATTTTGAGTGTGTATATAGGGTAAAGGATGCTCTACGTCAATTCCATTAGGCATACAGAAATCATCAAATCCTTTAGATGTAAATTCTCCAGCATTGTCAAGTATGGTAGACTTGATTAGATGATCGGGGTGGTGAGCCCTTAATCGTATAATTTGTTCTATGATCTTTGCGAAAGAAGCATTTCTTGTGGACAACAATGAAACGTGTGACCAACGGGTCGAAGCATCAACCAGAACCATAAAAATACATGAATGGCCCGCATTCTGGATGTATAGGTCCACAAATATCACCTTGTATTCTTTGTAAAAATGGAATATTTTTTTTGGTATCTTTAGCATAGGATGGTCTCGATCATGTCTTTGCTAAAGTACAAGCTTTGCAAAATGAGTTACGTTCATTCGACAAGGAAAACGAAGAAGAATCGGATATTGGGTTCGCTTCAATTACTTTGGAAGACGAAGGTTGCAGTTCTCTTACTTTAGAAAGAAAAGATTGTGCATCAGTTACTTTAGAAAGCACATTGTTACTCTGCATTGTAATAATCTTTTATCGAATTTTCTTTTTCATTCGAAAAAAGGGATGTTCGTGTAAGTTCTTTAAGACACAGATCATCATATCACGACTTGGGTTCCCTAGTCAATCGTGCCAAAGCTTGTATAAGTTACTGGTAACAAAATGGAATTCGATAATCCTAATAGTGGTAATGTACAATCCACTAGACTGACTGATGAGTTTCTCTAAGATATGTTTCCTTCCGCATTCACTAGAAGTCACGTATATGTACTCAATTCCATTCTCACAGTGAGTTTCCAAGTGATAACCATTTGCACGGATATCCTTGAAACTTAACAAAGTGCGGTTAGCTCTTGGTGCATATAGAGCTTCTGTGACTTTAATCATTGTGCCATTTGACAACAAGAATTGAGTAGAACCTCGCCCAATTATTACTTGTGATAATCCAATCATCATAGTCACAGACGTATTATAAGCAGTGAAATCAACAAATAATTGTCTATTTCTTAGGATAGTGTGGGTAGTTGCAATATCATCTAAACATTTAATTTCTCCTTGAGACATTCCTACAAGTACATTAGGAAGGAATGTTATGAAAACAAACCGTTTATCTTATTTCCTTTAGAGAATCATGTTTCACTAGAATGGTGTCTTTTCCATTCTAATACATACTAAACAATAGATTATCATAAACAAAGTAAAATTCTATATTACATAATAGAAAATAAGTACTTATAGATAATTCATATAAATATATAACATAAAGATAGTAAGAACATGTTTAGCAAAAGTAATACATATTCAAACCATTAAACAAACGACAGTCAATGATAACATAAAGTACTTCAAAGCATCTAACAACCTATTTAAAAACAGAGCTTAGTAAGCCATAAAAAAAAACTAGATGTTTAGGCACATGCAAAGTCAGGGGCATCCATTGATGGGGCAAAGTTCTCGTTGCCCATGAAGTCGGATATTCCTAGGTAGACGTCAGGGTTAAGATCGTTTTGTTCCATATAGTGAGCCTCTTGTTCGAGAGTTTACCGGTACTTTTTGTAGGTCGCAGCTACATTTGCACTATCCTTACATTGTTTGTACCAATGTCCGGGGACTCCACACCTAAAACAAGGCGCATTTTCATCTGCAGCCCTTTTATTAGCGGGATTCTTCGACGTTTTCTCGAACTTAGGGTCACTAATATTTTGACCAGAAGTTCCTTCTCTGTGCCAAATATTAGAATGACCTTTACATCCTCGGCTTCGATTATGTCCCTTATGTCCTCTTCCACGAGAGGTATCATTTCCACGTGAGTATGGATAACGGGGATGTGAATCAGAATGCCAAACCCTCTTTCCTTTGGGGTTATTTCCTCTATGGACCTTTCATGGCTAGCTTCGGGAACTTTCTTTTTCCAACAACTCTGGCATTATTATTGACAAAAATCTCATTTATATTTTCAGTTACTTGTAGTAAGTTTATCAACTTACTGAATGTTGTGATTCTATTATTGTCAACCTCCAAACGATACTGGTTCGCTAGTATCATGGATGAGGTGGGAAAGGTCGATAGGGTTTTCTGAATCATTTTCTCATCTGTGATTTTCTTTCCACAGAAGTCAAGACGTGCCTGAAGTTATAGCATGTCTTTTTGGAAATCATTTACTTTTACATATTCGAGGAAACGAATTTCATTCCATTGGACGGTCAATTGTGGTAGTAAGGAATCATGAATGTTCCCAAAACGGCTCTCGAGTGCATCCCATAGCTCTTTCGGTGTATTCAGGTGGTGATAACCCCAACGTAGGTTAGGATCGATGTGCCTCTTGAGAAACATTAGAGCACGATCTTTGTGTTTCTCAGTTGCTAGAACGGCAGCGGAAAATGGTTTGATAGTGGAGGTATAGTCTTTTGATACAAACGTAGTTTCCATATCAGCTACCCAACGATGGTACTCAAGTCCTACTGAGTCCAAAAGTTCGAACTCTGGTCGAATTGGGTCCATCTATATAAGACACAGTAAGGGACATTAAAATGGTGCTCAAGTCCTTTTGAGTCCATAAATATACAACAAATTCCGGTACCATTTCTGGTGACCAAGTTTCTTTATGGCCAAAATGGATACCAAAACCAAATTTCTTTATGGTTTTGTGGGTAACACCGATAAATCATAGTCCAGTTTCTGATCATAACCCAACTAACTAAATTAATTAACCAAATTTCTTTATGGTTTTAATAGTTGGCGAACAATTTGTTAACAAGGTTAACAAAATAGTTAAATGAAAAACATGCCTATAAAAAAATAACAACATGCCCATTTAACAATTACATGCGCATAATTATTAAGGAGTAAGTAACAATCCCTTTTCAAGTTTGGTTACAACCGGTTGCAGAATAGATATTTGATAAATTATTTTAAGGATAATATTATCAACATACATTAGTGATTTTAAATAATATAATAGACGTAAATTATATATATTACCAACAAAATCAGTTTTTTATTATATTTTATTTTATTTTTTATTAATATTTTTTTTTGGTCTAAATAAAATAAAAAAACTATTATTGTTACAAAAAAATTAATAGCATGGGAAAAATTGATATCATGTCATGAAACAAATACATCATATTCAAAGAAAATATCAACATGCATGTTTATAGAACGGATTAAAATATTGTTTTTTTAGTAGTTGTCCTTGATTGAGTGAAGAGAACCAAATTTATTTATTTTTATGTGAAGGATCAATACTCAGTTGGTTAGAACATCGTGTTCAAGTCTCACTATTCTTCTCTAGGTTACAAACTAATTACTATAGATATTGGTTACTAGATAAAAATTAATACATAAGCTAAAGAACATATAGTAGACAAGTAGAGAGAAATTGAGAGAAGAAGATTTCTTATCAAATGCTTCTTGGTGTAGTTACAAATGAACTAAGTACAAGCTATATATAATGATGGATGCATGTATCACTTTGAGCTAGAGAGATAAGTGCCCTTGGTGCATGAGAAGTATAAGGACAAGTTCCTTGGTTATATGTGATGTAGAAGGCCAAGTGACTAACTTGCATGAGAGGTAGAGAGACAAGTGCCTAGCTTGTATGTAACATGAGCCAAGTGTTGAGCTTGCTCCTTTGGACACACACTTGTCCTAGAACATACCTAGCTTGTATGTGGCATGAGCCAAGTGTTTAGCTTGCACCTTTGGACACACACTCGTCCTACAACATAATTAAAATAATAAAATTAATATATTATTTTAATAGCATGCTTATGAAATCCGACAACATCCTTAACCAATATAAAGAAATTAACTACTCATTGTTTTACTAAAATCTATGAAAAAATAAATATCAAAGAAGAATAAATCAAAATGAATAAGTGGGAAAGATTATCCCACACTCCAGCGCAGCCCTTGGCTTCTCCGTATTAAGCCGGCCTTTGTATTTTCTTCTCTGCCTTAAAAGTGTTTTTCTCTGCCTCCTTTCTATGTACAACAAGTATGAAGTTCTCCAATTGTGTTTCACGGCTTTTTATTTATAGAAGTTAGTACCAGCCTCTTCTCAAGAGTTTTAACCGATTAGGAATTCAAGAGGCTTTATCACCCCGCCGACCAACTAACCTTAGTAATAGACACGGATTTTTGCTGGCCTTATCTGTTAATTTTTTCCCCAAATATCTCGTACACGCCTAACATATTTTTTCTCGGTTCACAATCATGTATTCGTGTCTCACTAAAACTCTCTAGATCCTTCCCTGTTCGCAGAGTTATTCTCGCTCTCAATCCCTTGCCAAACTCAGCTCTTATTTCTTCTCAAACTCAACATCACAGCCTCTTCATCTGTCGAGCTCATCCAACAGTCACCATAAACTCGAGTTCCATCCTAACTATTCTCTTCACCATCTCAGCCATCGACAACTATACCACCTTCACTGCCAGTTCATATTCTTCTCGTCTCTGCTTTTGGTTCGAGTTCTCAATAGCAACAACCAATATTGATTCCATCTTCATTAATCTTTAATGCCACCATTCACCACTTTGAGTCCATCATGACTATTAAACTCGAATAACATCAACAAGCATCCACCACACACTCTGCTCGAACTCTTCTCTCATTCTCACTCCCATATGCTTTACCATGATTGTCGTCTCTAGCCAATAAAGGCAGCAAGAAGCAACACCTTCTCTATTATCCAATCGAGAATCAGACAATTACCTAAGCTTCTTAACAGCTCCAAGCACTTGCTGCAACCTTTCAGAATCAAAAACAATCATCATCAGTCACCGTGATAATCATAACCAATTACAGCGATATAGTCATCTTCTCTCTGATTTCTTGGTCAAGCTCTATTTTATTCTTTGCTATATCCTCTCTGATCTTTTACGCACTAGAATCACTCCCTTTAATCCACCAAATTCGCATTATTAACCTCACAGAAGAATCGGTCGAAATAATAGTTAACTTAAGCCTGATGCTCGGAATAGTGAAGATGAAGAAGTTGGCCCAAAGTAAACTTGCTGCGCCTTTAACACTATTTGAAACTTGGCAGCCCTGAGAAAATAAGCAGGTACCTTTAACAATTCCTTCAAAACATATCTGCCCTTAGCATACGATGGAGTGCCAATAGTAGTTGCCTTAAATGACCATTTTGCCCTTTGTTTTTGTTTTGCTTATAACTTTCTCATACGAAGTCGGAATGATTTTATTCTTTCGCCTTTAGCTTCGTAATTCAATTTTCTACAAGATGGTGAGAATATAACCTGGATTTGACTGAGTTCCACTGGATATTTGAAAAAATTTCCCTTGTAAAGCTCAATTTCACTTCTTTCAGAGATATAACCTAATAAAAGACACAAATTACAAAAGTAATAATAATACAAAGTAATTCACACAAAATGTAACAAATAAGCGTAATAAAATGATACTTAAGATATGTAAATTATTCACTTATAAAGTTGCATCAATAAGTTCGCTAATTGTGAAAAGCTAAGGAAGTGTATGAAAAAAGAACAGAGACTAAAAAGCCATAACTTCGTTGTGATGTTTTTAATGGACGGCCAAACTAAAGTTTACCTATTGGAAATCACAGGGAGTTCATTATATGTTGGACAGATGCAATTACCATCATCTTGCAAGAGGTCCATTTTCGGTAGTCCTCTCTTTTTCTCTAAACTGATAGCCGAATATACTATGATGGGATTGAAGACGATTGGGGATGGCGCGAAGAGCTTTGGATGCTAACATAATGTAAGTATGTAATCGTGTGTGATAGAATTGGGTGATGAGGTAATGACAAATGTGAAGGACAGAATAAAGTTGTTAAAGGTCGCTCATGATGTTAAGTTGATTTACAGAACTTGTACGTGTTTTGAATTTGATATATGATACTTCTGTGGAATTAGTCTTTTTCATAAAATACTTCATCATTAGTGATAAAGATCCAAACAACCCATTGATGAAGAAAGACCATTGGGTTGAGAAAAATGGAGAAATCGTCAATTTCACGGGACAACTGATTGATCGTTAATCTCTTCTTTTATGCTTTATGCTTTATGTATTTGTAGTTTTTGATTTTATGAACAAATATGATTTTGTTTGAGTTGTTATGGATTATGAAATGTAATCTTATAAGTTAGCATATGATGAAGGATTCTTTGGTGTTATTTTATAGATATTTACTTTATTTTCCCTATTTTAGGCTTTTGTTTCCCCTGTTTTTAAATTGCAGGTAAAGACGATGAAGTAGGGAAGATGACGACCGCATCGACACCTATTTATTGACAAGATAAATTGGGTCGTTGGATGTTAAATTTAACAGGTTTATTTTTTACCGTCCATATATACATTCCCAGATACTCGAGCTGTGTTACTTCTTTTTTTACTATAGATTGGAAAAAAATATAACGGGGTAAATTAGTAATTTTTAAAAAAAGAATGGGACTGCTTTGTAAACAACTTTCAACAAGAAGGTATATCAGTAAGAAGCCCAATAAATTGAGACATCCTCTAAGTGAATCACTAGTTTTAAAGGTTCACTAGAGGTTCACTTAAATGATGTATTCTCATCCTAATCATGCTTTTATTAATAAAAATATTTAAATAATAAACATAGGATTCTTCTTAATCAATAATATACAGATAAATAAATAATAAAATTATAGAAACATTTATTGGTTGGAAATGAAATTTTTTTATTCTTAATATTTAGTAGTTTTTTACCAAACAGGTGTCTTGTGGGCGATGCCACATATGAAACACTCACGTTCACCATTGGAGAATCACGTTCACCATTTGAGAAGCTTTTAAAACCTTTCACGATGCAATAAACCGACAAAATCCTTTTTCCTTTATGACAATTTGAATCAGTCATTATAGGCTTATAGGCCTCTTGTAAATAATACAAAAGAAAATCTACCAAAATACCTTGTTGACATTATTTAATAAAAAAATTTATATAAGCTATTCCATACAGCTATCTTTATAAATTAAAAACTATCAATTAGTTCTAATATAAAATATAGTGTGTCAGTTTGGTCATATTGACCTGATCCAATTGCTCTAAGGTCCTTTAAAAAAAATATATACTATCGATTTAGTCCAAAAATTACCATTTGGTCTTGGGATGAACGTTATTCACGCGGAAATGACGTCATCATTTTCTTAAAACATTGTCAAAAATACCCTTTTTCCTCTCTTATTTTCTTTCTCTTCTTAATAGAGATTACTAAAATACCCTCCCTTACATAGTTATTTTCTCTTTATCATACATATCTCTTTTCATTTTAAAACACAAATCCACCTCTCTATTTCCTTATCACCATTATCACCTCCTTCCACCACCATAAAAAAAGATGCAACACTTCACCAACACCGCCATCACCTTATCATAGCTCCATCGTTCCACTACAAACACCAGTATCACCTTATCATAGCTCCATCACTCCACCACCAACCCCACCACCATATCATATCTATAACTCCACCACCATAACGACATCCACCACCACTACCACTAAAAATTGATCTACCATGCCATCGCTACCCCACTTCCACTTCCGCTACCATCACCAGATTTATCACTCTATCACTAACGTCACCTCTGTAATTACCATAAAAAATAGATATATTATTCAGCACCACCACCTCTACCACCACTACCACCACAAATAGAACTATCATTCAATCACCACCGCCATCACAACCACCACCACCACCAACACAACAGATCTATCATTCCACCACCGCCACAATCACCACAAACAAATCTATCATTGGTTGGTTGTCAGCCAAGCAAAATTATTTTAAGTTATTTTCGCTCATAATTGTAAATAAGAGTATAGAAATAAGAATGAATTCGATCCACGTGGAGACATGTGTTGTATTTGAAAACTATTGTAAACATGGAGGATTTTATTTTCAAAAGTAATTTAAACTAAAACTAAAACTAAAACTGAAAGTGTTTAAGAAAATATTATAAGAGAAAACTGGTTAAGAAATTCACCGTCCATCATTACACATGCTATGCAATCAAACATCAATATATTTATTCACTACCTCATGTTACCAATAACCCTAAAGTACCCCCAATCGGTGTGAACACTTCGTTATGTCTCCATACATCAACAAATATTGCAACCGCTAATATATGAATTCTTTTCTACCAAATAACCTAATGATTTATCGCTAAGAGATTCAACTTGAAGAAGGCTTTAAATTTTGTGAGACGGGTTACTCATAGGTAATATAACACAATCATGGTATATTCAACCTAGGCCAAGTTTTACTTATTACTTCCTTCACGATTCACACCTCTAGTGATCACAAATTACTACTAGTCTTTAGTGTTCTTGAAAAAAATTACCTAAGACTTCTAATTAGATATAAAGAAGTTATCAAGAAATTTAATCCACGACTTAAATATGTAAAACAATCAATCATATTATATGAACACAATCAAATAATTATCATGCGTAGTAAAACTTGAACGATATGCAAAAGAGTGAATAATGAAACTAACACATTAATTGAATAATATGTTCATGACTTTAGGTTACATCCTTAACCAGTATAAGAAAATTAGTTCATCATGGATTTCTTAGAATCCATGAAAAATAAAGTAAAGCAAACCTTGGGTTGTAGAAAATCTCCAGCTCCGAAGCTTTTTGTTCTTATCTTCTTCCAAAAGATATATGATGTCTCCAATAGAAGTGAAACTGACCCTTAAATCGATATCCCAAAAGTGGATATGCTCGTGTTAGAATCCCGGTTGAGATAGGTTGCTAAACTCGCCCCAAACTATCCAAACACGTTAATACAAGCTGATATATAATAGACCTCATCATTAGGTAGGAAAAGCCTAACCCAAAAGCAGTTTTTAACTTAAATTGGCATATCACTTCTGGGAAACTGACAGACATAATCCATCCTTTCCCTCGGTCTTTCAATTCACAGTTTCCCTCGAGGACCAGGCCATCGAGCCACTTTTTTTCTTTCTGACTTTTAAATTCTCCCAGGTCCCCTCGATGGCTTTGACCCATCAAGCCACTTTATTTCTTCTGAGTTTTTGAGTTTTGCCTCGATGGATATGTTTATCGCGTCACTTTATTTCTCCTGAGTTTTGAAACTCATTCCTATATTATTTCAACCAATTCTGTTTCCCTATTTCTCTTGAACTCTACCTCACTGCCAACACTCATCAACTCGAGCAAATCAGTACCATAATCACAAAACATCATGAACCGAACTATCAACACTCATCAACTCGAGCAAATCATCCTTCATTTTTCGTCAATGGTGTTAACTCCATCACTGCCATTAACAGAAAAAAAACTTTAATCTCGCCATCACAGACTCAAACACCCATCATCTTCTCGATTTCCACCGTTCATATTATCATCGAATTATGATGAGCAGCTAACACCATCGACCACCTCACTGCCAACTCGAGCTCATCCGACAACCAATCATCTGTTATATGTTCTCGCAGCATCACCACAAACTCACTCCGAGAGAATCCCATCATCACCATAACAACGATCAATATCACTTTTGGCCATTAATGGCAGTTGAAGCTAATATAGATTTCAAACTTTATATTGAGTGTTACCCATGCTTTCTGACTTCTTCTGCAACCCAGTGAATCAACTCGAGCTTAAAAAAAATTATCACAGAATACCACGATCAATCACAACTTCCATCGTGATCCTTGGCAACATGCCCTTCCTTTTCTTTTCTCGTTGTAGCCAATGCTTCCAAACTGTCTAACTGAAAATATCATGTCTTCAAGTTTAAAATGAACCCAGCTTCTCGCGTCTATATATCTGAATAAAACCGCATAAACTCCTAGCTAAAATTCTCTTTGTTCGCATAGTGTTAATTTAAGAAAGAAGATGAGGTGCCCCTATCCATAAGGTTGGTGCTATTATTATTATTTAAAAACATGGCAGCCTTAATACCAAGAGTTGGTACCTTTAGTAGTTCTCTTAAAACTTATGTAACTCAGTTCAGAGAAACCAACAAGCTTAACTCCTCTTTTCTCTCGTATCTTCTTCGTACGAAGTCGGAATGACTTCATTCTTTCCCCTTTGGCTTTGTTTTCTCATTCCCTTCAACATGGTGAGAAGAAATCCTAGATTCGACAGAGTTACACTGTGTATTTGGCATTTCTCCCTTAAAGCACTCCATTTTCACTTCTTTTAGAGATGTAACTTAACAAAAAACATAATATACAAAAGTAATAATAATACTAAGTAATTCACATGAAATATAGCAAATAAGTGTAATAAAATAGTACTTAGAGTATGTAAATTATGCACCTATCAGTCATTCCACTTTCGCTACCACCACAACAACCATATATATTACTGTACCACCACCCCCACGACCAGGTAGAGTCAACTTACTGCAGTTGCTTCCATAAAAGAAGTGGATCCAACTTGCTTAAGTTACCTCCAATACCAGAAGTGGAGTAACCTTGCTTAAGTTGGCTACACAGGTGGAGACAACTTGATGAAGTTGCCTCCAGACCAAAAGTTCAACCAACTTGCTTAAGTTAGTTCTACAGGTGGAGCCAACGGGCATAAGTTGTTACCACACGTGAGGTTAACTTGCTGAAGTTGTTCCACGGGATAAGACAACTTGATGAAGTTGGTTCCACGGGAGGAAACAACTTGTTGAAGTTGCCTCTAGACCAGAAGTAGAGCCATATTGATTAAGTTATCTCCACGGGTAGAGTCAACTAACACAAGTTATGTCCACGGGCGGAGCCAACTAGCATAAGTTGTTTCTGATATGAAGAAAACTTGATGACGTTGGTTCCACGAATGGAGACAACTTCAACAAGTTGTCTCCATAGGTGGAATCAACTTTATAAATAAAGTTTTATACAGACCATACGTGGAACCAACTAGCAAATAAGTTGCCTCCACATGTTCTTTTTCTTTTTCGTTATCTTTTTCTTCTTTTCTCTTTGTCGCCTCACCACCACCACCAGTGGAAACTGAACCTCATATCAACTCGATATTGCAACAAAAGAACTGAGAATCATCAATTCTCCTCTAACCCAATCACCACAACACCACTAAAATTCCAAAACCATAAACTAAAAACCCTAAAAAATTTACCACCATCACCATTATCATAATCTAATTTAACATAGATTTGATATCCACCTCCACCACCACCCACCATCATCATCATATTAAAATTGATTTCCATCTTTACCTGCGTCATCATCATCATTAGATTCAGATTGATCTTCATCTTCTTCATCAAATTCATCACCAAAAACCTTTAAAATCAACATCATATAATGAAAATGATTTCGCCATGGCTTTGTTGCAGCTCTCTCACTCGTTCTCATCATACAAAAAACAAACAAGAAAAAGAACGAGTTGAAGATGGAAGAGAAACTGTAGGGGGATAATGAGTTTCTCACGAAAATAAGAAGATGAAAAATAAGGGTGATGAATGAATTATAACAAATAAATTTTTATTGAGATCTTATTTTTATCCCTAGGAGGTATTTGTACAAGATTAGTCAAAATGGAAGGTATCCGTAACATTCTCACCTTTCTAACCATATATTGGCACATGATATTCATGTGCAGTTAATTGGACCTGACCACACATCTTATTACACCATGATCAAAGTCTTGGATGGCTTACAGCTGTATGATACGGAAATAAAATCGTAAATTCTGCATATGCCCTTTTGTATGATACAAAATGACTAAACATAGGGCCGTAGACGAAGATACTAAAACGGGAACCTTATATATATATTTTTGTTGATTTAGTGTAAAAGATATCATAAACTATACTGTCATATGATACAACTTGCAGGAAAAAAAAGCTAAAAATACATAGATTTTTTTTTTTTTTGACAAAAATCAATCTTTCTGCCCTTTCCAATATGAAATAGCCAATTATGTTTACTTAACCAATTTTATCTACATTCAATAAAAATATGTTCAAAATTATATAGTTTCTTTGATGAATTTGTACTTAAATAATATAAAATATTAAACTTTATTGGGTATTCAACAGTATATTTGATCAAAATTAAGAAAAATAAAAAATAAAATATATTTGACGGCCCAGTACATTTTAGAGCATTAGACGGTTGCCTAGCTCGTTTTGACTTCGGCAAATTACTCTACCAATTAAGAACCATCGTACACCACCACCCATAGAATAAAGAAAGAATTCTCAATCTATCAATCCTTACTGTGTCTGGATCTGATGAATTTTCCCGTTTTTGATCAAATTAAATCGCAGGATCCATTTTTGGTGGTTCCCTTCCGTCAATCCCTTTGAGTTCCATCCTTGCAACCGTATTCACTTGGAACCTAAAAACTTATGTTTCTCATAAGGTGTCGGCAGACCCTGTCTAAACATGGCCACATCAACGGGGTGTAATTTTAAAAATACGGCGACAAAAAAGCGGGACATCAACAACATAATCAAACTCAACGCTAACTTACTTTGTAGAAAATGAAGTAAAAACACAGTGACATAGGAACTAGCAACCAAGAACAAATCCGCCATACTAAGAAAATATCCGCTAATATATGTCCTAGATAGTGGGTATTCGTGTACTTCTCGTAAAACCAGAATAGGAGTGATAGAAGAAAACAGAAAAGCAAAAAAAAAAAAACAAAAACAAAAACAAAAACAAACAAAAAAAGAGTGAGAAGAAAAGAATCAAAGAAACAGTAGTGTAGTAGCAGAATGCTTCAAAAAAGTGTAGTAGCAGAAAATATTATGAAATAATTATTTTTTTGATCTGACAACCTTTTGGTATTGAGATTCAGTAATAATGGGTGATTCAAATTCAAGTGGTTCGGTTAACATTGATATTCAGTTAATACCATTAGTAGGAAAGGTAATGGCTAGTTTCTTGGTTCAATGTACTTCTTCTTTTTAGATCCACAAATCTTACTTGTTCTTGATTATTGGGTTTTCTTTCATATCTTTTTAATTTAGGGTTTTTCTGTAATTTACTTTTAATTTAATTTTATTTATTTTTTGGTATTTTACAGGAATGTTTGGTTGAAATCAATGTAGTTAATTTTGGATCTCGGTTTCGTCTCGGCCGGGACCTTGACACCTTGATAACAATATCTCTTGGAGATTATCGGTGAAATATCGGGAGCACCAAATCTTATATCCAAATTTTATATGTGAATGTCAAGAATTAACTATATTTTTATTGATTTATTACCAAGAATCTTAACAATCATACTTTAAGAAGAGATCATATTAGTATATTACAATTCTAAGTTCAAAGTTTTAAAAATCTAGATTAAACAACAAGCATATACCTTGAATAACAGGCGAATCTCGGTCGTATCGGCAGATACGGCGATATTTAAAGATTTGTGGCGCTTTTGAAGCGATACCTTGAATATCGCCGTTATCAAGAAAAACATGTTTTAGTTACATACTCAGATGTTGCTCTTAATTGTAAGAATACACTTTTCCTCAATTAATTTAATGTGATATCTAATTGTGTGAAAATTATTCTGCTTTTGGGGGGTTTAGGTATTTTTAGAAAATTCTGTAATCTGTTTTTGTTTTCTTTTTTCGAGATACTTTTTTGAGGTTTTATTTTTGTTGTTGTACAGATATGTCATGTTTTCAAGGGCTATTCTTTTGTCAAGAAGCTGCTTCTCTGTTGCTACATAACTTCTGTATTTACTACATTGATGCCCCGTGGCACGAGGTAAGTTTCGTGCTTTATATGTTTTTGATTGTCAAGTTGTACTTAGTGAATTAAGGTAGGGGTGGGTTCGGGACACTTCGGTTCGGTATTTAGTGTATCCTACTCCCTCCCTACTTTTAATATTTCGGTTCGGTACGGTTCG
>JAJJMC010016780.1:5774219-5784537 GCA_023531435.1 Papaver californicum
GAAAGTTGTGTAAATCAATGGGTCAATCTTTAAAACTTGTACAAGAACTGATAAAAAAGATAAGTGTCAATGTACCTAATCATGCATCACGGCATAATAGTGCATTAGCACTATAATGCTCTTGCGGATACGCAACATTGGTTCAGTGATGCATTCTCAATCATGCATAATGGCATAATAGTGCATTAAAACTATGATGCATTCTCGGGTACGCACCGTTGGTTCAGTGATGCATTCTCAATCATGCATCACGACATAATAGTGCATTAGAACTATAATGCATTCTCGGGTACGCAACATTGGTTCACTGATGCATTCGCAACCGTTTGTTGATAAAACCTAATGGGTAAATATAAAAGTACCTGATTCGAGCCATTTGTACTGCTTGTATTGCACCTAAAGTTTCTTCGTTTCCCGTAGTCGTTTTCTTCTTTGATTGTTTATTTCGAATCCCTTACGTAATTCCTGGATCACTTTCATTAGGTTAAGTAATTCCATTTAAATACTTTACTCATTTTTCATCGTCGTTATATAGAAAAAAAAAATGATTAATGTGTTTTTTTAATCGTCAATAATCAACATTGTTTTAGTTTGAAAAACGGGATAAGAGAAGAGAAGAGTAGAACCGGTTGATAAAAAGGATTCTTGATGGAAATAGAGAATAAGTTAAAGTATTAGGTTTTAATAGAGGGTAATTTAGTAGTTTCACCTTTTTTTTACACCTCTTATCCTGTCATCTAGGTGGGCACAAAATTTGGTAGGACTCAAATTAGCCAGGCTTTTAAGTTACCGACTTTGGATTTTTTTTGATATATTTCTTTAGTGGAAACTGCCACCAGACCCATTTTTCAAGATTTTTTTCATCATAAAACCCACAACTTCAACAACTTAGGGCATACCTAGGGATGTACAGACCCGCCAATACCCGCCACTTTTTACCCATACGCTTTCGCACCCCGTCGATTCATGGGTTGTTTACGGTAGCTCTTTCTATTACCCGTTAAGTTGGGTCGGGTGGTGGGTGGAAGTTAAATATACCCGACCAACCGTTCAATATTTAGATACATAAATATAACCATTGATATATCTTCTGACACCCATTGTATCTGTTGTTATCCCATATTTATATCTAACCTAAGTGACCAACCCTATATTCTCCTTTCACTCATTGGGTACTAGCTACCTCCAAAGAACACAACCACCACCACCAGCCTACTTGAGCACCACCAATATTATGCCGCCACCATTTTTATTTTTTTTTCTTCTTCTTTTTAAATATACCTGTTATTGTATACTATTACAGATGATCATAATATGTTACCCTAGATCCATGAATAAAATCTCTTGTGCATTCTCTACAGTTGAAACCCTAAATCCAATATTTGTAATTGTTATCTAGATCTAGGGTTTTAATTCGAAATAAACTAGAGATTTCTCTTACAATTTGACCCTTCGATTTATTATTTTTATTTGTTTTGTTTTGTTAGTCAGATAGTTAGATTTATACCATTGGCACAGGAGAAAAATAAATTTGTAGGGGTTTTTTGAGATGGGTTTTGGTTTTAATTGTTGATTATTGTTAATGGGTTTAGTTTAATTTTGTTAAGAATGAGAAGTATTTAATGAAAAAGAAGTTTTTTGTGATTTGAATAGAACATTGCAGATGAGTGTGGGTTTTTAACATATGTACTAATTTATGATAATGGCTTAATGCGATAGTAGCAGTTGAATTCAATCTTGGCTTCCTAAATTCTTGATCTTGTGTTGGTAAAAAGAGCATCTACCAATAATCTTATTTTTAAATCATATACTTGGAGGCTGTAACAAGATCCTAAATGTTGCTATAAGCATGTTTTAGAAGTTAAGATATGCAAAACATCACATTAATAAGGTGATGCCAACTTTTTAGTAGATTTATAAAACATCATATTGACAAGGCCATGCCAACTTTTTTCAATTTGGTAGAGAAAAGGAAAAAAATAAAAACTAAATTTTAGCACAAAAAAGGAAAAAAAAAAAAACTATAAGGAAATATAAAAATGAAATAGAACGGTTAGACCCGTATCAGCTTTATCCAACCAGGTCAATTAATTGGTTGGGTTGAAACCGACCCGTTGTAACGGCGGGTTCGTTACAGTTGAAGTTTTCATATACCCGTCTTCGACGGGGAGGTTGGCAAAAAGGTCCAAACTCAACCCGTCCGACCGGCGCATCCATATTATTTTTCTTTTTCATCATAAAGCCCATTTTTTATGAAATCGTGTTTTAATGGTGAGAGAAACAAATTTGATGATCAAACTACCCACTTCTTCAAGGAGACAGAAAGAGAGAGCAATAAAGGCGATAAGGAAAAACACTAGGGAGAAACTGAGATTTTTTATAGGTTTTCATCATTTTCAACACTCGATTCTTATTACAAAAAATTCTTGTACCCACATTGAAGAAACCCAGAGAGAGACGCGAAATCCATAAAATTTCTTCTCTCTATCTTTGTATAATTGTTTGTGGGTAAAAATGAATTTAGGGTAAAAAAGAAAAATGAAGGAGTAGGCTGAAGCCATTCAGAGCAATTCGTCTAAACACCAAACATTTGTACTGTATAAATACATGTTTAAGATTTGAGAGACCAATCTGTACGAAATTGGCCTAAACCAAGGAATGATCGTTCCAATTTTGTTTCGGTCGCAAAGGAAGAGAATGGATGATCTGTAAGGAAGGAAACAGAGAAGGTATTGAGCTCAATGAAGTTGAATCTCAATTAATAGAATGTGTTGAACTTCTATGAAGACGAAAATCAAAAGTCTGAATTTTTTGAGAATGCTCTAAGATAATAGCTCTATGATCATATATCCTTGTCGTCTTATTTGTTAATAGGTTGAAGAACCTATTTATAGCAGTGGAAGTTAACACATTGATCTCGTAAGTGGTGACAGTTGCAGATAAGTGGAAATCATGGTGAAAACCAGTTCTGTCATGCTAGTGGGACTTAATGGTTGTACGACCACTATTCCATTCATTCATTCAACTGACGACACGACTTTTACTTTCTCATCGTGGGTGTATTGGTATACCGCACATGTTGTAGGCCGCCAGACCAAAACCCTAGTGAATATCCCCCCATGTGACATGATTGATCTCTCGAGCATGATTAAGTCTATTTTATAGACGTGTGTTATTTGGTCAGTTGTTGACCTAGCTTGACTGTTAGTATTAGCATATTGTTGAGCCTTGCATGTGGACTCATTGGTGGATGAAGCATACGGTGTATGCTGATACAAGCAGTGATGCTTAATAAATCATAGACGTAGAGAGTCTGATTGATATCAACATTGGTAGGCGTGGCATATCATTGTGTCAGCAATGATACTCGGATGATCTTGTTGGATTCGTAAGCATAGTTCTAATGAGATTGATGAATCGATCAAAGACCAATATATATGCGCATGTATATATATATGTATATTTTACAATGTTTGATATATCAAGTTAATCCGTATGAGTATCAAGACGTATGAGAATCAACCCGTGTGAGTACCAACTTGTGTGAGTACCAACTCGCGTGAGGACTAACTTGTGTTAGTAGCTATAGAATATTTAGTTTAGTCGTATGAGAATCAACCCATGTGAGTACCAACTTGTGTGAGTAGCATAGCAGAGAAACTAGAATATTTACCTTGGCAAAAGAACCGATTAAAATACTAATGGTCATATTATTTAATTATTGATAGCAAGACTAATTGGTAGCAGGATTAATTGGATTATGCTCTTTAATTGATAGAACCCTAATATGGCGAATGTACCAATCATAGAGTGGTAGAAGGATCAACATATCTAGTAAGAGGGATCGGCCATAGGTGGTAGAGGGGTGGACCGACAAATTAGTGTGAATAGGACGACCAGGTTGGTGGTAGTGCGAGTTGGTGGTAGGACTAATTGAAGCATTAAGTAGTAAAACGTTAATTATGATAGAAGAGGGAAGTGATAGAAGAGGGAGATGATAGGGGAGGTCCGAACAGGTGGAGGAGAACCAACACAGTTGGGTAGAGCACGGGTCGGTGGTTCCAGGACCATTCCTCGTTGCTTCTCCCACCAGAAGGTCTCTCTAGCAATATTTCAATAAATTTAGGAATAATATCTAAGAAAGGATTTTGATGTAAAGACCAAATGGTGTGAAAACCAAAATTTAGGAAATATTAAAATAATAATAACTTATTATATTAAATGGTAGTGGGACCTTTCAATGTAGATTTGCAGAGTATATGGTCTTTGAAGTAAGAGGGAATCTAGGCTTTTGGTAGAAAGGGCAAAAGAGTTTTAATATGAATAGGAAACCTAGATAAGTTAATAATAATAATAATAATAATAATGTAGAACCTATCCCAGTGCTCATCCACCTTCCATTCCTGCAGAACCTATCCATGATGATGTTCTCTGTATGGACAAAAATGGAGTTTTGGGGGCAATTAAAGGTTTCGCTAAAGGGACTTCTTGTGGAAGGGATGGTCTTAGAGCTCAACATCTCCTAGATGATTTAAGTGGTCCAGCTTCAGCAGTTGCAAATGAGCTTTTAAACCTATAACAGGTGTGGTTAACCTATGGTTAGCTGGGAATTGCCCATCAGTGTTAGGAGAATATATTGCCAGTTCTCCCTTGACACCATTACTCAAACCTGGAGGGGACTGAGACCTATAGTTGTAGGAACTATATGGAGAAGGTTGTGCTCTAAACTGGCAGCTTCTGCAGTTAGCAAAGAAATGTCCTCTTATTTAAGGGAATTTCAATTTGGTGTGGGAGTTCAATGTGGTGGTGAAGCCATATTAGACTCTGCGAATAGGCTCCTGGAGATGCAAGGTAACTTACAAAACATGAGCATGCTTCTAATTGATTTCAACAATGCTTTCAACATGGTTGAAAGATCTGCAATGCTAAAAGAAGTTAGATGCAAGTGCCTAAACATTTCGAGGTGGGTGGAGTTCATCTACGCCAAACCAGCTAAGCTCTACTACAATGACAACATCCTTCTATCTACATAAGGATTTCAGCAAGGTGACCCCCTTGGTCCTTTACTTTTTGCCTTGACCTTGCATCCACTCATCACCAAAATCACATCAGAATGCACTCTTGATCTTAATGCCCGGTACCTTGATGATGGTACTATTGCAGGAGACATAATGGAGGTATCCAAATCCCTGAACATCATACAAATGGAAGGCAGCAGGAGGGGATTGTTCCTCAACATCAACAAAACTGAGCTCTTTTGGCCTATTGCAGACCCAGAAGCCTTGTGGAAGGTATTTTCCCTCCTGGCATCAGTAGACCTGTTTTGGGTGTGAAGATACTCGGGGGAGCTGTTAGTATTGACTTAAAGTTCTGTAATGACTTAGTACAAGGAAGAGTAGAGAAGATTATAGAGACTTTGAAGACTCTGCAGGACCCACAAAGTGAGTTACTCCTCTTGCAGAACTGTGATGGTTTTTCCAGATTATACTTCACAATGAGGAAAACTAATCCTTTGCCTCTCCAGCTTCATGCATCACACTATGACCAACATCTCTTGCAGTTCCTCAGACACCTTGTCACTGGAGATGATGCAGGGTTTGGCCCATACCAGCAGCGCATAACGACTTTGCCTATGAAAGATGGAGGTATGGGTGTCTACACAATGGGGGATACCAGTCACTACAGTTACCTAGCTTCATGTATACAGACTAAACAGGTGCAGTACATTATCCTCAAAGCTCACATTGATGCAGATTTACATCACAGCTTTCATCATGCTTTGTCCAATTTCATTTAGGTCTGTGAATTGTCTTTTTTTTTATTCAACATCCAATCTACTGCCCCCAAGTCCAATGCACTCATTGGCAGTACTTTACTTCGATGTGGTTAAGAAGAACATACCTAGCAGATTCAACTTGACTGAGCGTGACAACATCTTATGGCAACGCAATAAACTAAATCATGCCCAAGATTTCCTTAAAGTTGTTCCTATTGCTGGGCTAAATCATTAAGTTGGGCCTCGTCATTTCCGGGTTGTTCTTAGCTATAGGCTTGGAATAACTATGTTTGAAGAGGATAGCTTATTCACCAGTTGTGGGAGAGGAATGGATGTCTTTGGAGACCATGACATACATTGTGCAAGTGAGGTAGACCTCAAATTCAGACATGACTTGGTCAGAGATGTTCTAGCGGATATGTGCTACAAAGCAGGCGTGCCCGCTCGTAAAGAGTCAAACTGGGCTTTCTATCAGACAACGAAAATTCCTTAAGGCCAGCTGATATTCTGTGTATAATTGGGAGAACGGGCGTAAGTTTTTCCTTGATGTTATTCGGATGTCTCCTTTTACAGGAGGCGGGAGAGCCGCCTTCACGCCTGGTCAAGCCATTTCGAATGCCATTACTCGCAAACGAAACAAATACTTAGGCAAAAACGACGATCATGGATATGGTTTTGGCGTGCTCGTTTTTACTACCCTAGGAGAACTAGGAAAGGACACAATAGCTTTTGTAAAGAGGTTGCAGAATTACATAGTTAGCTCGACTACAACTATAAAATAGGCAATTCTTTTTTTTCTTCAGATTAGGCATTTCCATTCAAAAAGGGGTAGGCCCCAGCTTGTGGCTAGGATTCTTACAATTTCTATGTAAAATGTTTTTCCTCTATAATAAATCCCTTTTTTTATAATAATAATAATAAAGATAAAATATACAAAAGAGTGTGGGCTGACCATGCCGGCGCCGATCCCACTACTTCTCTTTTTTTTTATCCTTTATTCCTTCTTCCTCTTTCCGCTTATTGCTCTTAGGCCTTATTGCTCTTAATACCATTATTGTTACACTTTTAAGGCTATTCATATGTGAATGAACAAAAAATTTCGTTGATTTTCATCGTCAGAAAATTTCAGACATACCCTTTAGTAAAAAAGTTGTAGATTCTTCATACGATGTCCGTTTTCGATGGTTAACCCCAATTTGGAATCAGTAAATCGCTAGCTTCTCATATGCAAAATAATTTAGGCTTATAGCTTGTTTTGGTAGTCAAGCGGAGGAAACAACAACCTTCCAGGAATATTTTAGGCAAAACTCTGACAATTTTCATAGTTACTTTGTCTAGGGTTTAGGTCATATCTCCTAGACTGTTACTCGAAATAAAACATCCTTTTAATATCTAGTAGTAGACACATAGGGGAACATATGTTGTTTAGAACGTTTTACTCTATTCTCCACCCATGTTTACGTTTTTCCAAGATGATTATGACGGTATGTCAAAAATCAGGGTTTCGACCAAGTATACCCGTGTGCAACTTGCTATGAGATTTCATACAGGCTTGTATGTATACTGTGATAAATTAATATTATTCAATTAGTTTTTGAATATTGATATAAAGCAATTCTAGGAATTCAGCTGAGGAATATAACACTAGAATTTATTTATGATTCGCTCTATACGAGTATGTAATCTATCTAGGAGCATTGATATCCATTCAGGAACAAGGATGTATTCTAGATATTTATTTTGTATAGTCGGAGATCATCTGTGAAGAAATTGCAATCAACACCAGTGATATTTTAAGGACAACGTTGTTATATACTAGTGATTAATCCATCTAGGAGATGTCCAATCATTATAAATGAGTAAGCACTGAGTCGTACAGTACTAATATTGTGTATATATAAAATATTGAAAGCTCAGTCGGGTAAGGCTTATATATATATTTTTTTAGAGAGGCTAAAGGATCAGTGTGAGATGTTTGTAGAAAAATCTTTATATTTTAATTATCTTGCGGAGTATAGAATATGAATTTTATACTTCTGATACCGGGTCAGTAACATATAAATATAAAAAATTTATTACTTCTACGCTTCTAATACCGGCAGAGATGATTTACTATTTTATCGTTTGTCAAAAATCCACCATCTACATTAAGTCCCCTGCTTAGCACAGAACAGTAATTTTACGTGGTAAGCACTAGATGGTGACAGTCTAATAATAAACTAGAGAATGTTATATTTCCAACCACTCTAATCCTGCTTATGAAGAAAGGGCTGTAAAACTTGCAGAAATACATAATGAACCCCTCATATTTGGGAAATCGGGTAAGAATCCAAGCAAAACTAATATAAGAGTAAGAAACAGCATTCTAAGCCTCAATCAAAACAATAAGAAGTTAGTGAAACCAACTCCATTTATCCCGCCTAAAGATGGATTTATGATTCAAATTGTTAGTTCTAGCAAAATCACCACTGCGGATGATGGAGAAGATAAGGAAAGCAATAGAAATATAAGGGTTGGAAAAAGAGAGAAGAGCTCAATCATTACTCTACTCAGTATAATCTGGCTAATTCCGACTCTTCAATTCTCACATATAATCAATAGAAGGATCCCACACCAAAGGTAATGACCATTGAAGGAACTAAGCAATTTTTTGATGAGATTGGAAAAACTACTAGACATTCTCAAAAAAACTACTCTTCCATACTCAATCATTCTATACCTCAAGCAATCCAATTTTTTCATTTGTTCATATTGCATTATTGTTATTTCTTTTAGAATGAAGATCCTCCCGTGGAATGTGTATGGATTTAGCAACAAAAAACACTAGAAATCACCTTAGGGAAATTATAAGATATGATAACCCTGATAATATTTTCATGAGTGAAACTAAAAACCATTCTACGAAAATGAAATATTATATTTTAAAGTTTAATTATCCAAATTCTTTCATTCTTGACCCTGTAGGTCAATCTGGTGACCAATGTCTGTTATGGAAAGATGGAATTGACATTAGATCCATAATTGCTATCTCAAAGTCATAAATTATATTGTCACCATGGATGCTAGAACTAATCATTCCTTACTTTCTCTTATATATGGGTTTTTAGATAACAATATTAAAATTGCTCAATAGGAATTTTTGAATGATATGGCTCACAATCTTCGACTACCTTGGTGTGTTCTTGGGGATATGAATTTTATTGTGAATAGAGAAGACAAAGAGGGAGGGGTTCCTATAACTCAAGCCCAATTAGACAGTGCTTAACTAATTCTTGATAATGCTGGTCTTCATAGACTACCATTCATAGGGTATACCTGGACAAATAGAAGAAATGGCCAAGAACTTATTTTAGAAAGGCTTGATAGAGCTCTTGTTAGTGTTAACTGGATTAACAACGTTCCTAATGCAATTGTTTATCACATGATTCCTTTAGGGAGTGACCATTGTCCAATTTTCCTGTGTACCTCCAGAAATGAATTTTCTACTCAAAAACCTTTTAGATATAATAGAACTTGGTTTAAAGATGCTTCTTATAAATCTGTGATTGAATCTAATTGGTTTAACAATGGAAGTGGGTTTGCTGCTTATAGACTTACTAAATTCCTTTTGGTACTAAGAGCATCTGCAATCGTCGACCAAATGTGGGATCAAATATTAAATTTGATCGATGATCGGTGAATTCGTCCCACAGCCGTGCGATTAGATATTGGATTTAATCGATGAAAATCATTGTTCAGGATTAAAAGTGATCGTTGATCGACGAGTAAAAGTTATAGTAGAGCGAAACTCTACTGTCTCGCTTGTGAACAAACGACGGACCAACATTTCGCTTAAAAACACGGGTGAAGAGTTGACATTTCGCCAACTCAAGCGGGATACTAATGTTTCGCTTGCTGCGACGAGAACCCATCAGCTCGCATACACATAAGCGAATAGCTGACATTTCGCCCAGAACTACTGAACACGGGCGAGAGTGCAAGGCGTCGCTTGGAGTTGGGAGAGATGCTAAGGCGTCGCTTGGAGTTGGAAGAGAGTGCAAGGCATCGCTTGGAGTTGGGCGAGAGTGCAAGGCATTGCTGAGTCCATAAATCAATTGACCGTTAATATGTTGTCGTTGATATGTTACCGTTGGGTAGTATAACGGCTATATTTTTACCCTATATGTATGGGATACTAGACCAATGGCATTTTACTAAACTCATCCATTGTGTATTTGAAAATTCTAAAGTTCGTTCTTATTTAATAAGTTTGGAAATCGATTAGAATTATGGCGCCATCAAAATCACGAGGTCCAAATTTTCGTCTTTTGAAGATGTTACAATGTGTACAATTCATTTGTCAATTTCTCAAGATTGTAGCATTGGTACCGATCAATGTGAAGAACAATTATGGTCACGTATACTATGTCGGATGAAAGAAACTATACCTTCTATGGAAGCACGTAGTTGGACCTCCCTTCAAAAACGATTTCAAATTATAAGTAAAGATGTGGCGTGATAGACACATTTTAGTGTCTAAATTACACCTTAATTTCTAGTGAG
>JAJJMC010016780.1:5784547-5811095 GCA_023531435.1 Papaver californicum
AAGTTCGAGAATCGAATCTCTTTTTACCACTATATAAAATTACATCATGGCGCTTATGTCTGCAAAGGAGGCTGAAGTAGAAAGGGAACATCATACTGGATGGGGCCCCGAAAATAAGGTAACTACTCATTTAATTATGCTTATTACATTAATCTATATGATTGTATATCCTTTAACAAATTGAATTGAAACACCAGATTGCAGAAGTACGTAGGCTTTTCAAGGAAGCAACTGGTCGAAGTTTTAAGCATGAAGATTGCTACACAGTTATGTTAGATAATATTAAATATTCCAGAAGGTAGACAGTTGTTTTCGATTCATCACAAGCAGAGTCTGATTAATCCTAGATGGTCCCAGTGCCTATGAAGACCTTGGAGATATCCCTAACACATTAATCGGTCTGATGGGGAAAAAAGAGGCGAAACGAAAGAAGACAAAGGGGAAGGCAAAATTTACTGAACAACAGGAAATGATACAAAATATTTATAGAGAGCAACAAAATTTCAACGCCAAATATACGGAACAAATAGAAATGAAGATGGCACAAAGAGAATCTGAGTTTGCAGCAAACTTAGATTATTCAAAGGCAAAGTTTGCAGCAACACAAGCTAGGAAAGAAGCAGAAGGGAATTTCGTATAGTGACGATGGATATCTCCCAAATGGATGATGTATCAAGATAGTACATCGAACTTAGGAAGGGAGAAATTTTGAAGAAAAGATTAAACCAATCGTAGAGGCCATTATTATTTACCATTGTCATATTAAGTTTGAATTTTGATGAATTTATTTAAAATTTTCAGTTTAGTTTTTAATCAATAAATTTTTATGTTTTTAACATCTCCTAATTTAAATTAAAAATTAAATTTAGAATTATATTTTAAAATTACTTCAAATACTAGATGGACTCGAAAGAACAATTAAAATATAACGCGACTAATAAGTAAAGATAAGATGACTCTCGCTTTAATCGCGGGTACACTAACAACAGATTTACCCCTAAAGAATATATAAAAGTTCACTATTCCCCAACAGATAACCAAATGTGTTCGATCAAGTCATTTCTCAAACGAACCCCAGTTTGTTTATCGAATACTGCATGTCTGCGTTGGTCCTTGACCATTCTAGAAAGTTGAGCAGTGTTGTCCCTTGAAATAACAACTGGAGCACCGTGGCTGCGTTGCTCATACTCATGCGGCCAATCACTGGGTATACGTTCATCCTCCACTATCACATTATGTAGAATAATGACAGTTTTCATTATATATGCTAACACGTCCGGATTCCATATTCGTGCGGGTTGTTTGATGATTGCAAATTGATTTTGTAGTACCCCGAACCCCCGTTCTACATTTTCGACAACCTTCCTGCATAGCTGAAAATTTCTGTTTCTTTTGGGAATCTGGATGTTTAATCATAGTCACAATAGTAGATGTCTCTGGGTATATTCCATCCCCAAGATAATACCCCATATTATATTGATTTCTATTGACTGAAAAGTTTACTGCCGGTGCTTTACCGTTGATAAGATTTTTGAAAATATACGACTGTTCATCACATTGATATCATTGTTTGAACCCGGCATACCAAAAAATGCAGTCCAAAACCAAAGATCATACGACACCACTGCCTCCAGGATAATACTTTCGCTATCCTTGTACGCGGTATAAGCCCCCTGATTCAGCCGAAGGGCATTTGTCCCATTTCCAATGCATGCAATCAACACTACAAAAAAACATCCCTGGAAATTCCCTTTTTTGGTTCTCATCAAGAAGGAGTTCAACATCACGCTGAGTTGGTGTCCGCAAATATTCAGCCTTGTACAATTGGACTATCACCATGCAAAATCTACGAGTTGCTTCCAAAACTGTAGTTTCCCCAATACGTAAATACTCAGCAATTGCATCCGCCGCACATCCGTAAGCTAACATTCGAATTGCTGCAGTAATTTTTTGGTGCGGGGTTAATCCTAGAACACCACAAGCATCTCTTTTTTGAACAAAATAACCATTTACCGCCACAACATCACCCAAAATACGGTTGAATAATTCTCGACGCATTCTGAATCTTCTACGAAATACATTTGGCGGAAACGTCGGGTTTCTGCAAAAATGATCTCTCCATAGACCTTTGGCACTTACATCACGTTGTCTTGGTATTTGTGTACGTGTATGTGGAGCATTCATATTTGAAACCATTAAACCAGCACTGACTGCTAGGTTATTACAGTTCAATGCAAGTGAACTTTGATCTGATGAGTAATAACTATTGTTATCATCATCATCTAATGAAGCAGAAGAAGAAGAAGTAAAAGAAACATAATGAGGAAAACTAGACGAGGAACCATAGTTGTCTATGTTATTTTGAGAGTTTGCCATTTTTTTGTTTTTACAAAATTTTGAGTAAGAGATAATGATATTCTTGGTTTGTATTGATGGAGAAGCCAGTGCGGTAATTTATAATAAAAGAGGAAAATTCAATTTTGAATATTGATATGACCAGACCCGGTCCACATTTCAATGGAAAAATCAGCTTTGCACATTTTCAGAGATATTAATTGTAAGTTGACAAGGCAATGAAAGGAATTGACAATACACCGTCCACATTTCAATGCAAAAATCAGTTTTCAACATTGTCAGAGATATTTTTTGTAAGTTGACAAGGCAAAGAAAGGAATTGACAATACACCGTCGACATTTCAATGCAAAAATCAGTTTTCAGCATTGTCAGAGATATTTATTATAAGTTGACAAGGCAATGAAAAGAATTGACAATACACCGTCCTCATTTCAATGCAAAAATTAGTTTTCAACATTGTCAGAGATATTTATTGTAAGTTGACAAGGCAATGCAAGAAATTGACAATACACGGTCACCACTTCACAGAAAAACCATCTGTGAACATTGTCAGACATACTTAATTTTTTAAAAAATATCCTTTCATCGAATTAAAAATGCATACATGAAAAAGGGAATACATTAAAGTAAATACAATTTTTTAATTCAGTAGATTAAACTTAAAAACTTACGGAAACTTATAATGAAACCTTAAGCATTGGCTTGTAGGAAGACGGGGACGACGTTCTTCACTTCCTGGTAGAATAATCAACACAAAAGGATTGTATTCTTCCATCACCCTAAGGATGTCGAAATGAGGTTTGT
The DNA here is from genome assembly GCA_023531435.1 of Papaver californicum. Classification (NCBI taxonomy): domain Eukaryota; kingdom Viridiplantae; phylum Streptophyta; class Magnoliopsida; order Ranunculales; family Papaveraceae; genus Papaver; species Papaver californicum. The sequence goes on from JAJJMC010016780.1 coordinate 5,787,708, forward strand.
ACATGAAATCAGAATGTTTCCATCTGGTCCATTCCTCCATAGATCTGGCAACAACTTCATCATCAGTTTCATTCCTAATTCTTCTTTCATTCACCTTCGCAGTTAAAGAAGAAAATTCTAGTACTTCCTTTGTAATTTCCACATATCGACAGAAAAGGCCTGCTTTGTTCCGGTTGTTGGGATTACCGGTTTCGTTACAAAAGTTCGCATGTGTACGTTCCAACCATTGCATGCTCATAAAACCATTGATCCGACGTTCCTGACCCCTTGCTGGATAATGTAATACTATGTTTCGACATATGGATAAATCTTCTTCTAGAGTAAAATTGCTTGCATTAAGGGTAAAATTTTCGTAACCAGAAATTGAAAACTAAAATATGGGAATAATGAAATGAGGATGATAGCTATAAAATTTTATTTATAGTGGTCTCAAATACAAATTATAACCGTTGATAAACGGTAACAATTAAAAACGGTAACAAAACGGTCAAAAACGGTAACAAAATTTGTTCAATCGTACTTTTTTGACAATACACGGTGAGCATTTCAATGCAAAAATCAGCGGCATAATTAAAGAAAAAAATGTCAGAATTTGGAATATAGTTATGACAAAGTAATTGGTAATTTTGTCGTTCAACTAACAATTGAAATGTGATGTGACAATACCAAATGACATAAACGACCAAGTTAAAAAAAACAGAGCTTTTAATTTAACACTAAATCATAAAAAAAAAAATTAAGTTATTTTAAAATACAATCCAAATTTTAAAAATATTTTATTTAATCGGAGTTGGATCTTAGTGGAATAAATTGCGGGAAAGATGGTCTGACGTTCTGCGTTGGTCGAACTGTTGTTGAAGATCAAGGAGGTGTTGTCATAGCATAAGAGGCAAATCCAAGCGGTTGTTCTTGACGAAATTGGGTAAGCTGCCTGGTCAACAAGGTATTCTGATCTTGGAGGTTGCTAATTTCAGCGGCTTTCTGACTACGAAAGTTGTTGAACTCAACTTCTTTGGCAATCAAGTAGTCCATCCGATCCTTAGTTTTAGCTAAGGTAAAATCACGTAACTCTTGCGTAAAATCAGCAAACTCTTGAACTAAATCATAAGCCGCCACCTGGGATAAAAATAAATTAGAATAACCACTGAAGCATAAGTGTAATCCGTATTTAATTTTTCAAGACTTTGTTGAAAACTTACATATGGCAGTTGTTGGGGGGGAGGAATGGGTACATGTTCACGAGGCCGTGGGATGTTGTGTTTGATACGGTCACCAGCATAGGCATACATTTCAACCTCCCAATAAACGTGCGTGATATATTTGTAAAGGTTGATAACATGTCGCCAATATTCATAATAAACATGTACTCCACGACACGTACGTATTCACTAGCATTGATCTGAGATCTGGCTGTCATGTCCTCAATCTCGTCGTCGACGAAGTTGGAAATGCTACTAGGGGGTTTGCAGGAATACCCCATATTGGGTTGTTCTGCCTCCAACAACGATCTCCGAGATACATATTATGCTTTATCCAAGAAAATGACAATAAATAAATACCAAGCATTTCACAACAGTACGAGTTTAAAAAAAACGCAGTATGAGAAAAGGACTTGCAAACTCACGGTGCCAAGCCAGGTGAATGTAACCTTTTTTTCAGAGAGTTCTATAGCTTTGCGGCCAATTTCTTCTGGTAGATAGTTAACTGCATTCAGCCATGGTTGCCACGTCACGCACTCTACAGATAACTGGTTCAGTTCAGTCCTTGACCGAACTATGTCAACACCCTTCTTCCGGCTGGAGAACCACTTACGACATCTAGGCCATTCATTTTCACTTTGAGCCGGAGGGTTATTTGGACGACATATCCCCAGATATTCGTATCCCCAAAACTACAACATAAATATATTCATTGGATTTAACAACATAGCAACCAAATTTTAAGAAAAAGAATTATGAATAACGTTAAATAAATTACCTCCAAAATTTGGAACGGCCCGGACACTGATTTTTGGCCCCTAGAAGCTGTGGCGAGACCCGAATACAATTTTGAAAATGCAGGACTACCCCAGTCGTACTGATCAACTTCATTTAGATTATCAAATGCAGCCAATCCTCCTGCATCTATGTAGGTTTTTGCATTTGGAACAAAAAAATCCCCAGAACATACATATAGAAGGCCCTCGCTACTCTATCAGCAAGACCACTATCATCGTTCACTGCGTGCAAAGTATCTTTATCAAAATAGGTGGTCAAAAATTTGAGAGTTATTGCATCTGAAACCCACTGTTGCGGAACACCTTCTCTTTTGCATACCGGATTATCTTTCAGTTCAGGAAATATATTATCACGGGCATATTCAAATTTGTACTTAGCTGGCTCATAAGGAACAGATCTTCCGACACCAATACTAAAGCCGGTCAACATAACCCAATCGAGAGGAGTGAACCCAAGCTCCCCAAAAGAGAAGTGAAATGTGTTTGTGGTATCCCAAAACCGCTCGACAATATAATCAATAAGAGCGTGGGATGAATCTACTACAGGTAGGGATAGTAATCTGCCCCAACCTCCCCTTTTTATTATATATTTGACCCTAGACGACTCCTTAGTAATATTATGGTACACATGTAGAACTGATTTAAAAGAACCACGATGGGCAAACCTGAAGTTGGCGTCGGAAGAATATGTAATATTTGTCGAAACGTGTTCCTCCGTATCTTCGATAACGGTATAGTGTTCCAACCCCAGAACATCTACCGACTCGGGGACCATATATTCAGGTTTAGAATCCTCAGTGATTTTAGCTTTTTTGGTTTTCTTCTTTCTTCCAACCCATCTGGAAACAACATTGCTAAACATATGGGCCAAACAAAGAATAGAACATTCTCAAATGAAGAGTAAATCACCACAATGCATAAACAATTAAAATCAAATTAACACCAACTAAACATGTATATAATTGTCTATTTCCATATATATTTGTACCAAGAATTATACATCAAACATTCGAAAAATACATGCATCATTATCAAAATACAACAATCCCACCAATTATAACCAATCTCATTCAAATTACCCAATTACAAATGCTTCCATACACATTTGTTTTTAAATTAAATCAAAATTAATTCCTTTGATTTCTACACAACATACTACATTCAACCAAAAATTAAACACAAACCCACTAAAATTAAACAACAACTCCATCTATTATATGTTCAATTTAAAAAATATAAACAAATTTTTAAACCTAATTGATAACATGCACAAAAACCCTAATTAAATTCCCAATTTTATTATTAGAACATCAATTTCACAATTGTATAATTGATTTATAATATGATCATTACATGATTAATCAAACAACATCTACAACCGAACTAACTAAAAAATCATCAAAATTTCATATCAAATTAAAACAATTTAATTCAATTTTTTTTGTAGAAGATATACCTTGATTTCACTTGGAAAATGTATGAGCAAAGTATGAATTATGAAACGGGACCTTGGGTTCTCGTTGAATGATTTTAAGTTGGATAAATGGGGGCTTTGGATGGTTGAGCGACTAGAAGAAGGAGGAAGAACAAGGCAACAGGAGAAGACGATGTTGTTTGGAAGAAAATGCTAGGGTTTATACGGGTGAAATAGACGGGCGAGAGGTTGGGCTATCGCCTCAGACCCAGCGAGACTCCTACTTCTCGCCCGTCTATTTCACCACACGTGTTAGCCACACGTCCCACATGCGAGATTTTGTGCTTCCGCTTCTGTCCCAACGACACCCCTGCATCTTGCCCGGCTCAATTTTCACACGAGTTTTCCGCACAATACATAGACGACATCTTGGCCCCTCGCTTCGACCAGCGAAATACTGATGTTTCGCTTAGTTAGTGGGAGAAATGTTGGGATTTCGCCTGTATGTTTTTTTATAGACGGTAGAGCAAAATCTCGCTTGTACCAGGCGAACTATTAGTCTCTCGTCCGTCTTTTCAAGCGATATCTTGATACTTCGCTTACGTTCAAGTGATGTCCTAGACCCTCGCTTGATCTTTGAGACGGTTCAAAGATCAAATTCTTTGATCTTTGATCGATGGGTATCATCGCGTGACTGTGGATGCCCTAAGCAAGTTTTAAAAAGTTGGAATTATACTAAGTTTGGTCATATACCAACTCAGATTTCTAAATTGGAGTTCCAAATTAATCATTTGCTTGCTAATGGATTTCATATGAGTTCTCCTAATATCATTGCTCTGAACAAAAAACTAGAAAAATGGTATGATGCTGAAGAAGAATTTTGGAGGCAAAGAGGTAAAGATGTGGCTTTCAGGTTTGGTTACAGAAACACTGCTTACTTTCATAATAAAGCAATTTTAGGAAAAGAAAGACCAACATAGATTGCATTCAAACTTGAAAGCCTACCCATGATCCTGGGATCCTAATGACTATCTTATGTTTATTTCACCCTGTGTGAATGATGAAGACAATAGAATGTTAACTAGGATCCCTACTCATGAAGAAGTGCAAAACATTGTATTTGGAATGCAACCATGGACCGCCCTTGGTCCATATGGTTTCCCAGCTGGATTCTATAGAGATATGTGGGACACTGTTGGTATGGTTCAATCTTTCTTTCATTTTAAATTTATGCTAAAACAATTGAATCGTAGTTTCACTGCTTTTATTCATAAATATAACTATCCTAACAATGTTGCTGGTTTTAGACCTATTAGTCTGTGTAATGTTGCCTATAAAATTATCTCTAAACTAATTGCTACTAGACTTAAGTTGTTGCTTGATAAGATAATTTTTCCCTTTCAAACTTTATTCTTATCTGGTAGGTTAATTACTGATAATATTATTATTGCACATGAACTAATACATTTTATGAAGAAGTGTAAGGCTAAGAATGGTTGGATGGATTTCAAGCTTGACATGTCAAAAGATTTTGAAAAAATAGAGTGTCCCTCCTGCTGAATATTTTCAAAAAGCTGGGATTTTATGAGGACTGGTGTAAAATGATACAACAATACTTAGGTACTTTCCCTACCTCTATCCTTCTAAGTGGATCCCCAGGTAATGTTATCCTTGTATCAATCATTTTTGTGGACTCTTTTAGTTGAGCTTTGATGAAAGCCGAAAAGGAATATTCATGGAATAATAGCTACCAAGAACTGCCTTTTGTTTCTCTTCTTTTCTTGCAGATGATTGCTTACTCTTTACCAGAGCTAATATGAAAGAAACTAGGAATCTAGCAAAAATAATTGATCAATTTAGCTTATATTTTGGTCAAGCAGTCAATTATGAGAAGTCAGGATATCTTTTGGACCAAAAGTTCTTAATTCTGTTAAGAATGACATCTCCAATATACTTAACATAAAGAGAATGGATCTTAATGATAAGTATTTGGGTGTACCTCTCTTAACCCAGAAAAATAAAGCTCAAACCTTCTCTAATCTTATGGAAAGGTTTGATGGGAAATTAAATGACTGGAAATCTAAATTTCTTAATCAGCCAGAGAGAACTATTCTTACCCAATCTATCCTTAGCACTATATCCTCACATCATATGTCTATATTTCCCATGCCAGTCACTCTCATAAACCAAATAGACTCTGTCCAAAGTAGATTTTGGTGGAACGGAGAAAAAATAAAAGAGGTATTTGCTTTAAAAATGGAAAAGCATAGCTCTTCCTAAACGCTTAGGGGGTCTAGGTATTAGACAATTTGCCATTATGAATGATGCTCTTTTGTGTAAGCTTGTTTGGATAATGGTAACCAACTCAAATGCTCTATGGGTTAAAATTCTAAGAGGTAAGTATTTCAACAACTTAAATAATATGCATGATGTTTATACTAGTAATGGATCACGGGTCTGGAGAGGTATCACTAGAGGTCTTGAGCATGTTAAGAAGAATAGTTGTTGGGAAGTAGAATATGGTGAAGAAATTTGTAATATGGAAAGATAGATGACTTCCTAATAGAGTTCAACTTCTAAATAATAGATTTGCCTCTTCTAATATGAACACAGTCTCTCAAATTATTGACAATGATACAAAAAACTGGAATGGAAACATTTTTGCATGTCTGTTTGATAATACTACAGTCAAAGATACATGTGAAATCAGAGTCCCTGGGAAAGGAAAGATACTCTTAGATGGTTACCAGAAAATAGTGGTAAATTTACTATTAGATCAGCTTATATAGTTATCTTGAATGATTTCATGGCAAAAAACTCAGGGAATCGAGATCTGAACTGGATTTCTTTTTGGAAATGCAAGTCTTCCACCTAGAGTCTAGCATTTTACTTGGAAATGTCTAAGCAATATGGTTTCTACAAATGACAGGCTAGCTAGATTTGTGCAATCTTCTCAGGTAAATTGCCGTATTTGTGATAATTCTATTGAAACTCTTCAACATCTTTTAATTGATTGTAGTGTAACTAAGTTATTATGGTATGTTGCAGATCAAGAATTGGATGAAAAGGTGAGTATAATAAATATAGATGCTTGGTTGTCTGCCAAATTTAGTCAGAATAGTCAGAGTATGAATGAAATTGACTTGAAATGCTTTTAAAAAATATGTGTAGTTCTTTGGCACATCTGGAAGACTAGGTGTGCTCTGGTTTTTGATAATACTCAGGTAAATGATAAAAAATATAGCTAACAGAATAAATTCTTTCGATGATGATTTGATCACATCTTGTCAAATGCATCCAAATAATATAATCCATAATTGTAGTAGAAGAATAGATTGGAAACCACCAACCCAAGACTATTTGAAACTAAATTTTGTTGCATCTTTTGAACTACTAAGCAAGAACATAGGTTTTGGACTAATAATAAGGAACTTTGCAGATAACCACCATGGAATTAAATGCCAACCAGCTAAAGCACTAAATGCGGAGCATACAGAAGCATTTGCAGCATATGAAGGAATTATATGGGGAAAAGAATGTGGAGTCAGAGAGATACATATCGAGGGAGATTGTCTGACTGTTATTGCGGCAATTAATGGAAAAAGATCAGCAGTTAAATGAACTACAAATAGTCTTATATCTGGTATCATAGACTTGTTAGAGAGTAGTTTAAATAAATTGGTATATTCTTATGAACCCTGAAATGCTAATGATGTAGCTCATTCATTCGCTAAGTACTCTATTAATCTTAGTTATTCTGAAGAGTGGCTTAACTCAACTCAAGTACCAGATTGGATTGACAATAAATCCAATATGATATTAACATTGTTGCTTGATTCAATTACTAAATAAATACAATCTTTCTTATTAAAAATAATAAATAATAACAATAGAAGGACAACTACTTAGCTTTGCCTCCCAGATATACCTTTGATGCATACTTGGGCATATCTGACTTAGCTGAGAGTAGGCAAAAGTAAATTCAATAATTTATTCGGGGAATAAATGTTTAATATCCAAATATTGAAGACCTTATATACACGACGTTGTGTAGACTGGTGGTGCGTCAATATTACTCAACGAGAGCCTTAATGAATACAGAGTAATAGTAGGTCTATGAAACTCAGTTGAGAGTGAGCATGGATGAGTTCAGTATTTCATTATTGATAAATAGACTTCAAGTACTGAAGGTCTATACAGATACTGTGAATACAGTAATGAATCAATATTACTCAATATGGCTTGAATTTCCTTAGAAATCGTACTGGTGAAACAACTATCAATAATCTGCAAGAGGAAGGTATCACCAAACATGTCAGGAGAGTCTGTTCACAGGTAGGACGACTTGTTAAAGCTTTAATGTTAGTTTGGAAAGCTGGAAGCCCATGCGTGCGTTGTAGAAGGGAGAATTAGGAAACCAATTTGCTATACAAAAAGAGTACTTGTCTTCCTTTACTTGTTATCACCAGCGATACTTGTGATTCCCAGGTTATCAAGTCAAGTGGTTTGGACATGATAAAGGGATCGGCTTACCACGCGAATGATGGAATGAATGATAACATATGTGAATGAATGAAAATTTTCGTTGAATTTTGTTATTAGCAAATTAAGATATGAGGGTCTTCATTGATAACGCTGTAAAATCTCCATACAATGTCCGTTTTCGATGATCCACCCCAACCTTTTGATTCCCAGGAGACCATCTATCTCTTAATAGAAAAATATTTGAGTTTGAGTTCGTCAAGTGCCTCAAAAAGACAAAACAATAAACTTCCAGGAAGATTTAGGAATTTTTCAGATACGACATAGTTCAATGTTTCGATCATATCTCTTAACTCGTTTATCCGATTGATGTGATTTTTTTAGTATGTTGTACAGGACATCTATATGAATAGTTTGGCATATAACTCATACCAAGATTGGTCATCAATTACTCCTAGCTTGCAACTTTGTATAGGGAAGTGCAGAATTGTTCATGACGAGCTTAATGTAAAAATGCCTTTTATGTCTTCGGCCTATTTTATCATGTATTTAAATGCTTGATAATAGATACTTGGTTCACTTTTTCTCTGAAATTTCTAGTTATTATTTATATTTCATGATTGGATCTCTTCAACTTGTTGAGATGATGTTGTAGGCCGAAAACGAGAATGAAACATGAAGACAAAGCAGAGATGGTTGTAATCGATGAAGTTGAGGATGCCACCACTCTTCCGTTAAAGCGACGTGAAGACATTTTCCATGACATGGTGGTTGATACAGATACTTAAGGAGGTAACGCTTCAAAAGTTGAAAGGTGACGACCATGGTTGAGTATTCTGATGTTAGCCTTGTTTTAATCCTCCATTCAACGTACATCTTCCAAGTAATGTACTTGATAGAGGGTTGGCCTTCCAATTTAATGTGGTAAGTCGTATACTCAAACATAGCAGAAGTACATTCACGTCTTTATTATCTAAAAGTCCGGACACTGCTCTTTTCTTGTGAAGTGTGTAGCTGAGACAATGCCCATGACAGAGGTGTGTACTATGAGCTCATAAGATTGAAATTTTTATTTTTTATTTGCTATGAGCAAATATTGTTCAGCCTCCCAGTTTTTTGTTACTCTTTCTTGTGCAGCAACGGTAATACTTTGTAGCTTTGATAGTCATCAGGTACCAAACCAAGCTGGTCAAACATTAGAGGCATGCTTGACCGACCAAGTTGGTCGAACACGAGAGGCACATTCGGTTGAAACTAGTATCCTAGTTGAATTAGAAATTTTTATATTGTTAAACTTAATAATCCAATTAATTCTGATTAAAATCGATGACTGTCTTGAGTCTTCAGGGAGTGAATGAGCTTTATTCGAACTTTTCATCAACGATATGGATTTTCGACTAATTGGTCTTTTAAATATGGTGGATCTTCTAATGTGTTAGGGAAGAAAAGCCTCATGCCAATGATCAGTCCCCAAGTGTAGATCACTTTGGAACCACCACTAGAATAGATATGATATGATTCAACAGAGATATCATGCTTCTAGCCACTTTATCCTAATATCAAAGTTTTCATCTATTGCATTGTTGGTTGTTGCTGACGTGTCGTGGTTGAAGCAAGAATTTGAATCGAAGTTGGAGTCAAAGTCGGTGTTGGCATCGAGCGTATGAGCTGTCATGCATTGTGAGACAGATGCCCGCGACTTATTTCATAGATGGTTGAACGCTGAATCATTTGGTTTGGTTTTTTTTTTTGTTCGGATTTGAACAAGTAGATGTTTAGTAAGTATGATTGCAGAGGTTTTATTTTTGGATTAAAAGGGGTTTCTTGAATTAATAAAATTGAGAATTTGATTACTGAATGCAAATGTATTGAATAGGTTTTGGAGGAATTAAAATGGTAAATAAATTAAGAAAATCCTTGAGTGCTTCAAACGTCGAATGCCTTAAACATCAAATGCCTTAAGCGTCAAATGCCTTAAGCCATTTTTCCTGCATTGCTGCCTCCACCAACTTACCATCTATATCAACCAATTTATAGTACCCACCAATGGTAGCATTGGTAATCTTGAACGGTCCTTCCCAGTCAATGCTTATCACGGAGTAGCGGTTGCACCTTGCTGTTTTCATAACCAAATCCCCTACTTGAAGGCTTCGATGTCTTGGCTCTGAATATGTGCTATTGACACAGTTTTTCCTTCACCCCTATGCCAGCATCAGCATTCCACAACTGTGTGCGTGATGGCACTTTCTTGTAGTGGTTATGTGGCGCATGTGAACATTCATGTAGTATCATAGGGAAATATCCGTAATATTCTTTGCCATGATTGGACATTATCTGAGTAATGAATGTACCAATATGATGCTCGACTTGGAGAGGAGTTGAATTTATCCACTTGGAAAAAATATCGTAAAGGCGAAGTTATCCATTCATAGCGCTTAGTTAGAGCAGAGTTGAGTTTTCCATCAAACTCAAGTCCCCGGGCATGAGAGGTGTGAGGGACGTTGAGTTGTAAGGAACAAAACTCAATAAGTTTTGCTTGAGCACGGTATCTTTTGGCTTATGATGTAGCATCTTTTCCAGGCTCTTGATTTGTTTTCATCAAGTATTGAAATTCTTCCAGGTACAGAAGATGATTATCTACCGTAACATCTATGTAAGGTACATAGTCGTCTATTTAAAGTAAATGTGCTAGTGAGGGCACCTGATAGGCCGCGGCCTTATTGCTATGGAGCCATGGTCGTCTCAAGATCATCTCGTTACTTGGATCTTCCTTGATTATGTGAATTTGATTGCAGTATATGCAGACCCTATCTGAACTTCAAAAGTGATATAACCATAAGCATTTACAGACTTTCCTTTCGGGTTGCGGATTACTGTTGGTGCATGAATAGCTTCATAGTGTTGGATTCCTACATCTCATAGCGTCTTGACAGGGGTGATGTTGACAGCAGTCCCTGCATCGATCAAGGTTCTTCCAAATTCAGTATTCTTGAGGCAAACGACAGCGAGAATTCCCCAGTCATATTTTTCTCCATCTTTGCCTACTTGTTCGCGTTCAACATGGACTTTGTCTTCATTAAGTGGAGGTAGTCTCATACGCGCTCCATGGTAGGACTTGGAAACCCTATATAAATAAAATGCAATCGCACGACGTCTAACTAGTAGACAACGGCAAGTACGGGTCAAATCCACAAGGAGCGGGAAAATACTGTAATCAGTATCTCAATTAAACTAATCAAAAATAATATTTTTGGACTTTTAGAATTATGAATGAAATAATAAAACAAACTAAACTAATAAAACAACTAAGCAGAGAGAGTCGGTAACCAGGGTTTTTTAGTATTCACCACTATTTATATTTAATTACTGAAGTGAAACATAACCCCTGAATATTCACCTATTGTTCGTTCTATCGACATCACCTATTATATGTATTAGAGTCGCAAATGTCACTGGGACACCCTAAGTATGGCACATCAAAACTCTAAGTCTCAGCATACACCATCAAATTGCGTTAGCAAGAAAATTATACAAAACTAATTAAAGGTTCACAAGTAATACCTGGATATTCTAAGCATACCACATCAAAGAATTTAACCCAAGCATGAAATATCGAATAAGTAGACAAATATATTTGCAATCCTATTAATGATGCACAAAGGTTATTGTATTGTACAGAACCGGTGAAAGCAACAACTAATGTTATCATTAAATCAATAAATCTAAATCAGGAATTCATATATTCAAATCATAATAGTCTGTATCAAATAATTCGATTTAATTGGTCTAAAACTTTTAGTGGTTTCAACATAAAGCCTAGTTACACAAATCAATTAGCAAAACATGGTTGTGAATTTCTCAAAATCCATTAAAAATAAATTAAGAGAAAGATATAAAGATTTCACTGTGTTATTGGATATTGATCCCTTCCACTTTCTCCCACCGTCAGAAGAACCACTGGTCCCTTCTCTCAAGTCAACCAAAACTCCATCAGAAATTGTCTGTCACCTACAATCACTTCTCTCCGTATGAAAAACTCAGCTGATCTCTCTCCAATTCTTCACGCCAACTTCAATCTCTTTTCTCTCCATCCACCTTTCTTTTCTACCTAATCAATCTCTCCTTCTCACTGTCTCCAACTCTCCTCTTTATCCACTGTCAGCCGTCACTTCCCTCTTTCCTCTCTCTCCTCCTTTCTTCTCTCTCACAGCCTAGCCTCCAACTGCTAACCTAGAGACCCCTAACTCTACTATGTTCCTCCCTCCTTTTCTTTCCTATGCCTCCAACCTACTCCCTCTCTCAAGAATTTCCCCCTGACAGCCCCAACCACCACCGCCTACACCAGACCGAACAAAACCCAAAAAGAAAAATTGTCCCCTAGTTTTCTATCTTCTCTCTTTTATACTTTCTTTCACTTTTCCAACCTCGCCACGTCACCACCTGGTCCAACTTTTCTTGTCAGACCGTGTACAGACTTTGTCCCTTCAACAGAGAACAACCCAAGCTTAATCACATTTAGCCTGCAAACAAAGTATGCTCTACTTCACCTTTTTGTCCTATGCTTCGCATCCACGTTCTTCCTTCTATTCTCTCTCAATTTGCTCCTTCATTCGGTATATAGACTCAAACACTAGCCAACATCAACACTCAGCCACCAGATAACACACAGCTCTCTATCTTACCACGTCTGGCCAAATTCCAACAAATAAAACCAGCTAGACGTCACAGCTCTATCATAGCTTAGTTAGTTTCTTCTTTGTAGGTACATGTTGACATGGCATTGACAAATGTGTGTAGATGACTATGTTCTCTTATGACATAAAGCTGACTGTCACAACTTTAGCAATTCAGCAGTGTTTTATCGCTTTCGACCTGTAACATCGGGTTTTACGTTTTTTACCTATAAACACATAAAAATAGTAAAATTAATATAATTAAAAGTACTAGAAAATTTAAATTAATCGGTAAAATATATGAATTAAGTGCTTATCACTCCATCAGGAACTGAACTACTTGATGGGTAGGCTCTTCAGACATAATGAAATTCCCGATAGGGAGAGGATTCCTGTGTACACCTTCAGTCCTCGGGTCCATTCTCCTTACTTAATCTTCTCTTTAAATATTCTCTTCAGGCCATTACAATCACTTGTGGGGTGTTTAACGAATCTGTGAAAATGACAATATTTTGGGTCGCCATTTGTTGCTCCATTGGTGCACGTCGAATACGAGGTATGTTGATGACACCATCTTGTATCCATACTTCTAAAAGTTCAATTACTTCTTCGATTAGAAATGGAAAATTTGTAGCAGCTGGGGATTCTCTTGGCTGCTGCTGTGGTTTGCGTTGAGCCGGTGGTGGAGCTGCAGCTACTTGGTTGGCCCTCCTAGGTGGTCGAACTGCTGGAAGGAGTTGGGATTGGTGTTGGTGCTGCACGATTAGGATTTCATTCTAGCATTAAGGTTTTCCTTTTGCCTCCTTCAGTCACAGTACCTATGGATGGTTGAGTACTATACGGATTAAGAGCTAAATGTCGAATGTTATGAGTCTCACATGCCTCTCCGTTCTTGACATGTTTTCTCCTCTTTAACAGGGCAGGTGTAGTCGTGGTCTGATCGCTTGGAAGCTTCATGTAACCCAGAGAATATTTTAAAGCGCAAATTCTCTAGTAAAGCACGATAGACTTGTATCATGCTATTGATGCATAGTTCCACCTGTTGCAGTTCAATCACATTCAGGTAATGACAGTCTAGTGGTTGAATTCTGAATCGCTTCACATAATCATTCGGATGTTTATTGCTTCGCTGAAATATCCTTCCCAAGTCTGACAACGTGACTTTTTCAGATACAAAGAAGTATTTCATGTAGAAGGCATTGACCATTTTGCACCAATTGGTAATACTGTTGGGAGCAATGTTATTGTACCATGTGTATGCTCTTCTAGTGAGAGATTTGGAAAATTCTTTGAGTCGGAGGAAATGATTATATTCATGTTCCCCTAGTGATTCCAAGAAGCGTGAGATATTCTCACGAGCATTCCCAGTTCCATCATAAAACGAGAATAAAGGGAAGAATATCCCATGGAAGAGGGATCCTCTGCATTTGAGAGGAATAAGGAAGTTGGTGTTGATGAACAGCAGATAAATTCTCCTTTATGCTACTTTAGAGAAAATCCTCACGAGTGACAAAGTTGGGTTGTTGACGATCAAAGAGAATACGAACTTCATCATCATCCTAAGTGTGACCTCTTAAAGTGTTGGCATTAGCAGTAGCTTCAGAAGTATTTCTAGTATGTTCTGTCGGTGATAACTTCTCTGTAAGGGTCTTGAGGAAGGTGAGGACCTCCTTCTGAATTGTAGCCATATCCTCTTAAGTCCTGGTAAGAGTCTCTTGCGTATGCATCAACTTGATTATGGTAAGCGGAGTTTGAGCATCTCTGGTCTCTTCAACATGTTGACCAGAATAAGGAGGAATTGTAACGTTACTGTTGGTAACCAATGAGTGTTATCAGGAGGACCAGTACTGTACTGAACCCGATCTGAGATCAACCATCTGGAAATTGAGAAAATTGATAAACTTAAGAATTGATTTTTAACCGAGAGATTAATCTCCCACCGTGGTCGCCAAAATATTTATGGGTAAAAACGAATTTAGGGAAGAAAGGGAAATGATGAGTATGTTGAAGCCATTCAGAGCAATTCGTTTAAATGCCAACATTTGTACTGTATAAGTACTTATTTAAGATTCGAGAGATCAATATGTACAAAATTGGCTTAAACCAAGGAATGATCGTTCCAAATTCTTTTTGGACACAAAGGAAGAGAAGGGATGATCTGTAGGGAGGGAAACAGAGAAGGTATTGAGATCAATAAATTTGAACATAAATGAATAGAATGCGTTGAAATTATATGAAGACGAAAATCAAAAGTCTGAGTTATCTGAGAATGCTCTAAGATGATAGCTCTATAATCATATATCCTTATTTTCTTATTTATTAATAGGTTGAAGGACCTATTTATAGCAGTAGAAGTTAACACATTGATCTCGTAAGTAGTAACAGTTGCAGATAAGTTGAAGAGTAGAGAAATGGAAATCGTGGTGAAAACCAGTTTTGTCATGCTAGTGGGACTTGACGGTTGTAAAACCACTATTTCATTCATTCCTTCAACTTCCGTCATACCAAAACCCTAGTGAACATCCCCTCATGTGACATGATTGATGTCTCGAGCATAATTAAGTCTATTTTATAGACGTGTGTTATCTTGTCAGTTGTTGACCTAGCTAGACTATTAGTCTTAGCATATTTGTGAGTCTAGCATGTTGACTCATTGGTGGACGAAAAATAAGGTGTATGCTGAGACAAGTAGTGATTTTTAATAGATCATAGACGTAAAAGGTATGATTGATATTGACATTGGTAGTCGTAGCATATCATTGTGTCAACTAAGGCATCAGTGATACTTGGATGATCTTGTTGGATAGATCAGAGACCAATATATATGTGCTTGTATATATATATATATATTGCAATATTTGATATGTCAATCTAATCCGTACCGGCATTAAGTCGTATGAGCATCAACCCATGTGAGTACCAACTCGTGTGAGGACTAACTTGTGGTAGTAGCTATTGGATATTTAGTTTCTTCCTACTGTGAAATAGCTTGAGTAACAAAGTAGGAAAACTAGAATATTTACCTTGGTATAAGAACCAAATAAAATATTAATGATCAGATTATTTTAATTATTTGTAGCAGGACTAATTGGTAGCAGGATTAATTGGATTATGCTCTTTAATTGATATAACCTAATATGACGAATGGACCATTCATAGAGTGATAGAAGGATTAACTAATCTGGTGAGAGGGACCGGCCATTGGTGGAAGAGGGAGGGACCGACCAATTGGTGTGAAGAGGACGATCGGGTTGGTGGTAGTGCGAGTTGGTGGTTGGACCAATTGAAGTATTTAGTAGTAAAACCCTAATTATGATAGAAAAGGGAAGTGATAAAAGAGGGAGATGATAGAGGAGGTCCGGCCAGGTGGTAAAGAGGACCAACCAGATGGAGGAGGACCGACTAGGTGGGTAGATCACGGGTCTGTGGTTATAAGACAATTCCTTGTTGCTTTGCGTGCCTTAATGTCTCTCTAATAATATTTCAATATATTTATGAATAATATCTAAGAGAGGATTTTGATGTAAAGTACAACTGGTGTGAAGACAAAATTTTAGGATATATTAAAATTATAATATTTTAATATATTAAATGGTAGCAGTAGGTTTCAATGGGTCTGGTTCCTTCCGGGTAGCACTGGATCGAGAACGGACTCGATTAAAAAAGACGGATCCGAGTCCTAACGGTTCCGGGTATGGTTCCTAATTAGTGGACCCTGAACCGGACTCGATTAAAAACCTAAATACCCGTCAAATTCGGGTAGTTATTGGGTCTTTGAAAATCAATTACATCTTTTAATAAATTTATTTTATCTTCTTCATATTGGCTTGAATCTAATAAATATTCATACGAAGTTATTGTTACATCTATATAAATATTCTAATGATAAATTAAATATAAGAAAAAAAATAAAAAAAAACAAAAAAATCCAAGCAAAAATAGACAAAATCTTAAAGTTCTGAATATATTAGTAAAAAAAACATATATTCGCGTACTCGGTACCCGCGGTTACCCGTCGGGTAATACCCCTTAGGATCCAAAAGCTTATTGGTTCCTAATGGTTCTACCCGTCGGGTACTAATATTGTTAATGGGTACAATCTTCGAACCCGGATCCGATTCACCCGGTTCTGGGTAATCAAATACCCATTGACAGCCCTTGTAGCGGGGCCATTTAATATAGCTTTGCAGAGCATATGGTCTTTGAAGCAAGAGGGAGTCTAGCCTTTCGGTAAAAGAGCAAAAGAGTTTTAATAGGAAGAGGAAATCTAGATAATAATAATAATAATAATAATAATATATTAAAATTTCATTGTGCGGGGTATGGACGTCTTTGGCGATCATGCACTTCATTGTGACAGTAAGGTGGGCCTCAAATTTCGACACGATTTAGTTAGGGACGTGCTATCGGACATGTGTTACAAAGCTGGAGTCTCCGCTCGTAAGGAAGCTAACCTGGGCTTCCTTTCGGACAATGAGAATTCCTTGAGGCCGGCGGATATCCTAGTTCACAATTGGGAGAATGGCCGAGACGTGTGCCTTGACGTCACAGGAGTGTCTCCGTTCACGGGTGTGATATGATTTTTAATTGTGGTAAATAAGGTTCAAACTCTCGAACTTGTGAAGACTGATTTTAGATTTTAATAAACTAGTTTTAAACTAAAAATATACACAAAATATGAAAATAATATTCACAACAAAGTTGAGAGAAAACTGAGGTTAGGTTTCCACTATTTTTCCAATTTTTATAACGATTAAATTCAATAATTATAATATTGTAATTTTAACTTTTAATTCGATTCTAAAATGTTGCAATAAGTAAATTCTTAAAGTAGCAATTGTATAACAAAAGCATGGAATATCTAAACCCTAGGCGAAGCATAAACCATCTAACGAAATCACAATTACTCTATAAAAATTATTAAATCAATTTTTATTTAAGGCAAATAATCATCAAATAATTGCACAAATTAATTAAATAAATATTATCATTTTTTTTTGGAAAAAATAGCTTCCACCATCGCCTCAGAGATGGGGTTTAGCTCCTCATATTTTTCATTTGCTCACACTTATAATTGGAAGAAGAAAATAAACAATAATGATGAAACAGAAAAACTGCAACAATTATAAATGTTACCGCAATCACTGTTACAAATATGTGTTTCTGATTCAAATTAAATGTTGCAGAAGCAGCTACAGGAAATATGACATTTCTTAGCGCTGCAATTTTCAAATGTATTAGCCACGGGTTCTGCGACTCTTTTTGAATGTAGTCTGCGTCTTCTTCATCTCCTTTACGTGATGAACAGCAGCAGCAGCAGCAGAAAATTGTAAATCGAGCTTTTCTCTCTAATCTGAACGTAACCCTCCAGCTCTCCCCCTTGATGTTCCTCCAGGTCTTCTATTTATACTACTGACCCCAAATCTCTTGATAATCTTCTCCCTTTAATCCTTCAATCTTGGCAGTGAAGAGAAAATATTCTCGGTTATTTTTTTCTTCATCTGATTTGTTTCTCATTGATTCCCGCTGACAGTTGCATCTCTGGCTTTGATAAGTTAGATATCCCAACAACTTTGAAAGATCAAAACACAACTATACGCGTTAAACAGAATTATCAATGAAATATTCTCGTTGTTTTATTTGATTTGGTACGGGATTTTTGTCTTCATTTCTGGGTTGATTCTGTTGTACAAATCATATACTAATTAAGACAAGAATAATCTTGTCTTAAACTCTTGCAATTAACCCAAAAACATCGCATTCAATTCTTCACAGATTCGATAATAGTTGATATCTACTTTTCCCGCCATTGCATTTTACTTTGAATTTGGGCATGGGTGCCCCAAATCCAAAGTATGGGTGCCTTAATCAATTTGGGAGGGTGCCTTTAACACTTTTGATAAGGGTGTTTCTAGCATTTTAAGCCCACTTTTTCCATATTTATTTATTCCACCAAAGTATCTGCAATTACATAAAATCACATTATTAGCACAACATCAAGTTCTAGCAATGAACAAATTAGGACAAATTAGACACGAAAACGTGTCTATCAAATACCCCCAAACTTATTATTTGCTAGTCCTCGAGCAAATCTAGTAAAAACAAATTCTAACTCACTTTCGCAGGCATCGCGATTGAACTTAGCGTGTGCAATAAGCCTTTAAACCCCTAGGTGTCCCTAGTGGACGAGTTTTTTCTCGTGAGGGTTTACAAAAGGTGTACCCACAAAACCTTTACTCCAAATCCTAGCTACTTCTGAACGATTGAGGGTAAACACTAAACAAACTATTTAGTTGGCATACTAAATTCTTTGCCTATAGGAATCATTACCCTATATGAGTCCAATTGTTATACACGAGTTTTCACTCAGTGTACTAAAATTCATACAAGAATTCAAAACTCTACTTAAATAGTTGTTCAACCACGATACTCAGAATCTATCAAAGTTCAATCACATGAATACATTTAGAAGATGGATATAGACAAAATGAAGTTTGCACGTGTTGACTAAGGTGAATGGTGTTTCCCATATCTGTCTGAAGGTCAGTGCCAGGATGATGGCTTAAGATACACTCCCATTAGTCTTATTCCTTAAACTAATTATCGACTCAGCTGGTATATACAAGGGTCCCAACGGTCGATTTATTGAAAATATTTAAATGTATTAACAACATACATGATAGTTCTCATGGATCCTGCATTCCACGCTTGCTTAGGCGACGGAGACAGGGAGAACACACATGTATTGGTATCAAAGTGTCAATCAATTCAATATTTTTTTATTTTATTTTATTTTATTTTTTTGAATAATGGTCTAACTAATACAATAATGAGGCTTGATCTCAAACACTTCATCCTGGCAGTGATAACAATTTGATACTGGTGCCCCACCAAATCACTTAGAGAAAGACAAAACTTGCAAAAATAAAAACAGAAGGTGATATGGTCAAGATAGATTCCGAGATATGGTGACAACTATCATGTTATTTTTAACACCTGAGCTATGAATCCTTTTATGAATAGACCATTTAGATGGGCACACCGATTCCTATAGAAAATACCTAAGTTTCCATCTACCTAGAATGCTTAGTATCATCCTTAATTGTTCACAAGTTTCTAGACTCTGGAGTTTCAAATTGCAACTAAAAGTTTCTCCATACCCCCAAACTTAAATCTAACATTGTCCTCAATGTTCTAAAAATAAGTGATTAAAAAAATTGAACAAGGAGAAACTGTTACCACTTGAATAAAAGGAGTTAAGGAAGGATATTACCGTGTTGCATGAGCATGGGTTACCTCCCAAGAAGTGCTAAGTTTAAAGTCTTCAGCCAGACTAAGAAAAGATTATCCACAACTTACGGACCATATAATAATAACCTGAAAAGCTGTGGGTCCCTAACGTCAATCATATTTGACCAGAACAGCTGACCACAATTGAAAACACAAAAGTGGTGGTCATTCTTGAGAAGATATGTCGATTCTAATTTCCTATATTAATTAGGTTTAGTTCCAAATTCTAGTAGCTGACACATTTGAAATTTATACGTTCCCACATATGGAAGAAAATATTTTCGTGGGAAAACAAAGTCAACCTTGGTATCATCGCCTGGGTAAACCACATCAACCAGAGGATGGGTTTCTAACAACTGAACTTCTTTTTGGACATAGTTAGGCTCGGAAAAAAGTGTATGAAGGTAATCTCGCAATATGGTAGAGGCATAAATGTCAAGTCCCAAGTGAGGGGCTTTAAGCAGGGATACTTGATAATCACAAGAATCATTGAGACCCCCAAACTTAGTGTAAAAACTACTCTCAGATGGACTCAAAACTATTGGTTGGATCCTAGGGTCTTTAGGGTCAGAACTACACTCAGCTTCATCTATAGGAGGAAATAATGTAGACTTAGAAACTGGTAAAGGTTCACACTTAGCTTTCCAAATATTATAAGTGTCCATCAAAGGGGCAGAATCTAACAAAGTATTCACCTCATTAATAACACTATAATCGTCAACATCAAACCCAAAGTGGGCTAGGCATTTCTCTGATGGATCTTCTAACGAAGTGTTTGGTAAAGATTTCTGAACTGAAGTACTAGTTATATTCACTTCTTTTAAATCATAGATCCCACAAGAAGCTTGCCTACTCATACTAAAAAGATTCAGTTCAATAGCCATTTTACCAAAAGAAATATTAATTATTCCATCTCCATAATTGATGACGATATTATTTGTAGATAAAAAGGGATGACCTAAGATCACTGGTACTTGAGTCTCTGGGACTTGAAAAGGTTGGGTGTCTAAGACATCAAAATCCACTGAGGAAACAAATCTATCAACCTGAATCAAATCATCCTCTATCACGTTAAAATTCTCTATGAGTCTATCATCTTTGTCAGAGACTATTGTCTTCGAGTCGTTAGACTCCAAATCACTAGTCTCAGGAAAAACTCGTTCCTCTAAAACATCATCATACTCATAAGAACAAGGAAATTTACTCCGTCCAAAGCAATGTTATCTCTAGTCAATTTCTCTTCCTTTTGAATAGGTGAATAATCATCAATATTATTAGGATTTAAACTAGAGACAACATTATTATCATTATGCTCAATTTCCTCGTCATTATGACTACAGATTTCTTCATCAACATTATAATCATCATCATAATAATATGAAGATGTTTGAACTTTTTCTAAATACGTAGTGTCTTCTATTCTAACCCCGTCCTCTAAATTAGGTAAATATTCATCATTATTATCAAGGGTAAAAGTGGAAACAGTGTATTGGCAATTAAGATCATTTTGAGCAATATTATTCTTTGCAGATATTTTCATTCATACTTAACATGAAACTATTTATATCCTCAATCATCTGCCTTGTAGTCTCAGCTATCTTCTTTGTATTCTCGGCTATCTGCTTGAGTGATTCTTCTAGAGGCATAATAGGTTCATGATGAGTACTAGGTTGCAACAACTTGAGTGGTTTTTCTTGAGAAAGAGTTGGACTACTATTTGTTCCCCTCACACTTAATTTAAACCTATGTGTCATCTCAGATAACTTCTTGAGTGATTCTTCTAGAGACATAATAGGTTCATGATGATTACGAGGTTGCAACTGCTCTAGGTCATCCCTCCAAGACAAAGAACTCCAAATTTTCTCATTTTTATGTTCAAAAGACGGGTGCATGTATGAATAGTAATTGAGATCACCTTGGATGAACCATAACCTTCAGAATGTTGGTAGTGGTCCCAAGTACTATCCACACTATGTTGATAGTATGGATAATGTCTATTTTGAAATTCAGTCGGATATTCATTGTATTGGTCCTCATAATACCAGTTCGACATTTTCTAAAAAAAATCCTAATAAATTTACAAAAAAAATCTAAGAAAATAAATTCTAACAGGAAGGGGTTCTAAACATACACAAACAAGGCCGACTCAACCAAATCAAACCTACTGAATCTAGCAAACAAAAAGCATGATGGCTCCACTTAGATTGTTTCTAGACCATCTTCTATTCTTCCAAAAAGGCAACTAGTTACAGTTTTAGCAAATCTCTTAGAACGATCTGAATTAGATTAAGTCGAATAGAAGCAGGATAAGCTCCAAGGAGCTCTGATAACCCTGCCTCTTTGGCAACTTTTCCCTGGGTTACAAGGCGGCTCTAATCAACTTAAAATAATCATCCTGAACTTTAAGTTATGCTAACAAAGTAACCAATATAGTCCTTTTGAATGATTTTCCAATAAGCTCGTTACCCTATAGGTCTCTTTCTAGTCAAATTTTAGGCTTAGGTTCGCGTTAGGTAACGTGTTCCTAAGGCGGGCAAGAAGGAAACGGTGATGAAATCCGAGTCCGTATCTTATATGGCCAGTCCTTTCCCTTTACTAGAAAATTAATTCCGTATTCAAGTCCTCAACATATATGCATTACGAAGGAATACAGAAAACCCACTGACAGGGGATTCGTGGGTGGTTAGAGTCTTACCTCCCGTACCAGACGGGGGATGAATCGGTTGTAGTCGACTCAGGCCACCGACTCCTATGTCAGTGTACGAACCCGAGGGGCCGAGACAATATCGTAATTGTCGTCCTTCCATGTTGCAGTTTATATTTAAATACCCTTCTGTAGAGTTTAAAATTTAATAATAAAGTTCAAAAGTTCAAAGTCCAAAGTCCAAAATAATAAAAATAAAAATACCTAAAATAATTACAAAAATAAGAATTTCCTAATACAATTTTCTAAAAAGAAAGATAAAAACCCTAAAAAAAAAAATTAACTAAAAAATCTTTTCTTCTTTTTTCGTTCTTTTCGCTATGTCTTTGTCTCCAAGTTTTTAATCAATGAATATAATCTTTAGCTCCAATTTCTTTTTGATCCAAAACCTGTAATACAAAGAAAATACCCAAAAACATAAAATGAACAAATAAAAATAAATAAAATAAAAATCTAACTAAACTAATTAACCTAAAAAAAAAATCTAAAAAAAATTCTAAAAACAAGTCCGCGTCGGCGGCGCCAAAAATTGATGTAATTTTTAATAGTGGTAAATAAGGTTCAAACTCTCGAACTTGTGAAGACTGATTTTAGATTTTAATAAACTAGTTTTAAACTAAAAATATACACAAAATATGAAAATAATATTCACAACAAAGTTGAGAGAAAACTGAGGTTAGGTTTCCACTATTTTTCCAATTTTTATAACGATTAAATTCAATAATTATAATTATGCAATTTTAACTTTTAATTCGATTCTAAAATGTTGCAATAAGTAAATTCTTAAAGTAGCAATTGTATAACAAAAGCATGGAATATCTAAACCCTA